>JASVEC010000014.1:0-600000 GCA_030770535.1 Batkoa obscura
TTAACCCTAACCCTAACCCTAACCCTAACCCTAACCCTAACCCTAACCCTAACCCTAACCCTAACCCTAACCCTAACCCTAACCCTAACCCTAACCCTAACCCTAACCCTAACCCTAACCCTAACCCTAACCCTAACCCTAACCCTAACCCTAACCCTAACCCTAACCCTAACCCTAACCCTAACCCTAACCCTAACCCTAACCCTAACCCTAACCCTAACCCTAACCCTAACCCTAACCCTAACCCTAACCCTAACCCTAACCCTAACCCTAACCCTAACCCTAACCCTAACCCTAACCCTAACCCTAACCCTAACCCTAACCCTAACCCTAACCCTAACCCTAACCCTAACCCTAACCCTAACCCTAACCCTAACCCTAACCCTAACCCTAACCCTAACCCTAACCCTAACCCTAACCCTAACCCTAACCCTAACCCTAACCCTAACCCTAACCCTAACCCTAACCCTAACCCTAACCCTAACCCTAACCCTAACCCTAACCCTAACCCTAACCCTAACCCTAACCCTAACCCTAACCCTAACCCTAACCCTAACCCTAACCCTAACCCTAACCCTAACCCTAACCCTAACCCTAACCCTAACCCTAACCCTAACCCTAACCTTTGTGAAATATCGCTTTATCAGTCCCATGGTTAACCATAGTATAATAATCCCTTAAGCTGTTGTGTTCTCAATTATGGAGACAATTAGTCCCATGCTCTTGGTTTAATTCGCTATGAGAATTTCTAGCTTCATCCCAAAGAATGTTATCCTCTTGTTTTGTTATCCGTACTTCTTAGAGTATAAAAGAGATTTTATAATATAGTAACTCGAAGGTTTTTAACTGAATTGTTCCATGATATCTCGAACATTTAATAAACCCACTAAGTTTTCTTAATAGTATTTTACGCAATTTTACATTAGAAGTGTCTATTCTATTTGTCTTACATAGTCCGTAGCCTATTACGTGCTATTCTTCATAATTCAAGTCTATCTTAGTCACATAAACTAAGACCTTTTGATTTATAGTGTAGTCAATCAGGTAATAGCTGTTTTTGACTCCAATCACTAAGTATCAGATTTCACATATTATAAAATTAATAAATTTAGTTAGCTTTCAATACCTTTTAAGGTTTTCTTAATCGCTAAAATAGTTGATTTACCTTTTAACTTAATATACTTGATAAGTTTAATTAATGTATTATCGAGTCTATTAAAGTAATATTTGCTTTTTTATAAACTATATTATATATATATTTCAAATTAACTTTGCTCTTTTTAGCTTTTTAACAATTATTCAAAACAAGTTTTTTATATTAACAAAAAATTAGATCAGATAAAAAAACATCCAACATTGATACTGGTTTAACTTTGGTTTTGATATTTATATTGGATAAACTATAAACTTTATAATTTCATGGTATTAAAAATATTAGATAAAATAGTAATTATATTACCAAATATAATGTGGAGATGTTTTTTTCGATTTCATTATTTTTCCATTAAGTTCTATTTGAGTGGAAAGATTATTAGTAAAATTCTCAAATATAAAAATATATTTCCATATAATCTTTTAAATTATGTTAAATATAGCTTTCACAGAAAAAACTTTAAAAATTTATGCAAGTATAGCAACGTTAAATTGGTCATTGAATAAATTTGGTAACTTGAAAACTGGATTAAAACAGCCAGTTCTTACTTATATCTATACTAAATTATTCTCTTAACTAGCACTAATTTGATTAAACTAAGTTGAATTAAAGTAGAGCAAAATTAGGGCTGGTATCAAGTGTTATACTATTTTTTTTAATTACTATTATTTGTATTTAATTTTGAAAATAAAGTATTTAATAATCTAAACTGTAAATCCAAAAATCAAAACTTACATTTGTTTTTTATTGCTAAACATTAATAATAAAAAGGACATGATACCCACTCTCATTGCTTTTCCATAGTTCTTAGTAAAGTGGATTCTCTTGATTTGGTTACCATACGAGCTAAAATATCGCTTGTACTCATTCCTTCTTTATATTCGGTATAGTCATCCCAATTGACTGTAGCATCTCGTACTATTTTAGGCAATTCTGTTCTTACTTTTGATGGCGCAGATTTAAGTTCCAATCCAATTTGAAGCTTTCTGTCACTTTGCATATTTTTACTAGAAAAATATGTTTTTAATCTCCATCTTCTGAAATTCTTTTTTATTAAATTTTGATTTCTGGTCTGTTTAATTATTTCTCCAACTACTAAATCATCGACATAACTCTGCAGTAAATTGGAGTACAAAACCTTTTTTATAGCCTCTTGGTGCAATGCTTTTTTGAGATAATCGTTTATGCAATTGTCAACATATTCACTAATGACTCCCTCAGTCAATTCATTAGTTAAGCCATCAATTTCTTCTTGTTCTTCTTGTTCTTTTTCAATTCTGATCCTTTCAAGCTCCCTTATCTTTCTTTCTTCTTTTTTTCTCCTTAGCTTCAGTTTGTTTTCTCTTTTATGAAGCTTGTGGAGTTCGTACTCTTTTATTATGAACCCCTCATCTCTGTTTCCTTTTTCCAATTCTTTGACTGACCCATGGATTTCTTCAATTAATTTATTTATATTAGATTTCCCGCTCTCATTAGCCAATTCCTTCTGTTTCATTAGACCTTCTTTTTGCATATGTGATTGTTTTAAATCTAAATATTCTTGATACCTTTTTTTTTGTTCAAATCTAGAAACCTCTAAAAACTCAATCTCTTTTTTGGTGTTGACAAGTTCTTGAAATTCACTATTCAACTGGGATACAGTTTGGTTTAGTTCATTTATTTCTTGATCTAATTGCTCAAGCTTACTTTCGAACTCTTTGTTTCCTTCTTTTTCTTCCTTTTCTTTAACTGAAACAATACTATGATCCAAATCTAAGTTTTGCTCCTCAGTATTGTTAGAAATAACTTTCCCTTTAATAAAACTAAAGTTTATATCATCATTTTGTGAATTCCTTTTAGATGTATTAAAGTTATTGCTATTATTGCTATATGATAAGTTGAGATCGTTATTATTATTATGAACACTTTGGTTTATCTTTATAGCCTTATTTAATAAACCATAAATAATTGACTTGTAATCATTATCTCTTTTTATTTCATCTATATTTGTACAAAAAATAACTTTGGTAAGTGTAGGAATAGACTCAGATGGACTTTTGATAGTAATCAAGTCTGAGCCATTCAACTTTAAAATGATATTTTCTTGTGGACCGTTTTCAGTATTGATATTCTTAATATTACAATAATTCAAAAACTCTTTAAATAATTCCCAATCATCAAAGTGTAATAAATCCTTAAGTGATTGTGTTGTATAAATTACTTGATCATTATCCTT
Organism: Batkoa obscura; assembly: GCA_030770535.1. Taxonomy (NCBI): domain Eukaryota; kingdom Fungi; phylum Entomophthoromycota; class Entomophthoromycetes; order Entomophthorales; family Batkoaceae; genus Batkoa; species Batkoa obscura. The sequence goes on from JASVEC010000014.1 coordinate 3,369, forward strand.
GTTTATCAATTTGATTGCTAGCATCATTAATCTTCGAATCGATTGGAAATGAGTTTCAATAACACATCCAAAGAGAAAGTATTCACTTTCTAACTTAAAAACGTAATCAAAAAATTCTTCAAATACCAAAAGAACGTCATCATTAAAGGATCTAATATTAAACTCGTTTAAGTTTCCTTTTGCTTTTTGTAATAAACTTTTTACTTTGTTAACTAGCTTAGTTTCCTTTCTATTAGAATCATATTTAAAGGTGCTGTTCGTTTGTTTAAAGTTGTAAGCACTTTTTATAATAAAAAGATTATTGAGTTCAATATAACTTTGGAATTCATGCTCATTTGTGCAGACTATTCCTTTTTTTCTTAACATCTCATATTGTTCAACAAGGTTAGATAGCGCTATAAAATTTATAATTGGTAAAGCTTAAACTTAATTTAATTTAATTGAAATATTACCTGCTTTTAATTGATTCCTTTCTTCAGGAATTTCATCCCATTTATTTACTTTACTTAATTCATGAATAGAAAGTATATAAAACCTAGAAATCATTTCATAAACTTCAACTGCGATGGGTCCATTGTGGTGTTGAACAATAAAATCTTTTCCTATTGCTCTCAATCTATCTCTCACAAAAGAATGAGTTTCATAAAATGTATATTTATCATTATTAACTATCTTATCAATAAGGTAGCGAGTAGTTTCCTAATATTGGAACAATTATTATTATTTATCTACTATTTTTAGATAATACTTACTAATAAAGTTTCCGGAGTACGAACATCACAAGGCATTATGATATGTACGCCAGCTGCTGAACGAGTATACTTTTTTACCAGTTCATAGGGTTCCTAAATTTTTAACTTAACTTTTCATTTATAAAATTTATATTACCTTTTCAAATTTATCAACACTATTTTCAAATTTTCGCTCCGCTTTTTCAAACTCTGGACACATCTTATAGCAATCAGGAGTTAAAGATATAGCCTCATTAATGTCCATTTTTTTTTCCGGATCTGCCATAAATCCCTTCTTTATATAATGTTTCATTTTGAGTAGGCGTTCTTCTTTTAGCTAAAGTAAGAATATTAGTTTATATATAAAAATACTTCAAATATTTTACCTTATCTAATTCTTTCATATTTTCTTGTCGCAACTTCTCTTCATATATTCTTTCTTCAACTGTTTTTCGTCTTGCTTTCATGGCATTACTTAACACACTTTCTCCAGCGGCAAATTCCTTTATAGGCTTTATATCATTTCTACTATTTTTTTTATACCCATAACCATCTTCTTCATCACTATCATAAAGTGCCTCTTCAATTCCTTCTAATATATTTTCTGAGTCGTATTCAGCGACTCCATTGCCATCATTATCAACATCATCAGATCTCATATCATCAATTTCAGTATCCTCTACCCCATTACCATCAGATTCCATATCATTGGACCCGAAATCATCAGGCCTCATACCATCTAAGTCCTCGTCTGCACTAACACCATCTATAATACCAGTCAAATCATTTTCTTCAACGTTTTCATATCGAGCTTGATTTAACTTATGTTTATTTAAAAATGCTTGTCCTTTATCTCTTCCTGTTTGAAAAACATTTTTTTTAAAGTTAATGTTAGTATTATTATTAGTTTCTGTAATTAAACCTAATCTATCAAATACAGATTTCTTTACTGGTTTATTTTCCTTAAAACCCTTTTTAAAATCTACTTTTCCTTTAATCGACTTTTTTTCTCCTTTTGTGATATTCCCTTGTTTATTTGTACTCCAAACTTGCCTTCTGGTATCTTTAATAATTTGGTCTTCCATTTGACGATTAAAAATTTAAGTTAATTTTATAGATTTAAAATATATTACATAAAATAATTAATATGAATGAAATATTAAACTTTGTTTGATTTGATAAAAAAATACAGAACTCCCAAATAATATATGACATACTTTTAGATAATAGTATGCCCAAAAATAAATAACAGGATTGGTTAATCTTTAGCTTCTTTCCAAAATTGAATCAAAAGCACAAAATTTAACTTTAAATTCAAAAAAAATATTTGAAAGCTATATAGTTTTTTAAAATAGCGTTTGATTAAATAAAATACTATATGAGATTGATTAATATAGAAATTTTGTTTTTGAATTATATTTCTATCTATAAAACAAATAAATCAGATGGAATCTAAATTTTAAAAACTTGAAAAAATTAATTAAAATATAAATCAAAAATAAAGTCAATTATAATAGCAACTGCTCTATTTTAAGTGTCTTTATTTAATGATATAAGATATACTATTTAGACACGCCCAAAACATAACACTATTATCGCAACTTTAATTTGTTTTTATTTAATAAAACGTTATTACTTCCAAGCCTATAACTCTGTATTTTTGCTATCTATAAAACGATTTTTAAAAGTATTAATATAAATTGAATCTTGTTTGTTTTATAATTACTTAATATATGGGGATATATTTTTGTATTTAAGAATTTTACTAACAATTTTTCCACTCAAATAGCGCTTAAAAGACGGAAAAAATGAGGAAGTCAAAAAACATCCCTATATTTTTAATAACTTTTGCTATAACATTTCATTATACTTTTCATTGTCTATTTATTGAATACATTATTCTATACAATAAAAATTTTGCGATTTCTCTGTATGAAAAATAACATTATTAAGTGATTGGTAGACACCATTTACAGTTTTACATTTTATGTTTGAATGTTCAAAGATAACTACTAATAACTTCATAGCTTAATGTAAGAAAACAAGAATACACAAAATACACATGCAACTTTTTATAATAAATATAAAAAGTTATATTACAAGATAATACAAATGCACTCTAAAATGCAACTTTAGATTAGTATAGAGTATATTTTCGTTTTGATAGCTCTTATTTTTTATATATTAAAATCCTAAACAAAAAAATAATGGCTATTTTTTGATTTAATAATTGTTACCATGAGTTGCAGTTAAATCTTCTTTGTTGTTTTTAATTTGTATCTGATTTTTTTAATATGAATTTAATGAGTATATCAATCCAAACGCTTTAAATTTGTGCTAAAAGAACCCAAATGCAAATTAAAAACAACAAAAGACATCTAACTGTAACTTGTTTTATGGCTTTTACCTTTTATACAAAAATATCAATAAGTATTACAAAATAAAACTCAAATATATTATAAGATTGACTATTTAATGTTAAATTTTTATGTGCTAATAAATTTATAAACATCCATTTTAATAGATATTTAATCAATTATTAATTATTAATTATTATTAAAGTGGGATAGAGAATAAAAAGTAAGGAGCCCGTCTAGCATCAACCCCGTTATTGAAAAGTGCCCTACGGTTCATTTGATTTGAAGTAATGAATAAGGTATTGTTATGGATAGAAAGGGTATCTGGCCAAAGCAAGTCTGGGCGACGCACAATAAGTGAAAGCTCTTTAGTTTGTGGGTTGTATTTGGTAATAGAATTTTGCTCAAGATTAGTTAAATAAATGTTTCCATCTTTATCAGAAATTAAACCAGCGGTTGCAGATCCTTTATCAGCAACTTCAACGTTAACGAACTCGGCTACTTCGTGATCTTCTAAATTTTCATCAGTTAAAGCCTGTACAGGCACTGAATAAAGCGAACGAGAAGATACAGGGGCATAGTAAAGAGTTTTTTTATCTTTAGATATTTCAACTCCATTAGAGTGGATCTTTGCAGGTTTGCCTCCAGGTTTTACAACTTTGCCTTCAATTGTCAAAGAGAAGTTGTCAACAGCGGTAGTAGAAGAATGATTAGTTAATCTTCTAAATGATTTTCCAGTTTCTAAATTCAAAACTGCAATTCCTGGAACAGAGGCATCGGTAATAAAGCCATACTTCAAGTCAGCGTCAAAGCGAATATCTTGAAGCTGAGACGCAGGGTATTCTACTTCTTTGGGGAAAGTATAAGTTCTTAATAAACGATCAGTCTTTAGGTCGAATACATAAAACTTAGTTGCAGAAATAGGACGAACATTATTAGTAACTCTTCCAGTATCCAAAACCCATAAACGATCTTCGGCATCGATATATAAAGCATGAATATTATTAAATCCATACTTAAACCTGACATCATTCATAGTAGCACTAGGGAAGTAATATTCTTTACCGTTTATAATTTCTACCAAGCTACGACCATTGTTTTGTTCCCAGTGTGGAAAACTAACAAATTTACGTCCTTTACTTGAAACAGCAACCGAAACTGGGAACTGGTCTTGAAAAGCTTTTTCAATCTTAAGATCAGGTCCATAAGATATGGTTTCCGAGTTTGAACTATCGTTTTGAACTCTATTTACGACACTAGCACTGGGCTCTTCGGTTACCAAGGAACGTTCAACCTTAATTTCATCTTCAGCTTGAGCTGCGCTTAAACTAGCACCTAATAAAATGGCGGAAATGAGATTAATAAATTTCATGTTATAGTTAAGAAGTAAGATTTATTAATTCGAATCTTGCATCTTTTAAATAGTGGTATTTTACAATTATTCTTTTATATTTTTAAGATCTATGAGTCGAGTTGCTATTTTAATTATAAATATAACTTGTAAGTATTAAATAGTTCTTTGTTTTTTATTTACGGTATCCCAGGTTATAATTGTACATGTAGTCTAATTCTCAATTAAGAATAGATGATAGATGAATTTACTATGGTTTAAAAAAATCGTGTTTATTTTGACTAAATTTGAAACTATTTACCAGCATACTTTTGATTGGAGCTATCAAGTAGGAAATGTATATAATACTATATAACAATTAAAAGTAGCTTTTAAAAGTGTAATGGAATGTGACAAAATATGTTAACTAATAAATTGACAATGAGAATATTAGATATCAAAACTATTTCTTTGTATATCTATTTTAAACTAATTTTATTTATATTCAAGTTTTATCTAAACTCTTTATATTGAATTAAATTTAATTTGCTTGTAGCTAGAAGTTTAAATTGAAGTTTATAGAAGTTTCGAAAAAACCTTGTTAGTTTTGTTATATACAAAGTAACATATATACTAAATGTAATAATGTAACATTAAAAAGTTGAATCATATAATAAATAATTGCTTCTTCAAAGGAAGACTCTCTAAACTAAAACATTTGTCATATATAACTCGCGGATTTGATTAAATTAAAAAATACCTTAAAATAAAATATATATTGTCCTAATTAATCCATAAAGAACTTAAAATGATCTTAATTATTGTACTCAGCATAAAAAAAGTAATAAACTATTTAATGAGCCTCCAATCATCTTTGTAATTAAAGCCGAGATTACTAATATTATCTTGATTATATCACAATTTCTTTACTATTAAAATTAAAAATGTTTGATTTACTGGATGATACAATGTTTAATGAAATTTATTTTACGATATCTTATATATAATACAACTTCTATGTCTTTCAATCAAAGGAATGAGCTCTATTGGAGTAAAGTAATAGTATATAAATATTACATCATTTTAAAACTTAATTTCATGTAAAAGTTTTAAACTTATAAATTTCATATAGATTTAACGTTGATATATTTTATATAGGGATGTATTTCTAGGTTTAAAAATTTTACTAGCAATTTTTTCGCTTAAATAGTGCTTAAAAGATAGAGAAAGTGAAGCCAAAAAAACACTTTTATATCATTCTCGTAAGTACTTAGTTTTAAATTTTTCAAAGATAACAGACGATTATATAAATGACTTTATTGTTAGTTTAATTATAATTTATTCAGATGCTTATATTGAAAATAAAAATAATTAAATGAAAGAAAAGCATTTAAATATATAGTTAACAAGTATATATAACTTTTATTATACCATAGTTATGGCAAGGAAAGAAAAGCAACTTAAAGTAAATTAAAAATATAGGAGTGTGTTTTTCTGCTTAAAAATTCTACTAATAATTTTTCCGGTTAAATAATGCTTAGAAAATCAAAAAAATGATAAAACCAAAAAAACGCTCCCATATAATTATATACAAGCTTAATAAAAATAATATAATTAAAAATAAAAACTACTATGAGAAAAAGTTTTTATATCTTGTATTAAAACGCTATATATAAAATACATAGTTAAAACTTTTTATTATAACTACTAAATATGAATATTAAAATATAAAAATAATATTTTTTTAGTAAATTTGAAAAAAATAAATACTTTAGAAAATTTCTTACATAAAATTAAGCCAAAAAGCAAGATTATTTAATATATAAAAAAGTTTATTATGTGAGGGTGTTTTTTTGGCTTCATTATCTTTTCCATTTTTTAAGTCCTATTTGAGTGGGAAAATTATTAGTAAAATTCTTAAACATAAAATATATTCCCATATGCTTATTAAAAATTTAATTGAAAATAATTTAAAAACTCTACTACAAAATTTTACTGTTTTTAACTAATTAAAATTAAATCAAATCCAACTTACATGAAAATATTATTAAGTTATTATACAAGAATCTTCTTTTGGCTTTACCCACTTTTTCTATTTTTAAATGCTATTTAAGTAAAAAAAACTATATAAATTTATATGTTTTATTATTATCTAAATTTAAAATAGGTTTTTATATATACTAAATAACTTTGTCTTTTAACTTTATTTTTTATTTTTTATCCTTTTGTAGTATGATTTTATATAATTGTGCACAAGTTTAAGTTCAAATCTATATTAATGTTTTTTTTATAAATACAATATCTAGGAAGATATTTATTTTTAATATATGGGGATGTATTTTTGTGTTTAAGAATTTTACTAACAAATTTTCCACTCAAATAACACTTAAAAATGGAAAAGATAATGAAGTCAAAAAAAACACTCTCATATTTTAATAATGTGTATAAAATTTTCTTAAATAAGTCGTTAAGTTACAAGAGCTGTAACAGTCGCGATGAATATTTGGTCTGTCTTGACTTTATTTGTACATTTTTTGCATAATAAAAAATGTTAATATCATTAAATAAATATTAAAAAGTCTTTATAGCTAATAAGGCTTGGGCTAACTATAAGCTTTTTATTTCATTTCTTTACAAATTTAATTTCCGAGTACCACCTTCTTTAGCTTTTGTAATTGGATTTTTTTGGTTAAAAGAATGTTCTTAGATAGTTGGAGGTTATTTAAGCTTAGAATTCTAAACAAATAGTAGAAACATTTTTAATATAAATCAAAAAGCCTTAAAGGAAGATTTTTTTCTAAGTATCTCTGAATTCATCTATCAAAACTCTCCCTTTTATCTTAATCATTGTTTTATATCTTAACTAGATAAGGGTACTTGTCACTATCTTAATTTTTTAAAAAGACATTTTGTCAAAGGTTTAATTAATTGAATATTAGTATTTGAGAGGCAACAGAAAAATAAATCAAACTGAATCATTTACATCATAGCTTAACTTTAAGCCTAATTTTAGCGCCTTTTTTTAGCAAATAATCTATGTAATTATCATAATTGCATCATTTTAAGATTTAAGGAAATTGATATTAATTATAGTCAATTTAAGATGACATAAAAATGGAATCATAAATAACAGATTTAAAAAAAATAAACATTGATTATTTTAACTTTTTAAAATGTCTTCTTCAAACTCATTCTTTGATGTAATCGCAAGTTGGCTTGAAGATATAGTTGGTGAAGTAGGTGATGGTTATTTTGTAGCTCAAAATGGGAATAGATCTAGTCCAGGTGTACAATTTATAGTTTCAATAGTAATTGGTTTAGTCTCTATTATAGCCTTTTCAATATTAAGAGTAACATGGCGTTCGCTCTATTCTTCAAAAGAAAAATTGACAAATAGGCCACCTCCGATAATCCCAAAAACATTATTTGGATGGTTTGTTCCATTATTTAAGATTAAAGAAGAGGAAGTCTTGGATTTAGTTGGGTTAGATTCTTTAATGCATTTAAGGTTTTTTAAACTTTCAGCAATAATATTTGGGTTGTGCTCAATTTACGGGGTTTTTGTTTTGATAATGATCACTTCTTTTATCCCTGTTACTCCTGAAGAGTCAGAAAAAGGATTTGATGTAACTTTCCGTTGGTCTATAAAAGCTGTACCAGAAGGAAGTTATTATTTAGTTGCCCATTTTGTAGGGGTATACATCTTTTCCTTAATTACCATGTTTATGCTCCATAGAGAGTATCAAATATTTTCATTTTTAAGGTGGAATTTTCTATTGAAGGCTAAGCATAGTGTTACTGCACGATCAGTTTTGGTGGAAGGCATCCCTCATAGTTTAAGAAACGAACAATCATTGGCCAAGTATTTCACATCGATGGATTTTGGCAATGTAGGATGTGTAAGGATTTGTCATAGTGCAGCTGAATTAACAAGATTAGTTAGAAAGCGAGCTAATATTTTAATAAGTCTAGAAAGTACTATAACTTCATGGATTGGTAATCCATGCATAAAAGAGAATTATAATCCACAAGAGTTAGAAGAAGCCATATCACATTCCAAATTAATACAAGTAGGAGAAAAGGAAAGACCTCAAGTTAAAGCTGGTTTTTTTGGTATTGTTGGAAACAAATTGGATGCCATCAATCATAAATATAAACAAATTAAAGATATCGATGCTTCAATAAATCTTCTTCGCTTAAAAGATAATAAATTTCGTACAACAGGAGTTGGCTTCGTTACTTTTAAAGATATCCGCTCTGCTCATTTGGTTTCACAAGTAAATCCAAACTCAATACCATTTCGTTTAAGGACTGAACTCGCCCCAGAGCCAAGAGACATATATTGGGCTAATTTAGGAATAACAGCAAGAGAGCAATCATTAAGAAGGTTTTTTGTTTATGTTGCAGTAGGGCTCGTCACTTTTTTTTATACCATCCCACTTTCAGTTATTTCCTCATTATTACAGATTGAAAAATTAGTTAAGGTGTTACCATTTTTGAAAGATTTGCAGGATGCTAGTCCATATATTTATGATCTTTTATCTGGTTTCTTGCCTACTGTTGCTACTATCACTTTTATTGCTATAACGCCTTTAATTTTTACTGGGCTTACTATTGTACAAGGAAACAAGTCAATAAGTTCAATTGAAAGGGACACTATATCGAAGCATTACTTGTTTCTCTTTGTCAATGTTTTATTAGTTTTTACTATTTCAACTACATTTATTAAAACAATATTTGATGATGTGTTAAAAAATCCAACAAACATTCCAAATTTATTGGCAGGATCTCTACCTGAAGTAGCACCTTTCTTTGTAAACTATGTAATGATTTTAGGAATCGGCTATTTCCCACTTCAACTTGTTCAACTGGGTCCTGTATTCTTTTATTTCTATCGTCGTATATTTTCAAAAACTCCACGTGATTTTGCTGAATTACTTGCCCCTTCATTTATTGACTATGGATGGCTTTTAGGACAACCACTCTTAGTCTTTACTTTGACTATGACCTATTCAGTTATATCCCCATTGATATTAGTGGTCGGTACATGTTATTATGTTGTTGGTCATTTTGTAAACAAGTATATAATGTTATACGTAGCTTATAGAAATTATGAAACTGGGGGTATGCTATGGCCATGTATATTTAATAGAATTATGGTAGGGGTGTTTTTAAAGCAGTTATTAATGACAGGATATTTTGGTTTAAAAAATTTTTATCCATTATCGATTGCTATGTTACCATTAATAATTTTTACATCAATATTTGCTTATTATATGCCCAAAGCTTATCCAAATGATTGTAAATATTTACCTGCAGATTATTTAATCAATAATGATAATACGACAGAATCTTTATTAGCAAGGAATGATTTGATCAGCAGCGCCAATTTGAGTGCAGCAACATCCTTAAACCATGATTTTGGAGGTGAGCATGCGATTGACTCGCTTTCAATACCAGTTTCTGAAGCAAGTGATAAGTATAGGTTTGGGCCAGCCACACAACACCAAGAAGAAGATGTAGCAAGTAATTTGGTATCAGAGCCATACATGGATGATCAACAATATATTGCAGAACCAAATGTTCGTACTGATTATAGTCAATCTACAATGTTGAAATTCTATGGTGTTTTAGATTCAGGTATTGAAGGTTATGGGAATCCAGCTATCCATGGAACGTTACCCAAGTTATGGCTTCCACAAAAAATTGATCCAAAGGTGTACCAAAAACTATTAAAAAGAAGAACCTGTTTTTGCTGTTCTCCTATAAGTATGACACTCCCAGAAAGCGACCAAGATCAAAGTAATCGTACTAATATTAATTCTCTTTCTTCAACATATCCACTCACTTCAGGTGAATGAGATAAAAATATTTATGATTAATAAACTATGCAAGTTTAATGAGATCTTTATTTTATTTGAATCACAAAGTTAAAATTAAATGATAGCGTAATAAAGGATATTAAAACTATTCAAATAACTTAATAATCAATAAAAGACATATTCTTTGTTTAAGGATTTTACTAATAATTTTTCCACTTAATAGCGCTTAAAAAATGGAAAAGTAATGAAATCAAAAAAATGCATCCTTGTATGTTATATTATTCAACCATTTCAAAAGTGGTAACTTTGACTAAATCTAGCAAAATTTGCATTAATTGCGATATTCTTACCTTAACCAATCATGTTCATTTGTAAAACAAAAGACCAAAAACTTAATTTAAAAATTTTAAATATTAAAAGAATATCCAGCAATATCATATTGATTTATTTAAAAATGGATTTTAAAGGCTTGGAAGAAAAATTCAAATGTCTAAATAATAGCAAGAACTCAATTCAAAAAATTGTTTCTCATGAATCTTTTGTCTATATTGCTAACGGAAATAAGATTGGTTGTTATTTAATTGCTCAAAAGTCCAAAGCTACGGAATATCAGGAACTATTTTCAAAAGAAATTGAGTTTGATATAATCGATTTAAGTATTAATAACAACGGAACTTATTTAGCTTTATATGGCTCAAACGAACAAGGATTAAATAAATTATGTGTAATACCGTTATTTGAGTTAAACATTATTCTTTCTTCAAACATCCAGATCAACCCGTTATTAGTTCGGTAAGTTTTTCAACATCTGAAAGTTTATTTAATTTATAAAAATTAGGGTTCTAGAAATAGATTCAAATAATATGAAGGATTCTAAAATTATGAAGGTTGCATGGCACCCTTTATCTAAAGAATCAACTGCACTTTTAGTTCTCAGTTCTAATAATTTTTTAAGGTGAGTTTATATTTAAACAAGTTATTTAACTAATATTTAGATTGTACGATATCGAAATCAATTGTATAGAACCAGAGTTGGTGTTTGATTTAAATAAGGAAAATTTGAAATGTAGAAATAAAGGAATTGAGGAAAATGTACCTAAAGATGAAATAGTTGATTTGGCTTTTGGTTCGATTGAAGCAGAAGGCTGGGAGCCATTCACCGTTTTATTTGCAACAAAGTCATATAAATTTTATTATTTATGCCCATTGATCCCAAAACGATGGTATTTTTTAATATGTTCAATATTGATATATACTCATTTTAGTTAGTTTATTACCTCGGAAGAATATAAAAACACTTTTTTACCTTGCTTTGAAAAAGTTTAATACTTCGAACAAAGAAGGAGAAATTAAGTACAATGAACTTCTCTATGAGTATGCGACTAGACCAAATGAAGTTGGGATATACCATGATTTAATTTTTCTTATAAGCTTGACAAAATTCCCAATATTTACTAAAGACAAAAGATTTATTGATGTTGACTTTTATTCTCATAAAATGAACATGAAAAACTTTTTGAAGTTAAAAAGAGTAGAAATTTTTGCTTCAAAACCACCTCTGCCTAAAAATTCAAGAATTGTGCCTGTAGTTAAAAATATACTGACCATTCCTACAACAAGCTTAACTATACTTTGTACAATATTCGAAGACGGGAGATTTGTTATAAAGGCAATTACTTCATTTCCAGAACCAAGTTTTTATGACAATAAGGTAAATAAATTTATTTATGAATGAAACTATTAGAACAATTTGTTATTAGAAGTTAAAAAATGAACAAAATGAAGAGGCATTTGTTGTTTTACAGATACTAAAATTTAAAGAGTTTTCCAAACATAAACTAAACACCTTATTTGATCCATTATTCCCTTCACATTTATATATATGTAGTCGTGATAATGGATATGTCGTTGATTTTACAGATTTGATCAATAATATTAAATATAACCATTTCCCTGAGCAGCTTGGCTCGCCTTGTCCAGTTAATGAAATTATCAGTAATAAAAAAGAAGATATTGCTATAAATGACATGTGCTTTATCAATCATAAAAATGTAGAAAGTGCATTTTTATGGTTTATAGGAGTCAATCAAAGAGAAGAAATTGTTAGCAAAACTAAATTTATTAAGCCATTTATTCCTGCGCCTCTATCGAAATTATACTCAGTAAGCAAAATAAGTCATTTATCAGATCAAGCAAACTTGTACCAAGCTAATAAAAGAGAAAGTGGGTATACTTTTAGTGGTTTCAATTCCAAGCTCAGCTTTACAGATCGGGTACTAGATTCAAAGGATAGTGCTGATATAACCTTGAACGCTTTAAAAAATAAGTTAAAGGGCTTAGAAGCGAATATCAAACATTTAAATCTTAGGTAAGCTATTATTTAATTTGAGCTAAATGATATTTAATCTATTATTAGTTCAATTTATTTTGAATCAAGAATAAGTCATATAAACCAAACAACTGATAAGATAACTTCATTAAATCGGGCGTATCAGCAAGGTGAAGTGAAAAGCAAACAGATAAAAGATAAAATGAATGAACTAGAGCTTTATTCAAATGGTCTTCTAAATAACATTAAGGACTTAAAAATACAAGTAGCAAATTTAAAGATTAATTAAATAAAAATATACATTATACTAAAAACACTATTATATTAGATACTTTTTATTATTATTAGTAAATAAAGCTTTATTTATTTCATCACTATTTAAATGTTTGTTTTTTAAAAATATATTTGAAACGAAACTAAATTTTATTGGCTAAAATTAAAAATCTCGAAATTTACCAAACATTTAATTAATTGGTCAATTAATTTTGATGATTACCATAAATTAAAAATTCAATATTTTATAATTTCTTCACATTTTGAAGGTTAAATAATTACCTCTTATTAGATTATATCTAAAATGGATTCTCGTACCCAAACCACCCTTGGTCATCAATATAATGATAATGAAATCGATGCAATGAATGCTGCCACCCAACGCCTTGATATTGATGTTGAAGACTTTATTAAATTAAGCCATGAGGACGCACATAATGGATTAAACTCTTTTGTTCAATCATCATCTAATGACTTTCTTGATGACTCTGATGGTTTAGCTTATAGTAATACCGTGGATAATTTAGATGAATATGATATTTATGGTGAAAAAAAGCCTGTAGTCCAAGAAAAAAAGAAACAAAACAAAAATAAAGCTGTCCCTGATCTAAACTCTGATTCTTTGTTTCCTTCACTTGGATCTGCAAACCCCAAAGTTTCATCTGCCTGGGCCTCAAAGAAACATGTCACCCCTATCTCTACTCCTACCTCTAAGCCAAGTGCAAGAAATAGTGAAATAGTATCTCAAACCCTTAACCTTAAGTTGGGTCAGAGTACCCAAAACTCTAATCAATTAAGAGAAACAGTTCAAAAAGTCCAAAAACGTTTTGGTGTTAACATTAATGTTTCTAGCTCAAAAATTTCTGGAATTACAACTTTCATTATTAAAGGTCACCCAGATAAAGTACCAAAAGCAGAACGTGAAATTAAAGCCGGAGTTGCACCTAAAGTAACCTTTTGTTTTTTAATTTATTAAGTACTAACGACATATAGACAAGTGCTACTATCAGTGTGCCTTCGAATATTACTCGTTTCATCCTTGGTTCTAAAGGTAGAAACCTTGCTCAGCTTCAACAAAAAACTATGACAAATATCACGGTCCCACCTAGAGAAAATGAAGATGGCGACGAAGAAGATTCATATATTGAAGTTAGCATTGTTGGTGAGTTATCTGGGGTTCAAGAAGCTAAAAGGGAGATTGAAAGTATCATTCGTGAAAAGGTAAATATAAGCTAATCTTTCTTATATATATAAATTTAATTATCTCATTTTAAGGCCGTTAAAGTTGAATTAAAGATTACTGAAATTCCCGCTACTCACTATCCATTTTTAGCAGGGCCAAAAGGCTCGTTATTAAAATCTTACTTATCTGATTCTTCAGTTGAAGTCAAAGTTCCCTTTGTTTTTGAAAACCAAAGTAATCTTATTCAAGATGATCATCCAATTGTCATATTAGGTGCAAAGGAATCTTTAAGTAAGACCAAAAGTACTATTTTGGAAGCATATGAAAATTTAAAAGACGATATCTCTGATCTTACTATTTCTATCCCAAAGTCCAAGCATTGTTTCTTAATTGGTCCCAATGGCGCTAATTTAAAAGATTTTTTTGCTGCTTCAGGTAAATCATAGAAATATTTTTTTTAGCTTTATTAACAAATTAAGGATGTATCGTAAGAATTCCAGAAGCTTCCAATCTATCAAATAAAGTAACTATTATTGGACCAAGTGAAAAACTTGCACAATCAGTTGCTTTATTAATGGAAAAGGCAAACTCCGCACAAGCTTCAACTATTGATGTTGAGAAATTACATAAATCAGTTGAAAATTATCTCAGCTCACTTTATACTTATTTTAGTACCACTTCTTATATACAAGAATTAGAAAAGAAGCATAAAGTTCAAGTTCAGATCCCCTTTGTAAATAAGCCTACCGGAAAAATCGACATTATTGGTAAGGTTAAAGAAGATGTGCAAAAAGCCAAAGCTTCACTTGAATCTCATATAAAAGCACTCCCACCTACTTGTTTTGCTTCACTTACTATCCCCAAGGAATTACATAACTATATTAAAGGAGTTGAAAATGCAAAATTAGAACAAGCAAATAGTAAATATAATATTCAAGTGATCGTCCCAGGCTCTAATCTCAACACTACTTCAATTACTCTATTCTCTCCAAAATCTGACAAAAAAGCTTTATCAGAAGTTAAAGCTCAAATCGAAAAAGACATTAGTGGGTTACTTAATATCGATAGCAAAGCAGTAACTGTACCAAACAAAATACATCGTCATATTATTGGACCAAATGGAAGCACCCTTGAATCGATTATAGGAAAACTTGGAGAATCAAAGGTATTGATTTCCTTTGGCAGTAAACCTATTACTGGATTTAATTTACCAGAACATATCTTGTTTACTACAGAAGGTCTCAGCCCAAATCAAATATCTATTTCTGGTCCATCAAGCGAAATTGAACGAATTTCAAAGGAGTTAGAAAAATTAGCAGTTGAAATGGAAGATTATGAAAAGGCACGCTCTTATTCAACTTCATTCACAATTCCTACCAAACATTCATCTCATATTGTAGGCAGAAATGGTTCAAATATTAATAAACTTAAACAAAACTATGATGTAAAAATTGAAATGGATAAATCGTCAAACAGTGAAACCACTGTAAAGGTTCAAGGAGTTCAACAAAATGCCGATAAAGTCAAACATGAAATTATTTCACAAGTTGAAAAATTAGCAGATCATACTGAAGAAAAGATACGTGTACCAAGTCAATATCATCGTTCAATTATAGGTGCCCAAGGAAAATATGTAAAGAGGCTTGAGGAGAAATACAATGTGTTTATTAAATTTCCTGCAAGTATCAAATCAATTAGCGATAATGAAAATGAAGAAGAAAATGATAAACAAGCACCTAAAGTTCAAATAGGAAAGGACGAATTATTGATTAAAGGTGGTAAGAGAGGAGTATCTGAAGCTAAAGCTGAAATTATGGAAATTGTTGAATTTGAACGTGAAAACAACAATAAAGTAAACTTTAAAGTAGCTAAACGTTTCCTTCCGCATATCCTTGGTCGCAACGGCATTAATATTAATTTAATAAAAGATGAAACAAATACCCGTATTGATATCGATAAAAAAGAGGAATCTGAAGGCGAATCTGATATCACCATCCTTGGAACAAAAAGTGGAATTAAGGAAGCCCAAAAAAGGATCCTTAAAATAGTTTCTGAAATGGAACAAAAAGTCACTGAGCAAGTCATTATTCCAAATAAATTTCACTCCAATTTAATTGGCCCAGGCGGTAGCCGAATCCGCCAACTTGTTGCAAAAGTTCAAGGTCTCGATAGTTCTGACCCAGAAGTTAATGCTAATATGGTGAAATTCCCTAAAGGTAAAGATGATGATACAGTCACTGTAAAAGGCGACAAAGAAATAGTTGCCAAAGTGATTGATGCGCTTAAACAAGCTTCGTCAGCTCTTGAAAATATCAATACTATCACTGTCGAAATTGATCCAGAACACCATGCAACCCTTATAGGTCGTGGTGGTGCTATTATAAAATCACTTATGAACAAATACGAAGTAGACTTAAATTTCCCTCGTCGTGATTCTAAAGGTCCAGAAGCTTCTATAATTACTATTTCTGGAAATCTTGAAAACTGTGAAGCAGTCAAGAAAGATCTACTTAGTCGAATTCCAGTCAACGAATCTTTTGACTTCCCACAAAAATTCCACCATTCACTTTTAGGACGCGGTAATAGTACTATTCGTAAACTCCGTAACGAATTCCAAATCAATGTGGATACACCAATAGTACCTAAACCTGAATTTAAAAGCCATGATCAAACTAATGGAAATGTTGCACGTATCGATGATGAAGTATCAAAAGTCATGTTTGAGCAAATAGTATACCCTGATGGAGCTAAAGAAATTAGTTGGGTATTAAAGGGCTCTAATGATAATATTGCTAAAGCTAAAAAGTATCTTGAAAAATTATATAAAGATATAAAAGATAAAAACCACGTCATTCGTCTTTATTCACACCCTTCTACACATGGACTTATTGTAGGAAGAGGGGGAAGTACAATTAATCAAATTCGTGCAGAAACCAAATGTGAAATTGAACTTCCATCTAATAATAATAACTCACGTCGTAAAGGTGATAACTCTCCATTTTCTGATGGCACAGCCATTATTATCTGTGGTTCAGAAGAGAATACTTTGTTAGCTAAAGATCAAATTATTACTATAATTTCAACCCAAAAATAAGAAATATAAAAAAGAAGTTTTATATAATATTATTTTAACTTTCATTTAAATTTTAATAAATTCTCAAAAGTACTAGTTTTTTATTTTTTACGTTTTGTTTTATTGTATTTATAGTATTACATAAATATGTTAAACCATAACTTTTAGTTATATTGTGTTGAATTTGAATTCAAACAAGGACCCTCTTACTATTAGCATTGTTATTATTAAAACAATTACTGCACCAATAATATAACCAATAGTTACAGGCAAATTATTAACTGAGTCGTTGGTTTGCTTTAGCTTAGGTAAAACATAAGCGCTTTCCCAAGATTTAACATTAATTAGTTGAGTCATTTGTTGACCCCTCCTCCGCTTTAATAACCAAAAGAGATGATTAGATGATCATTATAATAGACTAGACAATCTAAATAAATATTAATAAATGCACCCAATTTGATAATTTTTTCTAAATAAAGACATTTAAGTTTAAACTATGTATCATTTACCTGAAAAATTTAAATAATCAGAGTTGGCTGCACTTTCTGCAAAATAAATTGTATTAAAGAATACAATAAAAGTTGGACTAAACCAACTCTCTGGCACATCTCTAGTTATTGTTTTTGTTTCTCATTTTGCTATTGAATAATCATATGACATTATTGTTTGGACTGGAACTAATTCATTAGTATTAGCATTTGAATTATTAATCATATATGAAACCCTTGTACGTAACTGAACTGTATATTATTTACTTACTGCTTTAGCTTTAGAAAAAGACCATATACCGCATCTAAAGTATTAAAAAAGGTAGAGAGTCTAATATATAAGAACTAGATCAATTTTTATCAAATACTGTCTCACGCCCAAAAAGTCTCAACATATTTTCCACCAAGTCATTGTGTAACCCCACTTTTATTCGTGACTTATAAGAAAATCATCTGTATGAAAATTAGACATTGCTTGTTAACTTAAACTCAAGTTTGAGTATTTGAGTCAAATTATTGAAAACTTTTTTGATTAAATCATTTTTACCGCCAAATATGATTATCTAGTTTGTTTTACTAATATATTTCACAGCCGGAATACTTATCCTCTGGAAACTATATTTGACTATCTCTTCCCACAGCTTATGAAGCTCAACCTATAAATCAAGCCCGTTAAATAATTTTAATCAGTATACACTTTTACTTTTGATCTCTCGATCACCAATCTCAGTAGTCACTCTACTTAGATAACATAATGTATTATTAATTGACAACTCCCACCGTAAATATTAGGTGGTAAAGCAGATAACCAAATTATATGAATATAAAATATAAACTTTCAGTTCTAAATAAGAATAGAATATTATATAGTTAAGGAATGTATATTATTTATATGTTGTTGGCGCTTTATTCTTTGAATTAATGTTTTCTGCTATTTGGAAGGAAATCTGAATTAATTTCATAAAATGCTCTTTATGTTCCACAGTATACAATCTAAAACCAAATCTATTTAAAATATAGATTTAAAAATTGATTAATGTTTAATAGTAACTATTCTTTATATCTCTATAAATAATATTCTAAACCGCATTTTTGATGTAAATATTAAGATGCTTCATATAATCAAAATAAATAGAAGATAAAATTTAACAAAACCACTATACTAAATAATAAAACTTAGGTTATTAATAGTATTCTGAAGAATAGTTGAAATGTTGCGGTCATAATTAACTCTTAATTAAATTTATTATTTAATAAATTTATAACGATTAAAATAATCAGTTTTTTTCACAAAAGGTACAAAGCCAACCACCTATATTAAATTAATTAGTTAACTATTTTGATACATCATAATATAATATAATATAATATAATATTTATTTACCTTTAGGTATATTTAAAATGGGAGGTTCACAACATGCCATATGAAATGGTTTATCACATCCATCACAAATTAAAAGTGAATCTTCGTTTTCCATGGAATGACATTTCAAACATTTTTTACATTCATTGCATACCCAATCATATTGTTTCATTTTAGTATAAACAATCGGATCACTAATCTGAATACACCATAAATGATGTGTTGATTTGCATTCTGAACATATAACTATTTCTTCTCTATTTACTTTGCGTTTCCTCGATGGTCTACTATTTTCATTTTCACTCATTTCTTCGATATCATTAGTATCCTGTAATGCAGAAAGTGGAGCAATAATTGTTTTACAATGTACGCATAATTTATTATCAATTTCATTTAATATATTAATATTATTATCAGTAGTAATTATAGAATCATTATTATTATCTTCATTCTTATCTTCATTTTGAATAATATTATCATTATTATTACTATCATTTTGATCTTTATCTATTGTTGTAACATTAAAATTACTATTAGCAAATCTCTCACTTTCTGGTAAATTTTTGTGATATCGACATCCTTGATTTTTAAGTGGAATCATATAAGTACATGGCATTCCAGTTGTTTTTGAATAAAACCCACACATTTTTCTGTCAGGAGGAATAGTTACAGCTGGAGATGAAGCTTTCGTTGGAGTATCTTTCTTATTTATAATGATACTATTATTATTGTAATTAATATTGTTATTATTGTTATTATTGTTATTAATTGTTATTTTATTATTATTCAAATAGCTTTTATAATTTTTTACACTTATATTTGGTACTAATATATTACTATTGTTGGTTATTAAAGCGTTTGAATGTGTATTTGACTTTTTTATAAATTGTGTTTCATTTTCAGTTAACGAATGTCCATACCTTGTACTATGAATCGGAAAGGCTAATTGCTTTTGTGTTAATGTTAATGATATGGGATATTTATCCTTATTCTTTTGAATAGTTAGATCATTATTGTTTTGATTTGTTTTTATTGGATAATGAAATAAATTTGTATGTGGTTCATAGAATTGTTTATTTTTATTACGAAATAAATTTAAATAAGTATTGAATGAATTGCATGATTTATATAATGACTCTTTTATGTTATTGTTATTGAATTCAATCTTTGATTCATAAATAAACGTCTTTTCGGATATCTGTTCAACATTATTAATTGTTTCAGTGGTTTCTTCTTCATTTTCAATGAAAGTCAAATAATTCTCATATTCTTTACATAATGAATTCTCCGGATTTTCATAATAATCATCCTTGACTTTCTCCCCATCAATAATTATATAATGTCCAAAATAAGCGAAAGCTGTTTTTACTAATAATATGTTCACTGGTAAGCTTCTTCGACTTGCTGGTATCAATCCTATTTCAAATAACTCTTCTCTATCATCTTGGGTTGTGCTTATCTTATTGACCTTTGGAAACATTCTAAAAAACTGGCTTCTTTCTTTTATTTTCAAATTCTTTATCAAAGTACTAATTAATGTAAATAGTTTTCCAGGTTTAGAATTTAAATAAAACGTCTCAATAGAATACTTCCTATTTCCTACCAATGAACCATCCCCCTTAATCTTTTTTTCTCCAATATCGTCTATCGGGTACTCTTCTTCCTTATTGTTTATAAAACTTTGATTAATTTCATTATCTTTTTCAAGCTGCAGAGTATGCTTTGATTTTCTGCCTGGTCTTTTTTTAGGTATCACTATTTCTATTTTTAATTTTCTTTCCTTTATCTCCGCTTCTTCTATTGGTTCCTCTTCTTGTTCCTCCTCTTCTATGTCTTCAAATTCTTCTTCTTCGACTATTTCTTCTTCTTGTTCTTCAATTACTTCTACTTGCTTTTCCTTCTTCTTTTTATTACTTTTTTCTACCTTTAATTTTGATTTCTTTCTACTTCTAGTGATCCTCCGATTACTTACATCCTCTTCTACTTCTTCTACAATTTGCTCCCTTTTTTCTTTTTCGATATTTTTTGCTTTCGCTTTTGATCTTGTTTCTCTCATACTAATTATTATGCTTAATAATAATAAAATAAATTTTTAGAAAATGCTTAAATCAAATTATTTAGACCAATCACGTTTTATTGAGTTATTATGGGAATTCAGCTTTATTCCATGATTTTGTCATCAATAATAAAAGTGAATTGTTTAAGTGAACTATAAATGGAATGAATAAAATGATAAGATAGATTAGTATTCTTAATATATATAAGAATTGATTTCGTTTGGATAGGCTTAAAGGGCAATAACACCTCTTGAGCAAAAAGACAATCAATAAAGGAAATGGAAGCTAAACTTTTAAAACGATTAACAAACCAGGTAAAAAAATACTTATCATCAATTTGACACCCTTGAAAAGTGATACTTTTTAAGTGGAGATTTAAAGGATTAAATGGAACTGTGTCAACACCAAATATGTTATTAATCATAACTAACTCTTTTATCTTTTTTCCATATTCAAATATCAACTGGTAATAATATTTTGTCTTTATATTCATTACGCCAGTAGATCCATTAAGTACTAGTTTGGTTATTTTTGGAAAAGCAAAGTTAAATTTATCACGAGGTAATAATGAATAAACATTTAAATGAAGGTTTTTTACGTTACTCCATTTGCTATCTATAAAAGATGTTACGATCTTTTTATTTGTTATTTCTGTTAAGGTTTGACTTTCGAATAAGCTTAAGTCAGTTAAATTTGGTAGTTGATCTTGACTTGGTGTGATAGTTCCCCAACCATTATTAGTAGTAAACTTAATGTTTAATATCAGTATCTTCAATTGTTTAAATACTATTTCGCTATTACTAAATAATCTACTTTTACCAATACTGCCATTTAACTTTAGTGTTACTAAATTTGGGAACTTAGTATATAATATTAGTAGTAAACTTTTATGCAATTCAACATTGTTCATTTCAAAATGTTTTAATTGTTTACAACTAAAATGACATAATAAGTTAAAATCAAATCTATAGCAGTTTCTGTTGGTGTTTGTTATTGTAATAGATTGTAAATTATTTAATTTGTAAAAATATTTCCACTCTTTTAAGTTGGTATCAATATCAACTAAAACTATTTTATTTAAGTTATAAATAAAATTGAACTTGAATATTGTTTTGATAAATATACTACTAGTGTTAACATTCCATAAACTTAGCATATCAATAAACTCACAATTGTATAAAAAATAAATTAGAATATCGTTCCTAATTAGTTTGGTATCCTGAATAGTAATGCGTTGAATGCAATGATTGTACTTTTGAATTATTCGTAAATCTGATTCGTTTGTAATAACTATATGTTTAAATATTACATTATTGATACTACTATTAATATATTTACTAATTAATCTGAGGTTTAATCTTTCTTTTGAATCTATGTTTTCTATTATCATTCCAATCAAATTGGTTGGTAAGTTAAATAAATTGACATTATTAATCATTGTTAATAATAATAAAGTAAAAGAAATAAAATAGAAAAAAACAAAACATATTGTATGAAAATTTCAACCAATTAAATGCTACTTTTATATAGTTTAATTAAACTTAATTTCATAAAATATAGTAGTGTTGGCTGAAATACCTTCCCAGCCACGATTACCTGAAGTAGTGGCCATATACTTACCACTATCATCAATTACTAAATGATATTAATATTAATAAAAATAGTATGAATATATATAGATGAATTATAATCTTTTTTACCTATCTGTGATATCATTCCTGTTTGATGCCCAGGAACAAGTTGATAAGGAATTAAATAATTGTTTATGTTGTTGGTATTAATAGTATTATTAGTACCGTTATTGTCTAGATTCCACATTCGTAAATTATCATACGATCCAATCATTAAAAAGTTTTTAATTGGGTGAGATGCCAAAGCCGAGATGGCCCCAGAACTATTTGGCAAT
The DNA here is from genome assembly GCA_030770535.1 of Batkoa obscura. Classification (NCBI taxonomy): domain Eukaryota; kingdom Fungi; phylum Entomophthoromycota; class Entomophthoromycetes; order Entomophthorales; family Batkoaceae; genus Batkoa; species Batkoa obscura. The sequence continues at coordinate 26,281 of JASVEC010000014.1, forward strand.
AATAATGTATTGCTGAATTTATTCATTCTTAAGTCAAAGCTATCAACCGTTGAATTACGTCTGCCTGTGAATATAACATTACCATCTTTATTAAAACAGGATGATAGGGCCCATTTGGGAGTGTTTTCTGGTACACTTATACTCGCTATTGGTTGATTTTTGATGTCATTTAATTTCATTCTAAGATCCCAAAGAAATGAATTGCCATCAAACGATGTGCTTAAAATTATATTATTTTCATTATTAGGGTGGTGATTAATTGATGTTATTTGGTTAGCATGAAAACTTAAGTCGGTAATTTTAGTACCATTATTTAAATCCCAGATCTAGAATGAGCGATAATTAACAAATCAGACTTACTATATTATATTGTGATATCATATTGTATACTATTTTACTTATAACTTACCTTAATACTTTTATCCCAAGATCCAGATATTAATGCTTTTTCATTATTAAATGTTTTCAATACAGATACAGGCTCTCCATGCTCCCTAAAAACGTGATGCAATTTACCTTCTTCATGTCTAACAGTATATAAATTAATATCCCCATTTTTTAGTCCAGATAAACACCAAACAGCTTTTGATTCTAAATAAATTGAGTAAACAGGTGAAAAAGACTCTTCAAATCTAGGATCATTCCCACTTATTGGTCGATTATTTTGTGGTAACGTGATTTGATTGTCCCAATACGAAGTTATAATACCAGCCTTTGAGCATACATCAACTGTAGCATGTCTCTGCGCCATAGTAAGCGGCACTTTACCATTTATACTTGAAAAAAAATCGTATTTTCTAATATATGCATCTTCGCCCCCCGTAACTATCCATTTCATATCTTTAGTTGCACTCAAACTATGAATTGAAGAATTTAATATTGAAGCAGCCTAATTGAGTTATTTATGATATAAAGTTATATTTTCATTATTACTTACTACTGGCCCTGCTGAATACGATCGATCTATTAAATCTTCTTCGATATTTACATTATTACCAGTAGCTGTTGATGCAACATCATTTGAGATTAAAGTTGAACTCATTTAAAAATTAATAAAAATTTAATTTTTATTTTACACCTTTAAATTAAATAAACAAATAAAATACTAGTTTCTATTTTAAGTAATATTCTCTTGATAGTTTTTAAATGTTATACAATTATAAAACTAATATTGTCACTATTTATCAACACCTGCACAATCTATTATTTCGAGTAATGTTAATGTTTTGAAGACTTTAACATATATCACATTGTTTGTTAAAATACTTTTTGCTATAAAGCTATTAATTACCTATAAAAAAGACTAAGTATTTTAAAATATCAGCATAATGAAAACGAAGTCAATGATAAACTTTATAAATTACTCAAATTATTGATATTTTATTATTTTCATTATATTTTAAAGAAATTTATTGAACGCTAAAGCTAATCTCATTGAAACAAAGCGACATTGTGAAAACTTTATAATATAGTTTTACTTAAAAAATATATATTATTGTAAAAAACACGATAAAGTAACATACCTAATATGAAGTCTTTGTAAATGTATGGTTTACTATAGCAACATTTTATTAAAATAAATAGATATGTAATATAAAAAAATCAGGGTTTATTAGCAAGACTGTAATAGTAAAGACTAATTAAAAATTAAAACCGATATCAATAAGCGTAAATAAACCTTTTAAGATTAATAATTGAATCAAATTAAAACATTATTTTTAATAAGCTTTTAAAGATCTCTGTTTAATGGAATACTAAGATATATGCTAATAGAAGTAACATTGAAATAACAAAAAAAGTAAATTAAATATCTACATAATATGATAAATAAAACTTTAAAAAGTGTTTATAGTTTTTAACTTATACGTTAGCTCCATGACACTTTAGTCACTAAAAACATATTATAAGCTAAGAAACTATAAATAAACGCAATAAAGAAAAACAAAAAAAAACTCTCATTAATTAAAAGTTACTGTACAGACATTAACCAGTTTTTACATATAAAAACCTAGAAAGGAACATATTTTATAACATACATTTTATATACATCTTAGTAAAGTATCCAATTTTTAAATTCAGAAAACAATTTGCTATATTTGTTTACTATACAACTTGGCTTTACCTATAAATTATAAAGCTTAGTCTTTGAAACCATAAAGGTTATTTTATAAATTATTTTGATTATATAAGATATATAGTATAAGATATAAGATATAAGATATATGAAATAAATTGGTATTCTAGAATAATCATATATTAATTTTAAGGATGAAAATATACATTAATGTAATTGTATATTAATAATACATTTATCAAAGTACATATAGTTTTAAACTTGATTACTAATATACTTTTTGCTTGAAAATCAGAAATCTTTCTTGTTATAAAGAAACTATTGAGATGTTTATTGGATGAAATCTAATCATAGACTAATAACTTCATTTTTTTTCTTGACATAAGAATAAATCGATTTAATTCTACAAGAATGTCAATCGGGTATTTTTACCACTAATAATAATACATCAAATAATGAACCAATTGAATTCAACCAACCCAAACATACTGGTATCTCTAATTAGTAATCAAAAGATAAACACATTCACCGAAGAAATATATAAACAAAATAAAACCTAACAAATATATTATAAGAAAAACAAGTAATAAATAACAAATTAAAATGGTTTCAATTGGAGTAAGTTTATATATAAGATGTCTATGATTTTGAAACTAATCTACTTTATAGCGTTTATATGGCCCCGCAAACAATGGCAGAATAAATAAGCCATTGATTACTGCTAAACTTAGTGGTATTGAAATTGATTATGACTCTAACTTTAAATTTGGTGTTGACAACAAAACTGAAGAATATCTTAGCAAGTTTCCATTAGGCCAAACACCTGCTTTTGAATCGAAAGATGGTCTTTTATTGACTGAATCTGATGCTATTGCTTTTTATATTGCTTCCCAAAAAGAAAACAACACATTATTAGGTGCTGATAAAAATGAATATGCCAAAATACTCCAATATTCCTTCTACGTTTCAACCCAAATTACCCCACCTTTCCTTGATTTGTATTTACCTATATTAGGCTTTGCTCCATATGATGCAAAGAAAGAAGAAGGAGCATATAGCCGTATTGATAGAGCCTTAGGCTACCTTGATAGTCAATTAAAAGGGAAAACCTATTTAGTTGGAGATCAAGTTACTGTTGCTGATGTAATTTTATTTACTGGTGTTGATGGTCTTTATAGTAAATTTTATGCTAAAGAACACCGTGATAAATTCCCCAACTTTACTAAGTACTTTGATGGTATTTCTCAATTATCTGAAGTAAAAGAAGTTATCGGTGAATACAAGTATGCTCAAGAACGTCCTAATCTTGCACCAAAAGCTTAATGCCTAATAAATTATTTTGACTGATATTTCATTACTTTATACTATTAGCTGTTGCCGATTTTTAACACCTGTATCAAATAACATCATTGATTTTTTTGTAGAACATATAGGGACATTTTTTTGGCTTCATTACTTTTTCCATCTTTTAAGCACTATTTGAGTGGAAAGATTGATAGTAAAATTAAATACAAAAACACATCCTCGTATTAAAAAAAGAATCTATACCTCCAAATATTAATAGTAGAATAAAAGTAGTAGTTAGATAATGGTGATATTTGTTTGTTAGCCATACTGCTTCTTGTTACAAAGCATAAGTTAATTACTTCTTAAATAGTTATTTGAAAGAAATATTGAAAATTGACCAAAAGAAGAAAGGGTTAAGAAGAAAATTGGTCTCTAACTTTATTGTTTATTGGGATTTTACTCATATTTCAAATAAATTCAAAATATGGATTTTTGTTATGATATAAATAAAATTAGGATTCATTTATACAAAATCTGTTACTCTAAAAGCGATCCTACAAAATAAGAAAACAACTACTAAAATAATATTTGAAAGTATTTTACATGTGACTTAAAAATTAACTTAATTTAAGTTTTTAAGACTATTTTTGAAAAATTAAATCTTTTCTTAATAAAGTAAATAACGTTTTTCGTAGCCAATAAATCATAATATCAGTATTAACAGATTTTGAAGTATATTTGTTATAAATTATGAATTTTTAAAACTTGAGTTATAAAATTGACTGAAAGTTTACATCACTTTTTATTAATATATTGATCAAAGTTGGCTCAACAAATGTTAAAATAGATTACGATAATGGTTTTGATTAAAGAAGCTATAAAATAAATATACGAATAAAAGATAACGGTATCAGAAAAACTCAAATTTTTATCTGCTTTAATTAGAAAAACTATCCTTCAGCTAACGTTGTATCATAGATAGTTCAAAAGTTATGATAATACTACCAATATGTAATTTAAAAAAGTTTTAATTTCTAATATAGACAGCTGTTTCCTATTAAAAATGATATAAATATGCAAACTACTTTTCAGCAATTTTCTACATGTATAACATATTTAGGTTTATAAATATGAAGCAGACCAAGTAGTCGAAATCGATTAAACCTTTAATATCACTATTAATTACTAACCCACAAAATAAAGCTATAAAGAATGAATATATGATCAAATAAACTTTAAGAAATATGTTTTTCAAAAAGGTATAGAATAAATTAAAACACCTTCTGTTGGAGTAATTTTTAAATGATATTTGTTTATTTATCTTATAACCTATTTACATAATAAAGGGTTTATGTAGTATATCAAATTATGAAAGGGCATATAGGATTTTTCTAATTGCAAAGTCAAGTATAGTAGAAATTGATTATAATCCTAACTTTAGATTTGGTGCTAATAATAAAAATGAAGAACATCTTAAGAAACTCTCATTAAGCCAAACGCCTATATTTGAATCAAAAAGTGGCCTTTATTTAACAAAATCGGATGTTATCGCTTTATATCTTGTTTCTCAAAAAGAAAATAATCCTTTATTAGATGTTGATATAAATGAATATGGAAAGATCTTTAAATACTCCTTCTACATATCAACCCAAATTGATCCGTTTCCTATTGATTTGCCCTTTCCTATCATAGGTTTTGGAGAGTGTGATAAGAAAATCGAAGAGGTTGCATATAATCATGTTAATAAAACATCAATATACTTTGATACCAGTTAAAAGGGAGAGGATGTTTAGTCGAAAATCAATTTACTTTAGCTGACATATTTATAATTTGTGCTATTGATGATATTTATAGCAAATTTTATGTCAAAGAACATCATGATCAGTATCCCAATTTTGCTAAATACTTTGAACATATTTCTCAAATGCCATAAAGTTAAAGAAATCATCGGCGAATTCAAATATACTCAAGGATGTTCTAAGTATATATGTAAATCTAAATAAATAATATATTAAAACCTAATTTGATATTGAATTATATAATTATACTTTTAGTTTATGATGTCCGAAGAATTATGTTTTTCATTTAACAACTTAAGTCTATTTATATTAATGCCGCAATTCTTATACTACCATTTCAATAGTTGAAATGTAAATACTATATTGATAACAATAAAATTATACTTGTATGTTGCACGAGAATGGCTATTTTCCTTTCACTCATGTCTACTTTTTCAACTCAATTTCAGCTATATTGGATTAATATTTAAAAAATCATACTCATGTCGAAGCTTCTGATATCAAATATTTATTATTTGCTTAATGGCTTACTAATGAATTAATATATGAGGATGATTTTTTTTGACTTCATTACTTTTTCTATCTTTTAAGCGCTATTTGAGTGAAAAATTATTAGCAAAATTCTTAAACAAAAATACATCCCCATATGTTCTTAATTTACATTTAAATTGAATATTAAATTATTGAATAACATTTAATCCTAAACTCTAGCTCTTTACCTTGATACTTAAATTTATGATGTTCATTTAAATATATATGCTGTAAAACATATGAAGCAGCTTATCGTTTAGTACTATTGTAAGTTTTGAAGTTTAATCGAAGTTACAATATTAGCATAGCTTCTTATTTTATCCAATTGTCCTGTCATTGTTGCTAATCCTAAAAAGATAAGTGTAGCTAAAATATAATATACTATAAAGTTAAAAGTCTATGAATAAATTTGTAATAAGTCCAGACCTAAATAAGCTGTATCTATATTAAGATTAATTTTAAATATTTTTACTACATAAAAAATACTGCAAGAGCAATTTTTAGTTTTGGAGATCCTTCTTGAGGGTACCGTAGAAAGTACTCTTTTCTTGGGAAGTTTGGAAACGACCGTGTCCGAATTTGGAAGAAGTATCGATGAATTTGAGGGTGATCTTTTCGAGGGAAGAACGAGATTTATGGACGAAGAGAGATTTACGGAGAACGAGGATTCTCTTCTTGACACCAACACAGGCACCCTTGATCATGACGAAATCTTCATTGACAACACCGTAGTGTGGGAAACCACCCATTGGAGTGATAGTCTTTTCAGTAAGATCATAATCAGTGGCAGCATTCTTATTATCAGAGCCTGAACCAATACGGTAAATCTTTTTGTTAGCTTCAGTACGATGATGGTGACCATCTTGACCTGAACGTGCCACGGAGTACATGACACGAGATGGATGCCAGGCTCCGATACAAGCAACTTTACGTAAACCACGATGGGTCTTACGAGGAAGTTTCTTGGTTCCCCAACGATGGGTAACACCTTCATAACCTTTACCTTTGGTGACACCAATAACATCAATCATTTCATTTTGTTCGAAAACGGCACCAACTTCAATGGTTTTTTCAAAGTGTTCAGAAGCCCATTGGACTTTGTCAGCAATGGAACCACCGTTAAGTTGAACTTCCATAAGATGGGCTTTCTTTTGATCAAGTTTAACTTTACGGATTTGAGTGTGTACAAGAACACGTACTACGGTACAGTATTTCTTGATACGCTCAAGATCTTTGGCGAATTCTTTACCTTCTTCAGCATGTTTCTTAGCATACTTGGTGAAAGCCTTCTTCTTTGATCTGTACCAGTTTTTGTAGAAACGACGCTTAAGATCATCTGAGAGATGTTGAGCCCAAACAGTGGTAAGGGCACGGAGACCTTTTGGAGTTTCAATATAACCAACGGCACCAACAACAACAACTGGTGGAGTTTCGATAACGGTAACTGCTTCAACAGTTTCCTTTTTATGCATTTTGGATCCTGGACGTTCAACTTCACGAACAATATGAGTCATACCAGCCTTGTAACCCATGAAAGCAGTCATATGAACTGGTTTGGTTGGGTCATCCTTAGGGAAAGTCTTTACCTTTCCTCTGTGACGAGTGGCACGTTTACGGGGTAAGAAACCCAAATGACCATGGCGAGGTGCTTCGAATTTACGATGAGACTAAAACATTAATTAATATCCTATTACTTTCTGATTATCTTTGATTGTGAGTATGATTGTTGGATCTTGTTGTCTTTCAGATGGATGTATCCATTTGTGTTTTAGTTTATTGCTACTTACCATCTTAAAGCCTTTGAGAGAAGGATCAAATTAGCTAATGCTGGCTCTAAATAGCTGTAAATTTATTACAATAATTTTTCGATTAAACTTAGTTCCAAGTTGAAATAATTGGCTAAAATTATGAGTTTCGAAAAGCTATTTTATTTTGTTTTGGTAATGTCAAAAATATTGATCAAAGTTAATATAGACTATTTTTATATTTAGTATTATAATGTTGCGATAAAAATACATTCCTTTGGTCCAATTTATGACCCTTTATGAGTTCATCTTGTCTATTATATTAATGCCAAGTCATTGCAATCATTTTGTGTTTTAAACTGATGTAAACTATTATATATTAACTTCAAAAATTCAAATATTAACAACACTCTTTTAACTTTCCAGTAGGTATAATACATGTCATTATAGATTTATACAATAAATCATATATAAAATAAATATATTTGTAGTATTTTTTGGATATGTTATATTATTTGTGTATTTAGAATAGCAGATATGAAATTTTGAAACCATTTTAAATCAGATCAAAATAAACTTTTGTATCAAAAAAATATTCATTCTACTTTTAATTTTGTAGACTAATTAAATAATATGGAAAATAATAAAATGATGAGTAACAGACAGAAGCGACTACAATTACTAGAGGCTTCTAAAAGGGATGCGAGTAAATATTCTAACCAAAGTGCATTTAGACTAATGGAAAGAAAATACAAGCAACGAGTTCCAGAGCCAGATTTCAATAGTTTAATACAATTTAATAATGTCGATGATAATAAATATTCAATAAAAGAAGTGAGTTTAAATAAACCTTTAGAGCACCCTTATCTTAATTCAAATATAGATAAAGCATATATTATTAAAGGATTACCAGGATTTATATATATACCAAATCCATTTAAAGATAAAGCACAAAGAGAAATCTTGTTAAACACTATTGATCATATCAGACCACCTTTTATTAGTAATTTAGATACCCATTATATCATACCAAAAGATGGGATATTTACCGAATATGTAAATAAATATAATAATCCAGATATCACATTAAGCGACGTAAAGTTAAAATTAGATTTAAATGAGTTAAAAAATAATGGTGAAGAAAAGAAAGAGAGCGAATACAAAGGAATCAAAACTACTTTAGCAACCCAAGGATATCAATATAATGGCTTGAATGATAAAAATGCTCCAATAAAGAATACTAATTTAAAACAGATGACAAGTGATAAACTAATTTATAAATTAAGATGGATTACTTTTGGAGTACAATATCATTGGCCAACTAAGAAATATTTATATAACGAAGAAGTAAAAGTACCTTCATTTTTGGGAGATTTATGTAAAAGTATAATAGATTGCATTTATGATATTGAGTTTTTTGATGAATTCCATTTTAAATTTGATAATAAAACTTATAGTCCAGAAGCAGGTGTGTTTAATTTTTATCAATATAAAGATGCTTTAATGGGACATATTGACAAAAGTGAACCAAATACTACATCTCCCTTAATTTCATTTAGCTTTGGCAATGACGCTGTGTTTGTTATGGGTCATGAAAATAAAGAAAAAGAACCTTTTCCAATACGATTAAGTTCTGGCGACATTGTTATAATGGCAGGGCCTTCTAGATTATTCTATCATGGTAATAAAACAAGAAAATGATTGTAAAATGATATATAAAATATACTAATATTTAATTATTTAGGTGTCCCAAGGATAATTGAAAACACGTTACCAAGTTATTTAAAAAGTAGCAAGTTTAATTATGATTTAGAAAAAGGAGAGGAAGAACTTTGGGATCCAATAGCAGAATATTTAGAAACAAGCAGAGTGAATGCAAATGTCCGACAAGTTTTTTAATAAATTAAATCACATAGTATCCTTTTTTGCCAATTTCTTCACTTTTAGCTTTTCTTTCTTGTATCTCATCAATAACTTGAGTATCAGTTAATCTTTCAGTGCTTTCAACTCCTTCTATTTTAATTTCACTAAGTATATCAAATAAATGATTTAATCGATTTATATCTTCTTTTAAACTTTTTACGCTACTTGCATTTAATGCACTCAAATTCCCTAAATGCTGTAAGTATTCCCCACTCAGTGTTTCTTTGTTCACTTCTTTTAATAAACTATTCACTGACCATAAAGGTTCTGGCTAAAAACAATTAGTTGGGTTTTGTTATAAATAATAATGATTTACTTTAACAAAACGTTTATAACTATAGAATCTAATACTTTTAAGTAAACTTGTATTCAACTTATAAAATGGGTTTATCATATTTATAGACTAAATAGCATTAGATTAAATAAATTCAATAGTGCTTAGTATTAAATTCCCATAATAATACCTGATTCTTATTTTAATTTACATAAAAATGGCTTAAGGATATAAATAATTGAATAAAATAATATTAATTTGTATGGTTGAAAATGCATAATTTCAACATATTTTTTATACTACGTGCTAGTTTAATTGGCTAACTATTTATTCCTTCAAGAATATATTAAGATGACTTTCCACATAGTAGACTTAGGCTTTTAAATAAATTAATATGAAAAAGTGTGCATTAAAACAGTTATTGTCATTATTGAAAATAAATTTAAATTTTCGAAACTGACTAATTGAGCAGTTTTTAAAAACAGAATTGTTGAACTCTAATTCTACGTCAGCTTTAAATTAAGCTTGATTATTACTAAAAATTCATTTCGTATATACAAAATATATATGAAAATGAAAAGCTATAATTAATAATAAAATTGTTACATAAAGTCATAGTGAGCTAAATTAAAATCATAAATAAATGTTATATTAACAAGTTTTCTCCTTTTTAAAACTCAAATGAAGAAGCTTCTAGAGACATCACTTTTAACCAATCAAGTATAACTACCAAAAATCTAGTATTTAAGATTTTTTTATCAGAATTATTCACCTATTTATATTATTAAAATGTCAGCAAGGTAATTTAAATAAATTTTAGAAATTCAAAGATTAATTGTCGAAGTTTACATCCAGAATTACTTTGGGCTCAGACCGATAAAGTTGTATATATAACTATTCCTTTAGCAGATTCTACTGACAATAAAGTGGAATTTTTACCACAAGCTATTAAATATGAAGGAAAATCAAGTGACAGCAGTTACGCTGTTGATTTAGGTCTTTTTAAAGAATACGATAATGAAGTAAATTTTATAATGAATATCAGTTTGTAATTGTTAACATGTAAAAGAATTCTAGATATGATGTTACTGCTCAACGCATTTTCCTTGTTTTAAAGAAATCAGAAGATGATACCAGCTTTTGGCCCAGATTACATCGATCTGGGAAGAAGCCTGCTTTTATTAAAGTTGATTTCGCTCGTTGGAGAGATGAAGATGATGAAGAAGAAGAACAACCTGACCTTGGGCTTGGTAACTTTGGACAAGGCTTACAAGTAATTCACATTTATTATTTTGGATAGCGATTAAATATTTTTTTAGGATGTAAGTGATGATGAATTTGACGATGAATTTGAACAAACTGGAGAAGTTGCAGGTAAATAGAAATGATTTATTGGATGATGTAAATTGACATAATTATAGGTGAGAAAAAGGAAGAAGAAGAAGAAGAAACCAAAGAAGAACCCTCTACTTCGGAAAATATACAATAATTAAAATTTTAATTTAACAAGCTATACGCCTTTCTAAGCTTTATCATTTTTATAAAAAATATTTTGATTTTGTTCCATTTTTCTATTAGATAGTTCATTATTAACTAACTATAGCTTTATTAATAATTATAACGTTATTGAATTAGAAGCTTATAGTCTAACTTTTAAATTAATGAATAATATCTTTTTATTGAACATTATAATCTTTACTATCAATGTATATAATATAAAATGCTATTTTATATTATAGTGTGATAGTCAATAGCTACAATAAGTTCATAGTCTATTTTTAAGCTAATTTAGCATTTAAAACTTGGTAGTCAATATTTTAAAAAAAAACCTATTAATAGAATTATTGTTAGTAAATGATTGGTTTACTTTAATCCTCTTTAATTGGATTAAGATAGCTAAGCTTAATATTAAGCTTACGTATAGACAAAAAATAACTTTTGTAAATTATTTAATATGAGTACTCAAGTAAAAAAAGGAGAAGAAAAGCCAACTCAAGAGCAACAGCTTAATAACCTAGAAGAAGTTGACGAATTTGAAGATTTTGAAGCTGAAGGTAAAACAAAGAACTGTTTATTTAATAAATAGCTATTAACTTTAAAAGACTGGGAAGAAAATGAAAATGGATCTTTAGAATTAAATCATACTTGGGATGACGATGATGTAGAACCTGACTTTTACACTCAATTAAGGTAAGTAACTACCATATTATTAACACATCATTTAACCTTGGATTTAGTGAGGAAAGAATCCCTGATGAAATAGCATAATAAAATCGTAATTTAAACGAACTATTTTTTAAAGGGAATGGTGGGTCATTAAAAGGATTTTAAATATATTGATTATAGTATTTTTAACCTAAGTATAAATTTGAAATTTTCAGAAATTTATTTATTATTATGATTTTAACTAATTTAACAAAGCTATGATGTAGTAAATTTAGTAAAATAATTTTTTTTAAATTAAATTTAAGTATAAGATATATTATATCCAAGAGAAGTATGAGGGTTTTCGATATCGGTTTAGTTTCTTAATAAACGTGGCTGTAATTCAATTAACAGTATTAATTCATTTAAATACAAATTTTACAAAATTGAAGATTAAATTGAATCTACTTCAATAGGAAGTTTAAAAAGATTTTTATTAATATTATAAATAGAATCAGAGCCCCTGCTAAAGTATAAGCATCACTCTATCATTTTTGAATGATAAAGTTAAGTACAGTGCAGTTTCGTTTCCTCATTTTCATTTTATAATGCTTTTACAAAGCACAAACTTGACAAAGAAAAAGAAATTTTCTTTAGTATTGTATTTATACTTGAAAATTTAATTGAACTTAATGTAACCAATCATTTTTATTTTTATTTTATTTTTATTTTCATAACATTTGAATAAATAGCTAATATAATTTTCAGTAAAGTAGTATAAGTTTTATTTTGCTCAAATTCATGGTGATTTCAAATCATAGTTTATTTTTTTATAGAGTATTTAAACTTAGATTGTTTATAAAAGTATAACAGTCAATTTCATGATTTTTAGGATTATCAAAATATGTATGTATTATGTATCTTTTAAATATATTATGTCAAGTAGGAGTATCTAAAGTGAGGTTGTGAATGCATTCAGAAAACACTATACATGAAGTATATTTTATTTACAAAATCAGTTATGCGATAAGACTAGTGTTCATGATAGGACTATGGAACTTAGTTTGTTAGCTATTCTTGATGTGAGTGATAAAAAGGGAATTCCACTCATATAAAAAAGTTTTCAATAGAAAGTCTATAATGCTTCTTTTTACATTTATTTTAAGATATCATATATTCGGTAAAATAGTTGATCTTACAATAAATTGATAGGTTTTATCCTTATCTAACAAAATTAAAAATATTACAAATATAGATATACAAATGAATAATATTTTCATGCAATAAACTTTTATTTGATTAGTCTGATTTGAGGAAGATTAGTAACCAAATTAATTTTAATAAGATTTGTTTCTTTAATAAAATATTGTATTAATAATCAATAGATATAAAATAATTCAATAGATATAAAATAATTCAATAATATAATTAAAAGTTAATGAGTTTTTTAATAAATTATTTCAAAAAATTTGGTGGTAAAAATGATGGTAGTAAAGTACCTCCAAGGCCTAAGTTAGTGGTTTTAATTTGGTCTTTTTTGGGTGCCTTTCTCGGTATTGCTGCCGTCACAGGTATATCCACTTATACTATTTTAGCAGATGAAAACTTAATCCCAGCCGTAATGGGATCTATTGTAAGACTTTTTGTATTATTTGGTTTCAACCAGCTAACATTCTCTTAGGGCGCAATGGCTATTTTAATTTATGGATCAATAGATGTAGCTTTAGCTCAACCTAGAAACTTTAGTAATTCGAATTTTACTATACACTCATAACGTATTAATGTTTAATATTTCTAGTATTTGGTAATTTATTTAGTGCATTAATTGGTATTTTGGTAGAGTTGATTTTTATAAAAATTACTGGTAGTGCAACTGCATTGCTATGGTTAAAATCTGCTTTAGCCGTTTCAATCTCTTTAGTAGTTATGCAATTAACCCGCACTGTTCATCCACCAGCTGGAGCTACTGCATTGATTGCAGTTTCTGGAGGTCAAAAATTTTATGATATAGGATTTTTATATATGGCAATTCCAGTATTATTTTCAGTAGGTATAATGCTAGTAGTAGCTTTAATTGTAAACAATATCATGAGACAATATCCATTATATTGGTTTAATCCGGATTTGGATATTAGAAAAGAAATCGAAGCCCTAAGATCTAAAAAAAATCAAAAAGTCGATCTTATCAACCATGAATTTACTAATGATGTTAACAATAATAGCAAAGAAGATGCATATTTAGAAAACATTCCTTCCTTTGGATTAGAAGATATTACCGCTTCTTCAACTTTTACAATCAACGTTCATCAACCACGACATGAGTTGGAAATATTAAAGTTGAAAGAGGAACTTTTGAGTGCTAATATGCGTATTAAAGAATTGGAAATGAAACTCCATATGGAATAAAATTATACTAACCTAAATAAAAATAAATTAAAATAGAAATTAAATTTTTAGTTTGAATTTTAGCCAATCATATTTTAAAATTAAAATTGCATTTTACCAGAACCATAAATGTAATAATTGTCCAAAAATCATTTTCCTTTACTTGTTACAAGAAAATGGACATAATTCAAGAAGACCGTAACTTAGTTACAATAAGGCTTCCTAACGAAAATAAATCATCAACAATAAAGTTGAAAGTAGACAATAACAATAAAAATGAAGGGAAAATGAACTCAATTAAAAAGGATAATGGTGTATTAATTAAAATGAATTTCAAATACAATAACCGTTATGATAAAGATATATTTCAAGATGATCTTAATAATATAATGGTAAAAATACCAATCAAAAATAAAGCAAAAGAGAGCCTTACAAAACATAGTGGTAAATTAACACCTGAAGTATTTGTGAAATGTCCAAAAGAACTTCAGGTAAAAGTTCATAATTTGAAAAGTGAGGATGTAATTTTGCAAAGCTTATACCCAAAATTATTTTATGATAAAGGGATTACTTTTGATTCCTTTGATTCTGATTTTGAGAAAACCAGAGATATGGATTATATTCGCATTTGTTTACCTGTCCTTAAAAAACCATATCCATACAAAAAATTCCATTAACTCACTTATCTATGCTAGTATCATTTAATTATTCTTGTAGCATATGAATTTCTTAAACATTTTATCATAATATTTTATAAAATTAATAAATCATATATAATTGTATTTTTATAGAACTTAAATATTTAATATATAGCTGGCATCATATTTACATTATTTAATTATAAAATCAAAATCATTTTAGAAAATTACATATGTATCTTAAATTTATTATGTTGTGTAAAGTATAGCAATATTATTGACATCTTTAATTATTAAATATTTATAAAATATTTAAATTCATATTAGTAATATAATACAATCAATATTTGTATTCTATATATGGGGATGTTTTTTTGATTTCATCACTTTTTCCATTTTTAAGCATTATTTGAGTAGAAGGACTATTGGTAAAATTCTTAAACAAGAGAATACATCCCCATATGTTTAAAGCTTAAATCTATATTTAAGGGATAGTATTATAAGCTATTATTGAATTAACCAGTCATTACTTTAAATTATTTAACCGAATGACGAATCTAGCTTCTGTTTATTTCTCCAAATAGTATAGATAAACGTCATCTAAATAGTAAACTTGTCAAATTATTTTTTGTACCATATTCTTGATTGACTTACATCATCTAACAATAGCAGCAGTATAAATAGCAATTAAAATAACTATTAGAATGTATATTTTCAACAATTATTCAATATGGTATCAATTGGTGTAAGTTTATTATTTTTTATCTATATTAATTTAATTATGTGGTTTTATAGCGTTTATATGGTGCTCCAAAGAACTCTCGAGTAAACAAATCCTTGGTTACTGCTAAACTTAGTGGTGTTGAAATTGATTTTGATCCTAATTTTCAATTTGGTGTAGATAACAAAAAGCCAGAATACCTTGCCAAGTTTCCTTTAGGTCAAACTCCAGCTTTCGAAGGAAAAGATGGGCTCATTTTAACTGAATCTGCCGCTATCCCATTACACATTGCCTCTCAAAAAGAAAATAACCCACTTTTAGGTAAAGATGCTAATGAGCGCTCTAAAGTTTACCAATATCTTTTCTTTGGTGAAACTTCTGTATTTCCTACTTTCCTTCCAATTTTATTACCTCATCTTGGTTTTGCTCCATATGATGAACAAACAGAAGCTAAGCATTATGAGAAGCTTGATCGTCCATTAAGTTATCTCAATAATGAGTTAAAAGGAAAGGACTACTTGGTTGGAAATCATCTTACCTTAGCAGATGTTAACCTTTACTTTTGCTTAGAAACTTTATACTCTCGTTTCTTTAGTAATACAGATCGCTCTAAATATCAAAATTTGACTAAGTATATTGATAATATTGCCAATTTACCAGAAATCAAAGAAGTTACTGGTGGTATTTCATACTCTGAAACTCGTCCTAAATATACTCCAAAAGCTTAAGGAAGTATTTATATTATTAAATTTATTGCTACTTTATTTACGTGTATTTTTTGAGTTTTTTTCAAATTATAGTGTTATTTGTCTAATGAGGTAAGTTAATTTTGTATCATTATGTTTTTAATCAAGACAATCTAAATATAATAGCACGTCATGGATTTAAAGTTGTTCTGCTACTTTGACAAGGAGTATAGTTGTATATTTATGCTATCTATATTTATATTTCAGTTGATGTACTTTCAAGTGTATACAGTTATTTGAAAAAATCGAACTATAATAATTTCCAATATAGTTTATTTAAAGGTAATAATTTTAATTTGATCAAAGATTATATAAAAGGAGAGGTAATTAAAATTTGTCTCTATATTAAATAGAGACAAATTTAACTCATTTTTTCTTCATTGGAATCACAATTTAGAAACTCTTTCAAATCTTCATCCTTATTTTTTTCTATTTCTATTTCTTCATCCAATCTTGAATCTTCTTCGTCAGCATTAACTGCGTTACTTAGCAACTGTCCACCAATTTTCTCTCTCATAAAATGCGAAAAATCTTTTAACTTTAAACATAAAGGTTAATTTTGATATAATAAAAAAGTTAAATTTTACATTGGTTGTACCAGTTAAATAAGATACAGTAGCACCTGATATTGTAAATACACCAGCACACAATAAAGTGCCAAGACCAAATGTTTTTATGGCAAATTTTTTTGCATCATTCATAGGATCATGGCTAAATTGCTGCTGTAACCTTGGTTTAATTAGCTTCTTTTCAATTTTAGAAGTTAAAGCAGCACCTTTTAATCTTTATTTTACAATCTCAATTAAATTTTATATCGGAATTACCTTTTCTTTTATTAATTAAAACTGCTATTCCTAAACCCAGAACAAACGAAGATAATGAAAGTCCATATACCCATGACTCATATTTCTTTTCTTCTTCTAAAGACCATTGTTCTTCTTTTTGTTGTTGTTTATTATTAGTTACGTTGTTCAACTTTGTCTTAAAATAAGCTAATATTTCCTCTTTAGCATTATTCATCTCTAGTTTTATAAAGATTACTTTTAATTTTAAATTTAAGTTTTAAATTGCAAATGTTTTATTTGTTTGCATAATTCGTAATTAAACTAGAAAAGATCAAAATCAAACAATTACTTTTTAATAATGGTATTAGACATAGATAAATGTATTGAACAAGTTTATGACTGTAAATTATTAGCTGAGTCCGTTATAAAAGATATTTGCGAAAAAGTGAAAGAATTATTAATTGAAGAAAGTAATGTAGTTCATATTCAAAGTCCAGTTACAGTAGTTGGAGATATTCATGGGTACTTTTAAAAAAAATGTTTTTACTCAATTCATTAACATAAAAATAGTCAATTTTATGACTTGTTAGAAATATTTAAAATTGGCGGCTATCCTCCAGATACAAATTATTTATTCTTAGGTAATTTTATTAATGTTTTTTACAGTTTATATTTATCCGAATAGGCGATTATGTTGATAGAGGTTATTATTCTGTTGAAACTATAACCTTATTGACTTGCTTAAAATTGAGGTACCCTCAACGTATTCAATTAGTTAGGGGTAATCATGAATCAAGAACAGTTACTCAAGTAAGTTTAAATATGTTATTTTCTATTTTTTTAATTAAAATTTAGACCTATGGTTTTTATACTGAGTGTCATCGTAAATATGGTTCATCAAACGTTTGGAATTACTTTACCAGCATGTTTGATTTTTTAACATTAAGTGTTGTGATAAATAATACAATATTTTGTGTACATGGAGGTAAATTTTTATTTTAGTAGACATAATTATAAAAAATAATGCTATTTTTCATTTAAAAGGCCTATCCCCTTCTATCCATTGGATCGATCAAATAAAAGTATTAGATCGTTTTAAAGGTATAAGATTAATTGCTATCAGTATCTAAATTCATTGTTATTTAGAAATACCGCATGAAGGACCTATGGCAGATTTGGTATGGTCTGATCCTGATCCTGACAAAGATGACTATTCCATGTCTGCAAGGTATTTAAATGTTATATTTATAAAATTAGATATTAATTATTTTTATTTAGAGGTGCTGGATATACTTTTGGTAAGGATGTTGTAAAAAAATTCTGCGAATTAAATCAGATGGACCATATATTAAGAGCGCATCAATTATGTATGGAAGGATATCAAGTAGGCTTTTTTATTTAGCTATTTTATACCTTACCGTTTGTATTAGGTGCTTTTTGACGGTTTGCTGTCTACGGTATGGTCTGCCCCTAATTATTGTTATCGTTGTGGTAACATGGCTTCTATTTTAGAAGTTGAAACTGCATTCTTTAATATATTTGCAGCTGCGCCTGATCATGAGAGACCTTCCCTCAAAGATGAATCCAAGGTAACTTAAATTAATTTGGGTTTTACAATGCTCATGTTATAAATCTTAGGATGCGCCAGAATACTTCCTTTAGTTAAAATTATTTATTTTTGACAAAATATGTTGTGAATACGTGTTTTTGTTAAATGGTTGATAATATCCTTCCACGGTGCTACGGCATATAATATTTACGATTATATTATTTTTTAATGGCAAAAGTTAATACAATATAAGTATATTCATTCTTAAATATTTTTTTCGATCTAATTCTTTACAATATATTAATTGTGGTTTATATAACATTCATTATTGGACATTTCAAGTAACCTCTTTATCAAATTTATAAATAAAATTTAGTTTCATATTTAAAATAAGTATTTTAGAGTTATTTAAATACAACTTTATCACAATATATAGGCTTGATATTTAAAAAATGACTTTGAAAATAAAAATAATCAGATCAATTTATTATGATGTAGATTGTTAATAAGGATTTCAAAAAAAAGCCCTAGTCAAAAATATAAAATCAAAGTTCTTATGTTTTTAAAATTTACTATACAAAAAATACACTTTTCAGAGTCAAATCAATGGCGTCTCTTGGCTATAAGCTTTTTTGGTTGTCTTTTGATGTTAAAGCTTCTACGACCTGGATTAATTTTGGGTTCATCTTTAGATTGAGATTCAGTTGCTTTAACACTGTGTTTAAAAATAAGCTCAAATACTTCTTTAAATAGATTGATAGCATCAGTTTCAATCTTTTCTAAACTAACTTCACCATCCGAGCCACTTGAGGTTTGTTCTTCGGGTTGTTCAGTTTCAGGTTGTTTAGTTTCAGGTTGTTTAGTTTCAGGTTGTTTAGTTTCAGGCTGTTTAGTTTCAGTTACAGCATCACGGATATAGTTAGCAGCACCTCTGATACTGAAAGCAGAAGCAGTGGAGATAGCAAGAGCACTTGAGAGAATGTAGAGAAGTTTCATTTTAATTTATAGATAGTTAATAACAAGAATATTTTAATCTTTTATAATGATTGATTTGACTTTTATATACTTCTTATTTTTTGCTAATTACTAAACGATGCGACTTTTTCTTATCCGGATGAATTATTTACGGAGAATTTCGATCTATGGTGTATGGAGTAAATGGAGTTATTTCTGAATAAGCTCTATTAATAATGAGAACAAAATTCCTATAGGAACATATATGCTATTAAGTATATTTTGAAATAATATAAACTATACCTTTTAAAACTATTACTTACAAGTTAACTTTACTTAAATAATAAAGTTATCTTGTAATTAAATTTTTTATTATTTTTAGGTGTTGGAACTGAACTTTTTCGAAAAGCTTGTGACTTGAAATGGAATAATTTTTAGAGATCAAATTTCGATAGTTCGTAACATTGTAAAGTAAGTATACCACTTTATTTAAAAGGTTCAAATATTTTAGTACTGTTCTTTTATCAAGATTATACATATTTATATACTCCGTTTTTATTATGTTTTATTATTTTAATTTTACTATTTTATCAAAAAAATGAGGAGGAGCTTGTTAGTTCCAACACTGTTTTTCATGTTTTTTCTAAAATCGATTTTTTTGCAATAATACTTCTATTATTACTATTTTATTTCTATCAATTTTAATGAAATAAACTCTGCTTATAACAGTATTGTAATATTTTAGTATTCGTTTTCAGAAAGAAAATATAAACTAAAAATATAAAATCAAGTTTCTTATGTTTTTAAATTTTAATATACAAAAATATGCTTTTTAGAATAGATTTAATGACGTCTCTTGGCTATGAGCTTTTTTGGCTGTCTTCTAATGTTAAAGCTTCTACGACCTGGAGTAGCTTTGGGTTCATCTTTAGATTGAGATTCAGTTGCTTTAACACTGTGTTTAAAAATAAGCTCAAATACTTCTTTAAATAGATTGATAGCATCAGTTTCAATCTTTTCTAAACTAACTTCACCATTGGAACCAACTGGAGCTTGTTCTTCATCTTTTTCACTTTTGGGTTCAATTTCAGGTTGCTCGGTTTCAGCTACAGCATCACGGATATAGTTAGCAGCACCTCTGATACTGAAAGCAGAAGCAGTGGAGATAGCAAGAGCACTTGAGAGAATGTAGAGAAGTTTCATTTTAATTTATATGTACCTAATAGTAGTTATTATTTTAATGTTAAATGATGGGTGATTTGACTCTTTATATAGTTTTTTATTTTATATAGGTTATTATGTATTACGGTTATTTTTTCTTACTTGGATGAAGTAATATAGCTTCAATATAAGCTGATAATGGGTAAATGGAGTTACTTTATAATAAATCAGGCTTATAATGAGAACAATATTATAATAGGAACGCATATACTATTAAATACTAGTGCTAAAGGGGACAACTTGTATCTTGGTGCTATTCTCTATTAATTCGCTTTATCCATATAAAAAATTATCTTAATTGACCATATAGGAACGTAGTTTAAATGGAATAATTTTTTATTCAATGATTACATTTTGATTATCAATTTATGACATTGTAAATAAAGTATTCCTTTTCATCTATAAAATCCAAATATTCTAATACTGTTCTTTTATTAAACTTATACATTTAAATACACTATTTTTTTATATAAGGGTGTTTTTTTAATTTCATCACTTTTTCCATTTTTAAGCATATTTGAGTAGAAAACCTATCAGTAAAATTCTTAAATAAAAATACACCCCCATATGCTTTTGTTTTAATACTGCTCTTTTATCAAATTGTTATGATTTCTCACAAATAATCTTTATTTTTTTTGGTAAAAAACAGGATTTTATTACTTTTAACAAATTCTTTTATTTTAAACTTTGGTCTAGAAACGAAATTGTTTTATGATAAATAGTTCCAACTGTTGCAGTTCTACATCCTTACCATGACTTTTTAACTGAACAAGTAATTTGTTTAAGTAAAACTATACATTTTATTTCAATTGAACTTTTAGTTCAATTTAAAGATAGAAAATGTAGTTATTTTAGTGCTGATTCTTAGTAAAAAATAATATACAAATAACACTAACAAATAAACAAAGCATTGAAATACTCTTTTTTTTAAAGCTTAATATACGATTACATACTCTCCAGAATAGACTTAATGATGTTCTTTTAGCTATAAGCTTTAGCTTGTTTTTAGGTATTAAAACTCTTTCTCTGTTTTGGGTTATTTTCAACTTGAGAACCAGTTTCACTTTCTACAGTAGGTACTAACAACGCTATGGAGTAAATAATAACTAAATAGATTATGAATAAAATTAGTGTTACCCCCTTTGATCATTCTTGAAGCAGATTGACTATCAGTATCAGTTGGTTGAATTTATTCTCCATATTTTTCACCCTTGAGTTGTTGAGTTTCAGCTACAACGCCATGAATATAATTGGTAGTACTTCAGATACCGAAAGCAGAAGCAGCAGAGATGACATAGAAAAATTTCATATTTATTTATAAGCAAGTAATAGTAGATGGTTTTTTTAAATATTTAATAGTAGTGATGGCGGTTTTTTATTTCTAAAAACAAATTATTTACAACCAAAAATATTGCGATAATTTATCACCTTAACCTTTGATTCTTCGAAAGTTACAAAATTACTTGTCTTAGATATAAGTTATGTTACTATCCTAATGAGATACTTAACGGAAAAACTAGATATAATCTGATATGGTGTAAATGGAATTATTCTAGGATAAACTAGACTGATAAAATGAGTAAAATTTGTATAGGAACACTTAGGCCTTTTGATATTTTATCTACTAATTACACATTTTCAAATGATAAAGATATTTTGCAATTAACTATTTTTTAGATTATTTTTAATTATTTTGAAGTTAATTATTCACTATAAAAACTTGTGGTTCAGTTATATAATTAATACAAGAACATGAAATAAAATGATTTTTTCAGTTGTTAAGTACTAAAATTTTCGTTCTTTCTCCACTCATTCCACTTACCTTTCAGTTTCTTTATGCTCTTACTTCCAAAAATAAATCACTTAGCAGTTTATCTCTTTCAAGATTTAAAAAAAATAAATGTCAACAATTAAATCACAACATAAACTAAATATTTACTTTCTATATGGTTCAGCTAATAATAATGTTCTTTTATTCAATTTCACAACATTTAAACATTTCGTTTATTTTTATCATTTTGTTTTATATCCTTTTAACGAGATTATTACAAATAAATAGTCCGTTTCTTCATTGTACCGTTTTGTTTCAACATTGTTTATTTAAATTATTTTATAAAGTAAAAATCATTATTGTTCCTTCTAAGTAAAAAATATTGAATTCCTTCATAATGTTTATCTTTATACTAATTCATGACAAATACCTAATTAATAATACTATATAGCGATATATAAAATAGACAAAATAGTTATATTATATTACTATAACGGGTTTCAGGCAAATCATTTATCCCTTGTAGCTTGAAATTGTTTTTGGTAGTCTTTTTAGCTTTTGACCATAGACTCCAACTTAAAAGTTCGAGTTGAAAGTAAATCGTGTTTTGTGATTTCAGCTTTGATCTGAATCTCAATTTTAAGCCATTTTTTATTTAAAGAGATGCAATTGGTAATGTTTTTTTGACTTCATTACTCTTTCCATTTTTTAAGCACTGTTTAAGCGGAAAATTTGTTGGTAAAATTCTTAAACACAAAAATACATCCTCATATTTTTTTCTCACCCATCAAGAGCATATGTCATATATATACGAATAAAAAACGATGACTTTAGGTAATTGTGCAGAGTCTGGACTTTTACTACAAAAAATTTTAAAAAAACATGGGCAATTGTATAAACTGACTGTTAAAACAAAAAGTTTAGTATCAGGAAAATTAGCACTTACTTTGGTTTGGCTTGCGACAGTTGATAGTTTAATTACTTTTTAAACTATTATTTGTTCACATTTTGATAATTGATTTGCTTTTTTTTGTTTCAATACTTTTTAAGCACCAATGAACGGAAAAAATTGCCAAAGAATTTTTAAAAGGACTTTTTTATAAACTATATTCTTTTTATTTTTATTCTGATGCCTTATTTTTTATATAATCTATTTTTTATATACTTTTATAATACTAGATCTTTAAGTATAATTAATATAAAGTCATGAATATAAGTAACAAACATGAGTGCTATTGAGCAATATAAAAAATACCAATAAAAATAATTTATTTGGTATCAAGCTTTAGGAGTATATTTAGGGCGCTCTTGAGCATACTTAAATTCTCCAATAACATCAATAACTTGAGGTAATTTGGCAATACGATCAAAGTAATTAGAAAAATTAGGATATTTATCACGATGTTCTTTAGCATAAAACATTTGATAAAGGCACTCAGTTACACAAAATATAAATACATCTGCTAAAGTAAGTTGGTTCCCAACTAAATACTCTTTCCCTTTTAGCTTATTATCAAGATAAGTTAATGCCTTATCAACATGAGCATATGAGGTCTCTTCTACTTTTTTACTGTATTCTCCATAACCTAGTGCTGGTAAATATAAAGCAAAAGCAGGGGGATTCATCTGGGTTGTTGCGTAGAAAGAATATTGGAGAATCTTAGCATATTCATCTTTATTAGCACCTAATAAAGTATTATTTTCTTTTTGGGAAGCAACATAGAAGGCAATAGCATCAGATTCAGTTAATAAAAGACCATCTTTAGATTCAAAGGCAGGGGCTTGACCTAATGGGAACTTAGCAAGGTATTCTGGCTTTTTGTTATCAACACCAAATTGAAAATTAGGGTCATAATCAATTTCAACACCACTTAATTTGGCAGAAATTAGAATTTTATTTGCTCTTTCATAATTTGGTATACTATATAAACGCTATAAAATAAAATATAAAATGAGTGAATTATTATTATATACAAACTTACTCCAATTGAACCCATCTTAATTTAATATTTATTTTTAATTTCTTAGAAGCTTTATTATTGCTTATATACTTTTTCAATTAATTTATTTGAAAATAAAGATGACATTTAATATTACTATTATTTTGATTTAACTGGTTTGGTAACTATAATAGGTAAATCACTCTTATTAGCAGGTAAATTACTTTTAAGATCAACTATATAAAGTTGGATATTGCTGATAAGATAATAATTAAAGATGTCATAGTATGAATTTATGAATGAGCGTCAAATATAATTGATATTAAATAGTATAATAAATTGTCAGTCTATTTTTAATTTATTTAATACTAGGCTTCAGGAGTATATTTGGGTCACTCTTGGCATATCTAAATTCTCCAACAACCTGAACAATTTGAGGTAACTTCAAGATACAATCAAAACAATTAGTAAGATTGATCAATTGATTATGATCTTCTTTGATACAAAGCTTACTATATATAGTTCCAGTAACTAAAACATAAACATGTCAGTTATTAAGTTGATTTCCAACTAAACATTGTTTTCCATTTAGTTGGTTATCAAAGTAATCTAAGGCTCTATTAATACGGCTATATGCTCCTTTTCGTTTCTTTGTATCATATTGAGTAAAACCTAATATTAGAAAAAACGAACCAATATAGGAGTGCTTTTTTTTTACTTCATTATTTTTTCCATTTTTTAAGTACTATTTAAAGCGGAAAATTTGTTAGTAAAATTCTTAAACACAAAAATACATCCTCAAATAGTAAGATCATTTGAGTTGAAACATAGAAAGGATATTGGAGTATATTGGCATACTTATTTTTATTAGCACTTAATAAAGTGTTATTTCTTTCTTAAGAAGCAATATAGAAACCAATATCATTAGATTTAGTTAATAAAAGACTATCTTTTGATTCAAAGGCAGGTGTTTGACCTAGAGGAAACTAAAATATTCTTCAGACTTGTTACTAACACCAAATTTAAAGTTAAAATCATAATCAATTTCAACATCACTGAGTTTAGAAGTACTTAATAGCTTATTTATTCTACTACTATCTGCGGGGCCATATAAGCGGTATATAATAATAATAAATTACTGACTAATAAAAATATTCTAATAAACTCATTCCAATAGAAACTATTTCAACTATCACTTTTTTAAAAATATATTTGTCAAAACTTATTTTATCTATATGGGGATGTTTTTTTTTGGTTTCGTTACTTTTTCCATCTTTTAGGTACTATCTAAAGGGAAAAATTGTTGGTAAAATTCTTAAACACAATACATCCTTATATATTTTATTATATGATTTGGAGGTTTTTTTTTGGCTTCATTTTTTTCCACCTTCCAAGTGCTATTTAAGCAGAAAAATTATTAATAAAACTCTTAAGCAAAAATATATCCCTATTTATTTCTTTTCGATAGTAATTAAAGATGAGGTTTAATTGAATTTTATTAGCTTAGTATTTATAACCCTTGCATGTGTTAGACTTATTTATATATTTATGATATTTTATATATGATAAGTAGCTGCTCTTAATACTAAGTTACATAATATACATATATTGTTTACAATATATGGAGATGTATTTTTGTATTTAAGAATTTTACCTATAAATTTTCCGCTCAAATAGTGCTTAAAAAATGGAAAAAGTAGCGGAGCCAAAAAACATCTCCATATATTGACTGAAATATTGTTTATTAAAATTGTTTATTAAGCTAATTTGTATTATGCTAAACATTGACTAAAGTATAAAGCTTATAACACGACGCAATACTAGCATTATAGCTTTTATTTGTATTGGTGTTTATAGTATATCTCTTATAAATAACACAGTTCATTTAATGGAGAATTGTCTTATAAGTTTTTTGAGATTTCAAGTATTTCAAACAAAATATTATTTTATATTTTAAATTGACGACTATTATTTAACTTTATAAATATAATAAATATGGGGATGTATTTTTGTGTTTAAGAATTTGATAGCAATTTTTCCACTCAAATAGCGCTTGGAAGGTGGAAAAAGTAATGAAGCCAAGAATATCCCCCATATAATAAATAATTCAGATACTCAAACCAAAAAATTAACACTTTTTTAGTTTTAAAGTTATTAGACTAAATATATGCTTATTGCAACTAACTTTTACCTCTTATTGTTTATTTTGTCAAGAGTTTATTGAACTTATAATTATTAACGATTTAAAGTATTCAGTAACGGACATTTTTAAGGAAATTAATTTATAAAATACATTTTTTATTTTATATACTTTTAATATAGTTAAGCTTATATTATTAATCATTTATTATCAATGAAAAAGTAAACTAGTTTATTTATTTTAAAAAGAAAACATACTATTTATAAAAAAAGGGGGAATATTTATAATGAATCTAGTCGCTATAATTAAATAATTGAAATTAAAATATTTAACTTTAACCAATGATAATTGACCATTTTTAACAATATGATCATTTTATAAGTGTGGCGGATATTTTTAGATTCTATTTTTAACGAATATTTACTCTTGAAACGTGAAAGTAATAAAAAACCATTAAGAAGTAAAATTTTATGCAAAGAATTCAACTTTATTTTTAACCACCAAAAGGGGTCAAATTCAATATAATAATAATAAAATAAATAGATTTATTAAATAAAATAAAATCATTGGCTTAAATAAAGATATTCATGTATTTAAATCAAATATATTATAATTTCACTTCTTTTATTTTTTAATATTTTAATTTTTTTTGACTTTTAAATAATGTTTGTACATCAACAATTGTATATATTATTATTATTGTTATTATTATTTGTAAATACAGTTCATTCGAATAAAGGGTATATTAATTCAATATATTACCTCGGTTCAGGTATGCCAAATGTATATGATTTTTCAAAATTGGATTTGAATAAAGTAACTCATATTAAATATGCATTTGCTAATATCACTGGAAATAAAGCTACATTAAATTACGATTCTAAATTACAAGGGGATAAAACAGTATTAGTTGGACATTTAGGAACATTGATTAAAATTAAACAACAATATCGTAATATTAAAGTAGGTATATCAATATTAGGTGATTTTGGTTCTATGGTATCGAGTGAAAATGGAAGAAATGAGTTTGTTAATTCAGTAATTGATTTAATACAACAATATGGATTTGATTTTATTGATTTAGACTGGGAGTTTCCAGTAAGAGGTTTTCCACAAATGGGAGTTAAAGGGAATCCAGATGATGCTGACTATATGTTACAATTATTAAAGCAATTTAGTCAACAATTCCAATCTCAATTAAAATTCAACTGTTTTATTACGATTGCATTACCTTCACCTGAATATTATTTATCTCAATATGATATCAATAGTATTGATCCCTATATTGAATATTACAATGCAATGACTTATGATTTTTCGGGTACATTTAGTGCTACTGCTAATTTTGCTTCGAATTTATATACTAATGGAACTGGTTTAGCTGTAGATGAAAGTATTAAAAGAATGATTAAAGCTGGTATTCCAAGTGATAAGTTGTTAATGGGAATACCTGCTTATGCTACTACATTTCGTGATTGTAAAGAGAATAAATTTCCCACAACTTATAATAAAGATTCAACACTTAAAATAGGGGAAAATGGATATATCCCGATTAATAAAGTAGATTGGTCTAAAGTAGATCAACAATGGAATGATGAATTAAAAGCTAATTATGGCTATTTTAAAGATTATAATATGTTATTATCATATGATTCAATAAAATCAGTTACTGAGAAAGTGAATTACATTAAAGATAACAAACTAAAAGGTGTAATGGTATGGGCATTACATCAAGATTTTCCTGTGAGTGATCAAAGATCCTTAGTTAGTAATTCCGTCAATTTGTTAGGTCAAGATAATTTAGAAAATTCTCAAAATAATATAAATTATCCAAATTCGAAATTTGAGAATGTAAAAGATAGTAACTTTAAAGTGACTGTTACTTCTAACTCGTTGATTTTGTTTAGTTCAAACTTATTTACATATATATTTCTAGTAGTACTTATATTTAATTAATAAATATGTTTTGAACTATTTTTATATTTTATAAACTTTATCACATTTCAACTTTATCAAATTGTATTTAGTTTAAGAATAAATATCCCCATTTTATCCCTGCATAATAAAGTGTCAAACTTCAGAATAATTTTAATAGGTTTTCTGATATCAGATTCATCGAATGTACTTCAAATAGATAAGATAATAAAACAATAAAAAATATTATTTATATTTAATTTATATTTATTTATTCATATTTAGTTTATTTATATTTAGTTTGTTTATATTTGATTAATGTTAATTAGTTTAAGTTATTATGATATGGGGATGTATTTCTGTATTTAAGAATTTTACTAACAAATTTTCCACTTAAATAGTGCTTAAAAAATGGAAAAAATAATGAAGTCAAAAAAA
Source organism: Batkoa obscura (assembly GCA_030770535.1). Lineage (NCBI taxonomy): Eukaryota > Fungi > Entomophthoromycota > Entomophthoromycetes > Entomophthorales > Batkoaceae > Batkoa > Batkoa obscura. The sequence continues at coordinate 55,261 of JASVEC010000014.1, forward strand.
ACACTCCCATATAATGATTTTTTATACTAAATGTCTTTAAACTCACTCACATTTGAATAAAGAATTATTTATTTTTTACAATATAAAATATTTGTTAATACTATAAACAATAAACTAATAATTCTGATTAGTTATAATTAAATATCATTTTCAATTACTAATCAAAAGCCGGTTTATTTCAAAAATAAACAAGCGAAGTTGACATTTATATCAAAAATATTAAATAAAATAAAATTGCTCCAATAAAATCATGTACAAATATTTGTAGGTGTTTTTTTTGGCCTCATTATTTTCATTTTTTAAGCGCTATTTAAGTGGAAAGATTGTTAGTACAATTCTTAAAAATGTATCATCACATGTAATTTACTATTATAGTTACCAAACCAATTAAATCAAAATAATAGTAATATTAAATGTCATCTTTATTTTCAAATAAATTAATTGAAAAAGTATATAAGCAATAATAAAGCTTCTAAGAAATTAAAAATAAATATTAAATTAAGATGGGTTCAATTGGAGTAAGTTTGTATATAACAATAATTCACTCATTTTATATTTTATTTTATAGCGTTTATATAGTATACCAAACTATGAAAAAGCAAATAAAACTCTAATTTCTGCCAAATTAAGTGGTGTTGAAATTGATTATGACCCTAATTTTCAATTTGGTGTTGATAACAAAAAGCCAGAATACCTTGCTAAGTTTCCATTAGGTCAAGCCCCTGCCTTTGAATCTAAAGATGGTCTTTTATTAACTGAATCTGATGCTATTGCCTTCTATGTTGCTTCCCAAAAAGAAAATAATACTTTATTAGGTGCTAATAAAGATGAATATGCTAAGATTCTCCAATATTCTTTCTACGCAACAACCCAGATGAATCCCCATATCTATGCTTTGTATTTACCAATAATGTATAATACAGAATACAACAAAAAAGTAGAAGAGACCTCATATGCTCATGTTGATAAGGCATTAACTTATCTTGATAATGAGCTAAAAGGGAAAGAGTATTTAGTTGGGAACCAACTTACTTTAGCAGATGTGTTTATATTTTGCATAACTGAGTGCCTTTATCGAATGCTTTATGCTAAAGAACATCGTGATAAATATCCTAATTTTTCTAATTACTTTGATCGTATTGCCAAATTACCTCAAGTTATTGATGTTATTGGAGAATTTAAGTATGCTCAAAAGCGTGCTGAACATACTCCTAAAGAGTAATAAACTATCGATGGGAACTTAAAATAATGCTCTATTATTATAACTGTTATTGATCTTTGATATCTGTATCGAATAGTAACAAGTTAGGACATATCTTTAACAAAGTTGATAAATAATTAGAGTGATGTTTACATTTAAAAATATAAAGATAATTTATAGTAATAATATGATTGCTTAAATTCAATAATTGATTTTTATTGAAGCAGCAATCTATTAAACATAGTTTGTATAATGAAGTTAGTTTGAATAATAAATTAAAAAAAGAGATATCAATTGAACAATATTTTAATGTTAAATACCTAATACTATTTGAGTTGAAATTAATGGTTGGAAAAAGTGGAATTGATGTGTCAGTACTGTTAATACTCATTGATATATCATTACTATTTATCGATTCCAATATTAAGTGCTTTAAATTTTTTAATTGAAATAAAGGAATAATTTCGTTACTGATCACCTTTTTACTAAGTCGAATTTTATAGGCATTGTTTAAGTTCAACAATCCCAATGTTTGAATATTGTTATTGTTAATAGCCCCATCAAATGATGTGGCATAAGAGACGCTTAAGGACATGTTAGTCAATTTTTGAAAATGATTTTGGATAATAAATGATATTCCACGTGTAAGTAAAGCAAACTTAGCCAAACTATTGAAATTATTACCATCTAAAATTAATCTATTATCTTCTCCTAAATTAGTTATTTTGAAAATGAATGATAAATACTCTAAATTAACATGTTTGAAGTTCAAAAATTGCTGCAGAATACCTAAATCAATAATACCAGTCAAACTTATTTTCCTTAGCTTTGTAAACTCATTAAATAATAATAAATTATTAATGCTTAAATCTAACATGACATTACTATAATATATATTTTTTACTCCCTTCTTAATCTGTTCAACTACTTTCAATTGGTTTTTTTTTACCTTATTGTGAGCAACTAATTCGCTTTGAAATATCAATGTACTCAGATTATAATGCGAAACTAATTGCGGAAAATCTTGATCAAATATAAGTTCCACATAGCAAGTAGATATTACTATTGTGTTATTAAGTAAAAGTAAATTATTTAAATAACTCAAATCATCGCCATTTATTTTTTTTGGTAACACTATATTTTTAATAACTTTATAGTGCTTCAAATAGCTTTGCTTTTTTAAATTGGATAAGTTGTCCATTATTAATGTTGAATAAAAATGTTTTGTTGTTACTTCATAAAAGAATTGATTGCCCGTTATTAATTCTAATTTATCCTTTGTATCAAGCTCCTTTATTATTAGATGCAACAACTCATTTGGAAGGTAAGTTATTTTATATTCATCCTTTAATTTATCTTCTTTACCTATTAATAAATTTAATAATTCAAACATTGAAATTTCTTTTTTATATTTTCGCGTAGTTTATGGTACTCCATAAAGGAACTTAATTTTATTGGTTCCTTATAAATACGATGAAAGCAAATAAGCAGTAAAACCAAAGTATAGTTTGAAATACGATCAAAAATACTGAAAGTAATATTATAAAAGACAATAAAAGCGCTTATTTATAAATCATTTATACATCAAGCATAGTGTAATATATTATGCTTTAAACTTTAATCAAAATAAAAACACAACAAACATAATCCAGCCAATAATTAAAAGGATAGAATGTAATATGATTGGGAGATAGTTATGCCATTTTAGCCTCATTTCACTTAAAGATCCTAATAATGGATGGTAACTTCTTCTTTTACAATTGTTATCATTATCTTGTCTTTCATTATTTAATATATCGTCTAGGTGTAGCCTATCCTGAGTGCCAATAGAAACATAACTATTCCAATAATATTTATCAATTAAATGAAACATAACTGAGCCAAGTAATGCAATTCCTCCAACAATACACATAAATAATATAGTCGCATCATAAGCGTGTTTATCCTGTTTAGTGCCATCTTGTAGAATACCAGTGATAATATCTTGAATTACGCTACCTAAAGACCATGTTGTTTTATATAAACCAAACCCAGTGCCGACAGAAGTAGAAGGCAATATTAATGGAATGGAACTTATGCAAGGTAAAATCCCAGATGCAAGGGATATTGAAAACACAATCATTCCTTTTAATGCGCCAACTTCAGTGAATCCAAGTAATATGAGTGATGATATATACATCAAAGTTGAAAATATTACTAATTGAAATTGATTATTAACTATTAAGTATTAACTACTAAATCAACTTACACAATTTTGGTCTATCACCACGTTTATCAATCCAGTAACCTAAAATAGGAGGTGCAAAAATGGGTAAAACTTGTGAAACTGACGCTTTCCATGCTGCTAATTCTTCTGTGTCGCCATGTCTTAGTTTAACAAGTTCACTTTATAAAAAGTTAGATTTATAATAATATGCTATAATGATAATTACGTATTCAAGTGTAAGAAAGTATTCCATCCTCCGATCATTGTATAAGCAATGATCATTAAAACCCAAAATTGCTTTGGGAATGTAAACAAATGACTTAATCGGAACTCTTTTTTGACTTTGATATTTTCTAGCTCCTCTGAAGATAAGTGGCTTTTAACTTTAATAGTCATAAAGACGTACATTAGGTTTGACAACCAAGATAATAAGCATATAAAAGTGGCAAACTCAATTTGAAGTAAATATTAATAGTTTTACTATAGTATGTATAAATTACCCAAAACGCATTTCCATAAAATTTTGTATAATTGGCAATAGGCACTATAGTTGCCATTCCTAAGAATGAAGCTAATCTGGAAACAGCCAAGTTAATACCCAGAGTAGTTCCAAGGGCTTTTCCGCTAAACCATTGTGCAATGATAGTTTCTTGAACAATAACAACTGTACCAGATCCTATTCTATTTATAGATATAACAATATTGTATTATGTAATAATAAATAGTTTACCCATATAAACCTCTACCAAGTACCATCATAGGGAAAGATTTTAAATTAGTTGAGAGTGCAACTAATATGTTTCCAACTAATATAAATGAGGTTGCAGTAATTGAGCCACTAGTTGTTCCAAAATAATCAACAAAAAAACCTCCAAGTAAAGGCAAAATGGTATTTATTAAAGCGACACTTGATTGAACTATACCGTATTGAGTGTTTGATATCCCCATTTCCTATCATTACTGGTTAAAGAAAAAATGGAAAAATAATTGAATTTTACTTTTTTTATAGTATTCTTTAAAGAACCTAATGCTAAAGCAACGTAATGACTTCCAACTTAATAAAGTATTAAAAATGAATTTAATTTGACTAAAAGTATTTACATGATAACAACATAATACTTATCAATGCAATTACTTGACATCTTGTTTTAGTAAAAAAGGTATCTTCCCTTATTTTTGGTTTATTAGATATATTGCATTCTGTGCCTAAATACTCAATTAATTTTATTCTTTATACAAAAATAGGTTTACTTGAAGATGATTCTACTCTTTCATCATATTTTGAGTTTGATTGACTTAATAGTGGAGTTTTATCATTGGCATCCATTTTAATAAATAAAGCTATTGATATCTAAAAGATAATAAATAATAAGAAAAACGTTTAATATTATTTTGATTTTAATTTTTCTTAAAAGTTTGATTAAAATAAATAAACTTTATCTGATAGGTTTATCGAAATCAGATAATAAATATTTAATTACAAAACTCATTTCCTATCACATAATTCTACTCCTTATATCTAGCAAACAAGTTATTCCTTTACTTTAAGGTTTGGTAAAAAGTCGAACTAATTATCAAATAGGTAGCAAGAAGTATAGTTTAATATATATACTTTTGCTGAAATCATCGGAATATTATTCAGTATCTTCATGCTTATTTCAGAATGATTCACTTGGGCAATATTTAAAAAAAATTCATTTACAAACAAAAAGAATTGTATAATTGCATTGAATAGTTTGTCATCATTTGGGGATGTATTTTTTGTTTAAGAATTTTACTAACAATGTTCTGCTCAAATAGCGCTTAAAAGGTGGAAAAAGTAATGGAACCAAAAAAATCATCCCCATTTTTATTTTTTTGATAGAAATTTGGTGACAAATTACTCTACAAGTCTATCCAAGTAGTTAAATAGGAACTATTGCCTTTTCACAATATTTTAATGTTTTTTAAAATGGGGCTTGTCTATATCACCAGTGTCGATAATGTAGATTGTCATAAACTTACAGTAAATAACTTCAATCTCTTTAAAAAATAAACGTTATGATAATTATATTGAAAAATTAACTTTACTTTCTGTTAGCTATCAACAATGACATAAACAGCGTTAAACTTTTATTCGTATTTAACTTTTTATAATAAGTTGAAATCATGAAATGTAACTTTTCTTTCAAATATACTTTAAGTGAAAAAAATAAATCTAGGACATTTTACTTATTGAAAATAATATATGAGGATGTTTTTTAGTTTCATTTTATCCAATTTTTAAATATTTTTATATTTAAACTTTGCTTAAAATCCTGTAAAAACAACTTTTTTATTAAAAAGCAAAGATACCCAATACAGTTTTTTAAATTGTTCTATTATAGTTTGTATTGTAAGTTGGGAAAATTTCTACTAGATCTAATAAAATCCCGCAATTAACAAGGCTTTTGCTAATATATTATATATATTAACATTAATCAAAGTTGTAGTATGTAAATAGATACATATTCTTATAAAGCTTTATTGAGAAATATTTATCATTAACTGCTCTATAACCAACATTGCAGATTTGCTATCAAATAAATAAACTATTTTGATGTTGTAATTACATTATTAATATATTACTAAGTTAACAAATAGCTACATGGGAGGGTGTGGTTAGGCGCAAAACTATAATTAACTATTCCTTGTGAAGTATCGCTTTGTCAGCCCCATGGTTAATTGTAATATAATAATCGCCTAAGCTGTGTGAAATCTGGTACTCAGTGTTTGGAGTCAAAAACAGCTGCTATTGCTAGGTTGACTACACTATAAGTCGAAAGGTCTTACTTTATGTGACTAAGATAGACTTAGATTATGAAGAATAGCACGTGATAGGTTACAAGCTATATAAGACGAATATAATAGACAATACTAATGTAAATCTACGTAAAACACTATTAGGAAAGCTTAGTGGCTTTATTAAATTTTCGAGATATCAGGGAATAATCCAAGTCTATCTTAGTCACATAAAGTAAGACCTTTCGACTTATAGTGTAGTCAACCTAGCAATAGCAGCTGTTTTTGACTCCAAACACTGAGTACCAGATTTCACAGCTGCTGTGTTCTCGAGTTTAGAGACAATCAATCCCATGCTCTTATTTTGATTTACTATGAGAATTTCTATCTTCGTCTCAAAGAATATCATCCTCTCGTTTTAATATCTATACTTGCTGGAGTATAAAACAGATTCTAGAATATACTAGCTTGAGGCTTTTAACTGAATTATTCCCTGATATCTCGTACATTTAATAAAGTCACTAAATTTTATTAATAATATTTTACATAGATGTTACATTGGTATTATCTATTGTATTTATCTTACATAGCCTATAGCTTATTATATGCTATTCTTCATAATTCAAGTTATCTTAGTCATATAAACTAAGACCTTTCGAATTACAGTATAGTCAATTAGGCAATAGCTGTTTTTGAATCCAATCACTGAATACCAGATTTCACAGTACTTAAAAAATGGAAAAGATAATGAAATCAAAAAGGACATCTACATATGCTGAATTTAATTTAACATTTTAAATAAATAGTTAAAATAAATTTTGCTTACTGTTTTATTATCTTTTAAATATAAAACATTAAATTCTGATATTAACATAATTTGTTTGTCATAATGGTTTAAGTTTATTAATTTTGATCTTGTTTTTGTTTATATTTTATTTAAAGTTTAAAATTATTATTTTTTTAATAGTTTTATTAAACATCTTTTTTAAGTATTAACATGAAATTTATATAACTTATACAGCTTTTTTTTCTTTATTAAAAGATAACTGATAAAAACATTACCATATACAGTTAAAATAAACTATAATAGCGATCTCATCTCAAAAACATAAATTCATAATATAAAAATCAAATAATCAAGAATAAGCTAAATCATTTTTTTATATAAAATGTGGATAAATTTCAAACTCCGTTAAGGATCGTAATAAATTTCCAGTTTGATTTTTATATGGGCTAATTTCAAACCTGTTTTTGAACAGGTATTTTTTATCAGATGTACCCAAAATTTGCAAAAAACATGTAAAAAATAACCTCAAGTTTAAACTGATTTAATATAATACTGATATTTCATACCTAGTCATCTAATAAGGACATGATATATAAAGGGGTTATTACAAAACGAAAAGCTTATCATAAGTTGAAATAGCTATCCTCAGATAAATGCTCAAAAAATAGGATTTTTATGAAATCAAACAAGAGTAAATATCATCTAATAATTATACATAAATTGGCTTCAACCAGATTAATTTTTGGTACTTAAAAGTTTTGCGAATATGGATAAGCCCGATAAAACAATCCCTTTTTTGTTTAATTTTAAAATTAACTATATAAAATGTGTTGGAAGTTTTTATTTTCAATTCTTGACCGGATTTTTAAATTTATCCAATTTAGTTTTGATAGTCGTATCATAAATTGAGATATATATATTATAGCACTCATATCTGAAGTAAATATAATCTTTTTCGATTAACATAAATTTTTGCTAGGCATTCTTAGTTAAAAATGCTAGTTATTATTAGTTTTAATTTAACAGATGAGAATATGATTCAACGTGATAAAGGGGTATAATTATATGGGTTAATTTATTTTAAAGAGATCGAGGAAAAATTACGTTACTTATATTTTTAAGGAGTACAATATAATTGCAAAAAATCTTTATGTGACAAATATTAGTTATATATTAACTATACTATGAACAAATACATTATTTAGATCTTAAAATATTATACAATTTTCATACAAAAACAATACTTGTCTTCAGATCGTGAAAGTTTGACTATTAAAAATAATAAACACGTAATTTTATTATTTAAATCGAAACTGGTAATTATAATTAAATTATAAATCTCATCCCTTCAAAGAAAATATAGGTTTGATTTAAAAAAGAGATATATAAGTAAACTAAAATCATAAATCTGTTTATTTTTTTTCATATTTAAAAATGAGTATTCAAAATAAAGCTGTAAAATCTAAGAACGAAGAAAAGGGGCCATGGTACATTAAGTTGGTTGAGTACCTTGGGGATAAAACTAGTGATATGTTTTTAAACATAGCTTATACACCATTGATAAGCTTAGGTAAATTATTGTTAAATCCCCATTACACTTATTAAATTTTATCTAGTTAAAAATGAAATATTAAAACTACTTCAAAAAATTCAAATAAATCATTTAGAAGTAATTACTGTTGAAAAAGAGAAATATTATTTTGGCAAAAAGAAAAGTGAAGGTGATAAAACAGTAACCCTTTTAGTTAAAAACAATCGTTTCTGGTTGAGAGTTGCTATGTTCTCAGATTTAGTAACTAGTTTATTTTTTATCTCTTTGTTTACTAACTATAACTTTTAGGGTTTAGCTGAATCTTATCTGCTAGATGAATGCGAAATTAGTAACATCGCTGATTTTTTAAAAGTAAGTACATTAATTATATACAATTTCCACATTATACTAATTATAATAGTTATTAGTATTTAATCGTAGTGAGTTAACGGGACAAAATGGTAGTACTGATATTACTTCTAAAGTATTTCAAACTTTAGATTATATTTCAAATACACAATTAGTCAATAGCATAAACAATACCTTAAATAATATATCTGCTCATTATGACTTAGGAAATGATTTCTTTGAACTTTTTTTGGATCCAACTTTAACCTACTCCTGCCCTATTTGGGAAGAACTTCATGACAATGAAGATGAAGTAAGAACAAAAAGCTTGGATGAAGAGTTTGATGAACTTTATAGTGCCCAATTAAGAAAGTTACATACTATTATTAGAAAAGCAAAATTGTGTAAAGAGGATCATTTGTTAGAAATTGGTAGTGGATGGGGCGCTCTTTCAATTGAGGTAACTTACTTAGATTCTAAATATATAACACATAATTATATTTTATTTAGGCTGTCAAATTAACTGGATGTAAAGTAACTACCCTTACCTTAAGTATTGAACAGAAACTTTTGGCTGAGAAAAAAATAGCTGAAGCGGGCTATGATACTAAAATCAATGTGGTATTAATGGATTATCGGGACTTATTAAAATCTGGTATGAAATTTGATAAAATCATATCAATTGAAATGATTGAGGCTGTTGGGAAAGAGTATTTATCTACTTATTTTAATTGCTGCCATTCCGTGTTAAAAGAAGAAGGCGGGATTATGGTATTACAAGGAATTACAATCCATGAATCAAGATATGATGATTACTGCAGTAGAGTAGATTATATTCAAAAATATATATTCCCAGGAGGTCACACTCCTTCTATTACTGCTTTGGTTAACGCAATTAAAGATGGGAGTGATAACCAATTAGTAATTAATGATATCAATAACATCGGGATGCATTATACACGAGCTTTGAGATTATGGAGAGAAAAGTTTATTTTAAACTATGAAAAAATACGTCAAATCGATCCTACAAAATATGATGATATTTTCAAACGTACTTGGTTATTTTATTTAGCTTATTGTGAAGCAGGATTCGCTACCCATTGTATAGGTGATATCATCATGGTGTTATCTAGACCAAATAACCAAGCTATCCACGAAGGAATTCCTATGTGATTTAATTTTAATTATTATATATATGTTATGGTATTTTATCTATATAGGGACGTATTTTTTGTTCAACAATTTTACTACCAATTTTTCTGCTCAAATAGCGCTTAAAAAATGGAAAAAGTGATGAAGATAAAAAATATCCCCATATACATTTCATTAAATTATATATATCCAAGTATCATAATTGACTTCAGAATTTTTCAAAAATTTGTATTCTTAACATATTAGGAATTAGTATTATTTACTTTGCAAATTTAATATGGTAGTTTTGACTTTTAAATTAAGTATTATAAAACCACCGACTTTTTTTATCTGACATAAACAATAACTTTATTTTATTGGAATTAAGGCTGCTGCTTTTGTGGTCACTTTATTTAAAATAAATGCAACCTACTTTTCTTTAAAAACTAATTGGTTCCCATACATATTGTTATGTTTAAAAAAACCCAAAGGTGGGACAGTAAAAGAAATAGGTAGAAGAAAGGAAATCAAAACTATATACTTCATCGGCAAATATTATCTAATACTACCTTTATTCCAAGTTAAAGTTATTAATTAAATATAGAGTATGATGTTTTCATTCGGAAAAAAGTTGGAAATCAATGTAAATTAAAAAATAAGGTCTTTAGCTTGAGATATTCTCAAAATCCCTTCTACAACTCTGATCACCTTTTTCAAATAGTATCCTCTTTATTTTTGAAGACGAATCACTTTTTCCTGGATAAGTAAAGCTTGCTGATATATGGGCTTTTAAAATATTTGTATAAAGTTTATATATATACTACGTTCGATTGGATAAAATAAGAATTACTATAGGTCATGAAGGTTGATGAAGCCTTTAAAAACAAAGTACTTTTAATAAGCACATGCATAAAGTTGGATACCTGAAAGCAATACAATGTAGAGCTATATGTTTTAGAAGCTTATATATTCGATATAAATCGAATAATAAAGGTTGATATTCGTTCTAAAATCTAATTAAAAAATACCCAATTATTATTTAATTACTAGACTTCCTTATTAGGAACAATTAACTTAACTAACCATAGCCTTGAAAAAAACATAAATTCCGAAATTTAAATAAGCTTAATTAACTTTACTCATGATTAAAGGTTAAAATCAAATCATTATAAGAACATAATAAACTCAAATCAAAGCAAACCAAAAGAATCTATTTTATAAAATAATGAATTGTTCAAAACAAAAAAAATGTATAAAAGAATAAGGGTTGATAAATGATAACTAGACCAACAATCAATATTAGAACTATATAAGCTTACTTGTGATACTAGTAAGTTGTACTCAAATTTTCTATTAAATTGATAAAAGCCAAGGTTTTGTTTTCGTTATAGAGAGGTGTATGTTTTGTATTTTTGGTGTTAAAAAAACATAAAATTCAAAATAGGAGGACGTTTTTTTGGTTTCATCACTTTTTCCATTTTTTAAGCGCTATTTGAGCAGAAAAATTGGTAGTAAAATTCTTAAACAAAAAATACATCCCCATATAATGCTTACTTGAATTTTATTTGAATTAAAGTTAAGAGCTAGTTGCCTCGATTTGGTGGAGAACTGAAAAGCGCAAACGATCAATAATACTATAATGAAAAATTGAATGCCGAGTCAATAATTTATGCATTTTAAAAAGGAATATTCAATTTTAAGGGAGATTATTGCTTAACTACCATTATTTAAAGGGTATTCATTATTATTTCTATTCAATAAAGGTAAGATCAAATTAATAATCAGGTATATGAGTTTGTTAGCAAGATATAGACAGAAATAAAGAAGAAGGATAATTCAAAGTTATAAATGACCACAACTGTGATCTTTGAGATTAATACAGGTGATCTTAAAAGTCCCCAGATCGAAGTAATTAATAATTTTTTGAAATTAATAATAGACGTTTACCTCTATTCAAGGAAGATACTAATGATTTAACTGAAAGACTCACGGTATTAAATACATCTATTTATACTTGTAGTTTAATATGGGCACCTTTTACAGCTCTTATTAAAGCCGTATTAGCTAATATGTAATATAAGCTACACAAATACATTCAGACTCAAACCATCGCTGGATACAGTAAAATTTATACTAATTTTACTAAATGAACTTCAATCATTTTTACAGGTACATAAATTGCACTCAGAGTCAATTAACCGTACAGTTCATCCCACTTCAGTTGTTGGACTTAATATCACATATAGACATCTAAGTGAGAATCAGAAGCACGAAAGGCATGTAACATAAAGGGCATTAGTTAGACCATATTTGATTTTTTTCAAGTGGAAGAATTGAACTTTTAAATATGCTATACCGAGAATACAATTATATTGAAATGAACGAGTTGATAAGGAAGGATTTTAAAAAAGCAGAGATAAAGAAATTGAGAAGTGAAGATATTATTACTACTGTTTCAATTTATTCGCCATTGGTTTCTCGTATAATCCAAGCACTTCAATTGAGGAATATTCAAATAACCAATTAACATTAACAACAGTATTATAATGCTTTAATGTAATAGGCTATTATAGCAAGTTAAAGCATGAATATATAACTCAAGAGCCTGTAGTCATAATTGAGAACTGTTTATTATTTATAGAAATAAATAATAAGAAAATTAGAAATAGTCAAATTATAAAAAACAATGGCAGCCGGATATCTTTATGTGATTAATTTGAACAAATAGCCTTATTATTCTAATTTGACAAAACATTATATTCTGCTGATTGGTTTTAACTATTATATAAATTATTTTGTTTTTGCTGTCTGTATCTTATTTAATTTCAATTTTTTAATATAATTACAAATAAGACTAGTTATGACTTAAAATCTAGTTTATTGAGAGTCTAAAATTTATTTAAAATATAAGGATGCTTTTGTTTAAAAATCTCACTAATGGTTTTTCTACCCAAGTAGTGCTTAAAAAATGGAAAGAGTGGTAAAATAAAAAAATACCTCCATATAGACACCTTAACTTAACAAAATAATGCTCAAGGAATGATGTGAGAAAAGGGGAATGGGCTGAGTTTCTCTGCACTATCTACAGGTTCGCCTGCCACTGGAATTGATCTAGGTTGGATCAAAGAAACGTTATTAGACTCTATGACAGGGGCAGCAAAATAGTAATACATAATAAATAATGAATATAATAAAGGTGATTTCATATTGATGTTGAAAGACTTTGTAATTACTTAATGATTTAATTTGTATAGTTTTATTGAGTATTTATACACTTTTATTACTAATACTTCGACATATATAAAAATGGAATTTTATGACTTGAGATTATAATTTACTCAAAATGTTTTGGATCTACAATTTTTGTTTTATTTCAAACTCAGTTAAATAAAGCGCCCACCGCTTCAAACTACAGCTTCATTTAACTTTAATTTTTTGAAATTTCATTTCATCCTTAAAGTTTATAATTAATGCAATAAGTATATTATAATTTAAACAATGACACTATAAACTGCAAAACATAAAAAACAAAGCTTTATATATTTTCTATAATTTTGTAACTAAGATTTAATGTAACACACATTCAGACATAATTTGTAAATAATATAACATTGAAGAAAGTTACATACTAATTATATTAAAATAAAATATAACTTCATGAATGATCGAAATAATTTTAACAAATATGTAAAATTATTTCAATAATTGTTAAATTAAATCAAATAGTCCACCATTATGCAATTTTAAACAATATATAACAAACCAAAATTTGAAACCGGACGGATTTTATTGATATTAGTAATAATATTAAAGATGGACAATAACATTTCTTATACTAGTAATAATTCATTTAAATATTTAAAGTTTAACCTTATCTGATATTTCTGTGTTATTTTAGCTCCGTTAGTTCAACTTAAAGCCAATGAAAACTAGTTTAAGTATAATGTTTAAATATTTAGTTGAAAAACTTTTATTTCAACTTAAAGCTGTTAGGTTATACTTCTATATTAGGAGTCGAATTAATGTGACGTCTTTTTTGATTTCATTGCTCTTTCGGTTTTTTAAGTACTATTGAGCCAAAAAAATACTAACAAAATTCTTAAACAAAAAAGATATCCTTATACATGTATGTTAAGTTTATACTAAAGGTTTCAAATGCTATATATGTCAATATAATATATATGGAATTATGCTAGTGTAAAATCATCTTATGATTTATGTCGCATTTTTAATGCATTAAATATTATTTTATTAAACCATGCTTGTTATAAACTTTTTTCTACAGGTAGTATAAAATATACAATAGATCGATACTTCTGATTTCATTAACAATTGTCTATTTAGTATATTTTATAAATGTATACTCTGTTGTAAGTTTGAAATCTCAAACCGATTTATCTCTTTAATCTAAAAAACGTAAATAATGTATTTACAGTAGTAACTACCAAATTTAAATTTAAAGTTTTTTTTGATCAAAAGTATTATGTAGTAATAAATCACACCGATGATCACTATTATAATTCTTTCATATTTTTGCCATTAATCTATAGTTAAGAACAATAGACTTTGAATAAAACACATCTATAAGCTAATAACCCTAGTTAGTTAGATATTTAAAGAGCAATAATTAAATTATAATATTGTTGTTTTTAAAGCTATTGTAAAAAGTATATGAAATGATTCCTAAATGGCTACAATAAGGTAATCTATAAGCGCCTTTTATATACAATCTTTATAATAACTACATATATCTTATTTTTAGTTATCATTGAAAAAGTAACATCTACACCAAAGTAAATGTGTATAAATTATTTGATTAATTATAATATAAAAGTTGAATTTATCTTACTAGTCGAAAAGTAATATTATATGTTTTAAGTAATTCTTTTATGCAGTTCAACTATGTTAATAAAATATTAACAAATAAATAGATAATATCACCTAAAAAATTAACCTTTTCATGTTTGGCTTTTAGTGGAAAATCCTAGATTTTACATCTTAATTGCCTCATGTTGAAAACCAGCAAAATGTAGAATTCAAGATTATATATCTCCTTGGATATCTCACTTCCTTATCTTCTCCTTTAATAGATTACTCAATTCTTGCTCACACAAGATATTAAGGTTAAATCATTTTATTCTGAATATATATGCTTTTACCTATCACCTTTTATCATAACTTATCTATTTTAAATCTTAAGAAGATCGCGCACCATTTTTTATTTAGTAACTTCACTTTTGGGCTAAAAAGAAGGAGGTAATTTCACTCACCACCGTAAAAAAGCCATTAAGATTTTAGTATTAAACTTGTATTTTTTGTTACTTTGAAAAGATTTAATTGATAAATATATTAAATATTGATGCAAACTATGTTGCTACAGCATTGCACAGTGAGCTTTAGACAGTATAATATTTATTTCAGTTTGAGATAGTTTAAATGTGCCTTTTAACAATTTAAAGAATAAGGTTCAGGTAAAATAACCCTCTATTTCATTAAGCCTATCTAATTTAACTTTTTTCCTTACTTTTTCTCAATAGAGTAACCAGAATAAAATCATAGGTTATTTTTGATGTTTGTCCAAAATTAAGTTTAAATTTAATTTATAAACCGCAAAGGAAATTTTAGTATCTGGTGCATCATTAGACTTATTTATTTTTATAAAATTTCCCTGTAGATAAGGAAAAGGCTGGTCTTGATATCAAAGCCTATATCTTTATCTTGTAAATCTTTACTTTACTGTATTTGACCTTGTTTTAAAATTTTATTAGTTTGTTAGTAAAAAAAAACTGATAGTTTCAATTTCTGCAGATTATTTGAAGGATTTAACAAAACTTAAAAGCGCGGCTTTCTAAATATAGTTTACTCCTAAAAAAGGGCATTGTTAAAAGTTATTCTTATTTTAATTATTTATCCTTAATTATTTGATCCACAGCTTTGGTAATGTTTAAATTAAGGACTTCGAAAGCTATTGTCGCAGGGCTTTATATTGTTTTATTTCGTCTACATAAAGCATATGTTGCCTATAATATTATATATTTTTATTGATATGACAATATAGGCAACATATTAAACCTTAAAAATATAGATATAATTATAGCAAGAATAAATATGTTTGTCAGTTTTTTAATTAAAAATCAATTTTAAAATTACTAAACATGTTTTTGCCAAGAAAAAAGTTCTTTGTATAGAAATTCGGGATAATTAATTAGGAGAACAGCACTACACGAAAAATAATAAGAAAAATATAAAAGCTTGCCATTATTCTAATTGTGACTAAATATTACAATGAGTATCTTTGAAATGGTTATTAAAATTAATGATACCTCATTTATGAAAAACATTAATACTAACAAAGCACTGAAACGGAAAAATAAAAAACAAAAGCAAGTAAAAAAAACAGAATATAGTATCTTGAAAGCCAAGACTATAATACTGTGTCAAGATGGAAACCTTACTCAAGCACCTTTAATTAATAATGACCTACTACTATATCCATTATTGCATAATAAAGGAGATACCACTACTAATTTTAGAGTTACACTTAACTTACTAGACTCCCTTGATTTTACTAAACATTATTTTTCAATACCATCTAACCCATCATGCCTTCAAATTGACCCAGATATCCTTGTAAATATTCAAAATGAGTCAATTGAAAATTACTTCAAATATAACAATGAAAACATGAGATTATTTAATAAAGACGCGTTTGATTTAAGCTCCAAATCTCCAGCATTAAAGATGGCCATCTATGCATGTGGTATGATGTGGATTCCATCCTCCTTTCCAGTAGAACAATTGCTAAATAGTTTAGAGCATAAATTATATAATCATTTATCTAAGCTATCTAATCTTAAAATAAATTTAGATACTATACAACTCATATTAGTAGTATTAGATGGACTTCAGTCATTTACATGGACCCATCGATTCACTTCTAGTTTACTACAGCATATGGTACGGCTGGCTGGAGCGTTAGGGTTAGATGTAATTTATTTCACTAAAAACAAATCACTGGTAAACGAAAGAGAATTGGCACACAAAGAATTATATAGAAAATACCTCTATTCCACCTTTAATAAACTGGGGTTTTTAAACATCCCTAATAGGCATCAAAATGTTTTGAACGATCGATCTAATTTTTCTACCGAATTTATACAAACCAGCTGTGCCATACCAAGCAAAAGTATAATTAAACGTAAAGTCTTATTTATGGAATCTGAATACAATCAAGTTCTATTGGTACTATGTTACATAAAGAATGATATAATTACCGAAACAACAGATTATATCAAACAGACAATAAAGAATACAGCGCGGATTTTAGAAAACATACAAAAAGAGTATAAGAAATTTGTAGAATACGTGAATCAATACCCAAATGTTTTTAAGCAATCAGATAGAGCTTATTTAAGTCTCCACTTTAAAAAAGCAAGTATTTTATATCATTATTATCGCTTCATATTATTCACAACGAATATTTCGCCCAAATTTATATCTGAAGAAAATCATGTACAGCTTGGGATCAAGTTCAATATAAATAAATTGAATATTAATACTTTGTTATATCAAGATATTACCATAGCTTTAGTAGAATGTTTTAATCTTATTGAGTGCTGCACTCAAATCACTAATTTTACTATATCACAACTTGAACTTACGATTTTAAGCACTAGTGTTTTATTTTTAAGCTTATTTGGTGAAAAGAAAGAATTTATAGGAGTGCAACAAAAATTAAATCAAGCTATCAATTATTTATATAAACTTAGCTTAAAGCCTTATTATAATTATAAATCAAATCAATATCTTAAGCTTATTAAAGCTATGAGTCGATTTAATAAAGATTACGATGTTTAAGTTCTACTCTGCGAAATAAAGTTATAATATTGTAATTATTATAATTTTATAACTATTATTTAAAACAACGCTATATCCACTATTTTTATTATTTATAAATAGTATTATAGCGCAGAAACCGATAAGTAAATTTTGGAATATCATTATCTGATGAAGTAGAGCAGGATAAACGAATATAAAGCATTTAAATAAAAACTAGTGTGATAGACACAACGTTATAAACCGTAACGGATTCAATGATAATTTATGATGGTAGGATAGGCTAATCAACCTATTCTAAAATTAGACAATAGATATATTTTGTTTAGTAAAGGCATACTATAGCGTTTGGCAAGAAACTATTGAAAGTGGATCCCCAAGCATAATATGATTATATTTTTTAAATAAGTAGATTTATATAATGAAATAAATTAAGGAATTCTACTTTAGGTTTTTCATTTTTACTCTATACAAAAAGTGATATAGTTTATTTTACTTTTATTTATAGCTTAATCATTTTGAAATCTTGTCAAAATCAACAGATATCAGCCTCCCTTTCTTAACGGTATAAAAATCACTAGCAACTGATTTTAAAAACCATTGGTCATGAGAAATAAGTACAACACCACCTTCAAATTGATTAATTGCCATGATTAGGGCTTCGATGGTTTGAATATCTAAATGGTTCGTAACTTCATCAAGCAATAAAAGATGAGGACCTTCAAGTAAAATGTCTACCAAAGCAAACCTAACTTTTTGTCCTCCACTTAACTTAGCAATCGGAGCAACAGCCACTTTTCCTCCAAGACCATATGAGCCTAACCAAGTTCTAGCTTCTGATTCAATTAAACCTGGATGGTTTTCCATTAAAAGGGATACTGCAGTTACTGTATCTGGTTGTTCGGAAAGTGATTCTACTTGATGTTGCGAAAAATAGCCAACTTGTGCAGCCGAATGATGTTCCACTTTACCTTTTGATGGCTTAAGTTCGCCTTGGATTAAACCCATTACGGTTGATTTGCCAGATCCATTAGTGCCAAACAAGGCAATTCTAGAATGAAGTTCAACGTTAAGGGTCATATTCTCAACAATAAAAGGTGATTTGGCATCGTATTTATACGATACATTATCTAGTTTCACTAATGCTCCTGAATTACGCAATGGATCTGGATCTGGTATTGACAATGTCACTGTCTCTTCTGGTTTATCAAGTACAACTTGAGGTTTATAGTCAATATGATATCCAGGGCGATTAGATTGTTTAAATCTTTTACCATCTTCTGTTTTGAGCATCCCCATCTTTTCTAATCTTATTTTACGAGAGGCAACCATTCCTAAACGTTTATCATCACCAGAAGACTTTGCATGAGCAACTGCTTTTTGAATTGAAGCTTCCATATGCTTTTTCCTTTTTTCAATTGAGGCATGCATCCTTTCTTTCTTTTTACGTAAGTCTTCCGTTGCTTCTTCATATGAATCATAATTTCCTTTATAGTAAGTAAGCTTTTGATCTCTAAGTTTAATAATTTCTTGTGCGACCGCATTTAAAAAGGAACGGTCGTGTGAAATTACAACTACACTTGAATCTGGATTGAACTCTTCAACCAAATAAGCTTTTAACCAATTAATTGCTGGTAAATCTAAATGATTGGTAGGTTCATCCAGAAGTAAAACATCTGGTTCAAAAAACAATGCTTTAGCCAATGCAACTCTCATACGCCATCCACCTGATAAGGAAGATAGTGGACCTATTATCATTTTTTCACTAAATCCCAAACCTTTAAGAATGACTTGTGCTTTTGCTTTTGAAGACTCAATATCAATTAAAGAAAGCTTTCCAAATACCTCAGATATGATACCATTAATGACATCACTAGTTATTTTTGATCTGAGTTCATCAATATGACCTGAAGATAATAAATCAACGCTCTTTTTATATTCTTTTTCTGCAGCTAGTGCAGCAAATCTCGCATCTTTACCTCTCATACCGCTTCTATGTGTAGCTATCTTTTGTAAAGCAATCATATTGTCATAAGCCCTATCCGAGAGTAACTTTCCGATTGTTTGAAGGACTTGTGTATTTATCTCAGATTCATTAAACAAACTGTTTGATTTCCCACCCATGTTATTTAAAACTATATATAAAATTAGTTGGTTGAAATAAAAGTCCAAAATTTTTTACTCTCAGCTTCTTTTAAAATACGAACAGCTTCTTTATCTGCTTCCAATACAGCATCAATAACCGTAGTAGTAATACCGCTGTCAAACTCTTGTTGAATGGCTAAAATTCGAAGATTTGTAGGTAATCCGATTAAGGTATCTTCACTTAAAACCTTGAACAAAGTTGATTTGCCGACCCCATTGCGGCCAATCATACCATATCTTACGCCCCCTTTAATTAAAAGTTTGGCGTCAACTAAAATTTCTTTATCATTGATGGTAATATTCACATCTTTTAAATCAATCTAATCATTTAATTAGCAAGAATAAAATTGAGTTTATTATGACTAGCTACCTCTTTAGCCAAAGTTTCAATAGTTGCTGAGTGAAATCTAGAAACCTGAGATGTCGCCACAATTTTTGGTTCGTTTGCTTCGCCCTCAATATTTAACTGAGCTAATTTATTTTTTATAGAATCAACATCTTTGGTATCTGATTCGGACTGAGAACCACTGTCTTTTAGTTCTTTAGCTTCTTTTCGGAGTCTTGCTCGCTCTTTCAACTTTGAGCTTCCTTTTTCTTTCTCCTTTTTCTTATCAGCTAATGGCAGCATGCTGGCTTTTTGCCACAAAGGCTAATAAATCATATCATTAATACTTGATATAGACATATTTTCATTCAAATTACTTGATATTCACTTGGCATGACTATTTTTATTAAATTTTTATTTTTTAATACTGACTGACTCCGTAATTCATTTTTTTATTTATACTCAAATTGAAACTAAAAAGCTTAAACTGCGTAGATCAAATGATGCTGCGTAGATCAAATGATGCTGCGAAAGGTTAAAATGCATTTGTTAAAGAATAGGTACTAAATCATAAATTCTATTATTAGTTTATTGTAAAGTCATTAAGCTATTACTACTGTCGATAACATTTGATAAGTCATTTAACAAACTATTGTTTATCATTATTATCATTTTGATTTATTGTTAAGTTATGACATTTTTCAAGGTGAGTTAAAAATGAGAATGCTGTTTAAAAACTATGATTTGAAAGTGTTTTTTAGTTTCATTTGTTTTTCTACTTTCAAGCGCAGCCAAGTAGAAAACTTATCATTAAAAATCTTAAACAAAAAAGACTTTCACATTTAAAGATTTAATTCAGTTTTGTTCTTTAGAAAATGAATAAAATACTGGAACAAAAAATATCTATAAAATGATACATTTATAAAAGTTAAGAGCTATAAACCAAAAATGACGTAAAGTTTTGAATATTAAAATACAAAATTTCAATAAAATTGGCTTTACTTAACAATAATTAAATGGATTTAGATCAACCCGTTAAAGAGACATGTAAAGACGCCTTAAGCAGCAGATGGTATGAATATTGAATAAGACACACTATACTGAACTCACAATTTAATTAGGTCGGCAGTTAAAAAGGGATATTTAAAGGATGAATATATCAAATACCTTTATATTGAACCAACAGAAATTAAACCACCAATGATAAATCGAGGTAGTTAGGATAATTAGTTTATGGAAGTAATTGCTGATAATTAATAATAAAGGAACGTTTATAAGGTCTTTTACCATCGATCATATTGTTTTAGAAGAAGCAAGTAAATGTAAGCAAAGTAATCAAGAATTACAAATACTTAGTTTAGGAGCTGGAATGGATACACGATATTTTTATATAAAGGTAGAGGCTATAGCACTAGATGATTAAATATATAAGGCTCTTATTATTTTTTAGGAAGAATTTGATAAGTTGGAAATTAACTTTAAATATTTCGAAGTCGATTTTGAGGATATTACAGTTAGTAAAATCAATAAGGTTTGTAAAAATGAAGATTTGAAAAAGCAGTTAAATGGGGAAATTATACTAAGTAATGTTTAATATAATCAACTAATATATATATTTATATTCAAATTGAAGGCCATAATAAGAATAATTTAAGTAGTGATAATTATGTTATTATATCTGGAGATTTAAGAAAATTTAAAGAAGAGATTTACCCAAACTTATTGAAATACAACTTTAACAAAAAGTAATTTTAATTATATATTAATTTTAATTTACTAATATGCCTAGTCTACCTACTCTTATCTTAGCTGAATGCGTTCTTGTTTATGTTGAACCTGAATTAGTGGATAACATGTTTCGATATTTATTAAGTGAATTGAACCAAATAACTCTATTAAGCTATGAGCCTAGTTTGGATAAAGACCCATTCTCACAAATGATGGTTAACAATTTAAATGTAATTTTTTATCAAATAATATAAATGACTTTAGTAATTTTAATGATGACATATAGCGTAGAGGAATAAAATTAAAAGGGACCCAACTCTATTCTAATCTAAGAAGCCAAAAAAATAGATATCTCAGCTTAGGATTTTTAAGTGTATCATTTAGTACTGTATGGAATATTGAAAGAAATTTATTAAATGAACAAGTTTTAGAGCATTTAAATAAGATTGAAAGATTGGATGAGGTGGAAGAATGGATGTTGTTAGCGGAGCATTATGGTTTCCTATTAGCTACTAAACAAGAGAAAGGAGACGATTTGTTATCAAAAATAAAAGAAAAAAGTGTTTAATTTTATTTAAATGATTCTCTGT
Organism: Batkoa obscura; assembly: GCA_030770535.1. Taxonomy (NCBI): domain Eukaryota; kingdom Fungi; phylum Entomophthoromycota; class Entomophthoromycetes; order Entomophthorales; family Batkoaceae; genus Batkoa; species Batkoa obscura. The sequence continues at coordinate 77,849 of JASVEC010000014.1, forward strand.
TCTGTTCTAATAATCCTTTTAATGGGGGTCCTACATTGTTCAAATCAATTAAGAAAGTATCATGACCATACTCAGCATCTAATTCGAAATAATGGACGTGCTTGGAGTGCTTTTTTAATTTTGAAGCTATCTCTTTTTGTTGCCAGCTTGGAAACAAGATATCTGATTGTACTCCTAAAACTAAGATAGGTTTATCAGCTATTATTTTTAAGCCTAATTCTAAATCATTGTCTTGAGTTATTGCCATACGCTTAAATTCTTCACTTAAATGTTGCTTTGTTACATTCAGTTTTTTTAAATTGCTTAAGCTCAAATCAAACATATCCATTGCTTTACTGATATATAATAAGGAATTAGCATCATAATTTAAACAAAATTTCTCTCCCTATAAAAAATTACTATATTAATAGCTGAATTAATATCAAATCATTCTTACTTGATGGTCTAAATAAGTTTCGATTAAAAAATCGGGACATAAGGCCGGTGGCACACTTTCATCTTGTCTTTGCAATCCAAATCTTTTTTCCCATTCTGGACCAGAGCGGTAGCTAACTTGTTAGATTATAGTTATTATAGTAAGTTAAAAAAAACTTACGTAATTGTAGCTATTTCTCTAGCTAACTTCATCCCTACATGGGGCGGTGCTTTACCATAATAATCTCCCTTATTGTAATTTGGGTCCGTCATTAATACTAGTTAAACTATCAGATTAAGTTAATAAAATAGACTGATTGAACTACCTTGTCTTTGTACATGCCTTAAAGCTATTGAATAAGGGTGTGACTTTGCACAAGACGAAATAGATACAATTCTATTTACCCTATCTCTAAACAGTATAGCAGCAGCTAAAGACTAACAAAAAATATTAATAAAATATTAATAAAATACTATCGAAATCCTTACTTGCATCCCACCCATACTCGAGCCTATAGAAGCATGTAATCTTTGAATACCTAAATGGTCCAATAATTTAAACTGAGCCCGTACCATGTCAAATATAGTTAATATAGGGAACTTTGAACCATATTTTTTATTCTGAGTGTTATTTTCAATCGTATCATCAATACTCGATGGGCCTGTTGAGCCATAGCACCCACCTAATACATTAGTACATACAACAAAAAATTTATTGGTATCAATGGATAGACCAGGTCCTAATTAAATACTGTTAAAAAATTACTCTGACTATTTCCTTTTATTTACCTATAAATTTTTCCCACCATCCAGGATTTAAGTTGTTTTCGTGAGATTTAGCATGGGACGACCCGGATAACCCAGTATGTATTAATATAGCGTTATCTTTGTTTTCATTTAGTTGACCCCACGTTTCATAAGCTAGCTGAAACCTGGGTAAAGTACCATAATCCATTTCAAATTGGTTTTCATATTTAAATAGCTTATACCCGCTAACTACTTTATCATACTCTGGCTCGGGCCCGTTATTAAAAGAGCGATTTCTTTCTTCTAACTTATCAATACAAGGGAATTCCATACACTTCAATGCTATTTCCCCCAACTTTGAGCTGGTGCAAAAAGCTAGAGTCAGATAATTAGTTAAGCAATTTTTATAATAAGTTAATTAATGTACTGTGATTGCCTATTAATTTATGTGCTGGAAGCACTTTGAATTTTGCTAAAATAATTCTTGAAAACATCTTTATTGAAATATAATAGCTATTATCAACTTTAAATACTTTTTTAAAAGCTTTCCATTTCAAGAATATTTCATCATCTTTTTGTTAAAATACGCGATTTTGTTTTATATCAAAATCAATTCAACTAGCATTGAGTTTGTTACTAAAATTCACTTTGTTTATTAATCAAAAAATTAAGGGCCTATTATATTATATTTAGTAGCTTATTAAAATGATTCAAAAGTATCTTTGAAACATAATTATCGATACTAACAATATGTTTTCATATTAAACAATGAAATCGATTTTGATTTTATATATTATAGTTATTAACTTTAATATCAATAAATGAGTTATATTATATCAAACCACAATAACAATTATGGATACAAGTTAAAGGAATATGTTTTATGATTATATAAAATTCAATATAAAGTCTTGAGATAAAAAACAAAAAACAATAAATAAAAAATAATAAATAAATAATAAATAATAAAAAATGAGAAAAATGAATCACAGTAGAAGAGTCAATATAGGAGATCTCAGGTAAATTTAATAGATTACAACTACAAAATGAAACATGTTATTTTATTTCAGTAAAGCGTTACACATATTATGGCTATAAAAATAGGGCTAGATCCCCAACCAAGCGGTTGATTCCTATAAAAAATCCAGCCAATACTTTTATTAGGTTTATGATATACTTTTATATCATACTAGATTCTTCTAAGCCATACAAATAAAACTTAATAATGTTCAAAAATTATATCGAAGGCTTTAAGTTTGCTAGTCATGCTAAGCACTTTATGTAATACCAAATACCTAAACGAGTAACTAAGTTAATAGCTTTCAATAGAATAAGCAGTGGTCCCAACTTATTTTTATATCTTGGTCAATTGATGTTTAAATCACTAAATGTTCTTACTGTTACCTTCAACCCATCTGTCGTCAATTACAATACTAAAAAGGCAATTTAACAAAAAACACTAATCTTATTTAAGGTGAGAAACCAAGGCCAATACTTAATAGCCTTTTGATTATAAAAAAGTCTAAGGTGTAGAATAATTTAATAACTGCTTTTTAGTTGTCATATATCTCTACGCAATACATGTCAATTCTTTCACAACTTAACTCGATCTTTGATTTTTATATAGTTAGATTGATTTAAAGGAACCTAAAGAGTATTGGTGTTTAATAAATGACCTTTTCATATTTGATGTTTTACCTTTACACAAAAGAATGATAAAATTATTAACTTACATTTCTTAAAAATAATCAAAGTCACCAACTTTATCATTAAACTGTATTTTTATTTCATTTTCATTAGCGATAGTAAATAATAGTTTTAATATTCTATATTTAAAACTATAGAAGGCATAAATATTAGGAGAACTAGTAGCCAAAAAGGTAGAAAAAAAAGGCTAGCTGAAAGTCAATATGACTAAATCGAGTACTTATACGGTTACAAAATATAAAAATAAGGGGAAATAGCTAGTTATTGAATAAATATTACCATAAGTCATTTTGTTCATTTGATTGTGGCCAGCTCCTCAAAATAATAGCTTCAAGCTTAATTAATAGTAAATTATGGATGAAAAACACATTAATTTAATTGATAAATCGAATTGATTAAGCACATACAAAGTAATCTTAGTACAGTTAATAAAATTATAACATACATACAGCCTCTATTGAAACTTTTTTATGTACTGAGGAAAGAAAAGGCTATAACACTAATGTTATAAAAATAAAAATACATGCTATGTTATTCCAGTTTATTCAATATCTTAAACAACAATTAATACAAATCAATTATATCTAATAAAATAAGGCAATTAATGTTTATGTAACCTTGAAAAACATTAAAAAGGAAGGAGCTATAAAATTAAAAGTCGAATGCTATATACCAGCCTTTGATTCTTTTAAAGGAATGGCGATCTATGCGTTTTATATATTTTCAATATTTTCTATGACAACATTAGTTAAAATACCCTACTAATTTTTTTTGCTCTAGAAATCAAAAATAAAAGGGGTGTTGTTTCATTGGGCATTATTGGGTTGCTGGAATACCTATTTAGTATTGGCTATACTTTTAGGATTGCGTATGGAGTCATCGCTAAAAAAACATCATTGAAGATGCTACTGCTTGTTAAACTATTGGATTTATCAATTTTAAGGTTTATTTCTCAAAGTTTAGCTTAGGCACCTTCTTAGCTTTAGATATATATGCTTTTATTATCAGACCTAAGTTAAGAAATTATATGCCTCTACTTTTACTTATGAATTGTTTTTTGTTATGAGTTTATTGCTCGCTAGTTCAGGGCTAAAGTATATGATTCCAGGCGATTCAAAAATAACATGTTTATTAGTAGTGCCATATTTCACTTTATCTAATGTAGCTTTTATTTGTAGTACTACAAGTTCAATTGAGCCTTTAATTGTATCTACAATATGGGGATGTATTTTTACGTTTAAGAATTTTACTAATAAATTTTCCGCTCAAATAGCGCTTAAAAGGTGGAAAAAGTAATGAAATGAAAAAAATCATCCCCATATACTCTTTCAAATTAATAGATAAAGTAAATCAAGCTTTTTGATTAGTTGAGCAAGAAGAGTTGAGCGGACAGGAAGATATGAGGATGTTTTTTTGACTTTATTACTTTTCCATCCTTTAAGCGCTATTTAAGTGGAAAAATTGTTAGTAAAGCTCTTAAATACAAAAATACATCCCCGTATAGTGGTTCTTAATACCTATAGATCAGCGAAAATCAAGCTATATTGTGGATTAATCATGCATTCAGTATCTATATGGGGGTATTTTTTTTGGCTTCATTGTTTTTTCCGTTTTTTAGGCCCCATTTGAGCGGAAAAATTGTTAGGAAATTTATTAAATACAACAATACATCCCTATGTTCTTAGCATTTCTACTTCAGTTCGCTGAAGCTATCTACAAACTAATTTATAAGCCAGTAGATTATATAGCTGAAGCATTTTCCTCTATGGTTTTAGTCTTTCTCTCCATTGGTATTTTAAGTAATAACATTGTGAAATATCGCTTTGTCAGTCCCATGGTTAATTATTTTGATTTGTTATGAGAATTTCTAGTTCCACCCAAAAGAATATTATCTTCTCATTTTGATACTTATACTTTTCAGAGTATAAAAGAGATTCTAAAACATAATAGTTCGAGGCTTTTTAACTGAATTAATCCCTGATATCTCGAACATTTAATAAAGCCACTAAGTTTTCTTAATAGTATTTTACATAGATTTTACATTAGTATTGTCTATTCTATTTGTCTTATATAGCTTGTAACCTATTACGTGCTATTCCTCATAACCCAAGTCTATCTTAGTCACATAAACTAAGACCTTTCGACTTATAGTGTAGTCAACCTAGCAATAGCAGCTGTTCTTGACTCCAAACCCTGAGTACCAGATTTCACAACATTTTGCTTTTTTCGACTTATACCTCAATTAATAAAGAAGTGTAGTTATTTTCATGAAATCTAAAAGATAAAATATAGGGGACTTTTTTTAAAGAATTTTAGTAACAATCTTCTCACTTAAATAGCGCTTTAAAAAAAATGGAAAAAGTAATGGAAAAAAACATCCCCCATATGTTGTTTTATAGTAAGATGTTTAAATAAAATACAATAAATCTATTTTACTGATTTTAATACTTTAAATAAATTCAATTATATGGTAGATCTTATAGTAAAAGGTTTTTGATATATGGGGATGTATTTTTGTATTTAAGAATTTTACTGACAATTTTTCCACTTAAATAGCGCTTAAAAAATGGAAAAATAATGAAACTAAAAAAAACAGCCCCATATGATGATTTTGATTAAATAAAATAACTTTTGATCAGTATGAAAACCATATATTTGCATTTATAGCATTCATACTATTTATTAGATGGGTGCATTTATAAATGGAACATTTTTTGGAAAAACCTATTAGGAAGTATCCAATTGCAATAATAAAAATTTCTTTTCTAAAAACTATTTAGATAAATTGTAACCAGAAAAGTTTAAAAAATCCAGAAATGGAAACTACTGTTATGGCTCGGTACCTTACCGTTTTCTTTTTAAAGAAATTGATATTGTTTATAAGTACGCCTGATATATCAATTGTTAAATCTTGAAGTACAAGCTGATTCGCTCTATTCCATATAGGATAAAAATAATAAGTACTTAGTGAACGGCTTTATGATTTACTTTGACGAAGGCCATCTAGTTGTAATAAAACAACTATTATATTCAATAAAGTTTTTATTCTGAACATGTTATTTTACATTGTTATCAAAGTGACTATAAAAGTATATAATATATACCAAAATATCAAACAATAACTACACTTTATTATAATAGTACCAAGATTCATATGTTATTTATTTCAATTAACTTAGAATAATTTAAGCTCTAACTATTAAGTATAATGTGTAATGTCAGACACTTTAAGTATAAAAAAGATGGCTTTAAAATATATATCTAACTAATAAAAATTAATAAGTTTATTCTACAGCTCACATTCTAGTTTACTGCTTAGCATTCTTGTAAAGGACATCACGAGCAACCTTAGCAATAATATCGCCTGTAGGTAAGGCAAGTTCTTCTAAGTTTTGAGCATATGGCATAGGTACATCAGCACCAGTTACACGTGTAACTGGTGCATCTAAATGATCAAAAGCATCTGATTCCATAACTTGAGCAGCAATTTCACTACCTACACCAAACATTGGCCATCCACCTTCAACAGTAATTAAACGGTTGGTCTTTTTAACTGAGGCAGTAATTGTATCGATGTCTAATGGACGAATAGAACGAAGATTAATAATCTATATACATATAAAGTTAAATGTTGTATATTAGTACTATAACTATGTTACTTCAGCTTTGATTCCTTCTTTTTCAAGCTTTTCAGCGGCTTCAAGGGATTGGCCAACACAACGAGAGTGAGCAACGATCGTAACATCGTTACCTTTAATTAATTAATATTTTAGCAAATGTTTCTTTCAAGCGATTACCTTCTTTTTCAATTTTAGCTTTACCGATTGGCAAAACAAAATCAGAGCTCATAGCTTCTTCAGACATTGGGAAAGAAACACCATACATAAGTTCGTTTTCAAGGAATACTACTGGGTTAGGATCACGAATAGCTGCCTATTTTATAGTTTAACAAATTATCTACTAGTTTTCAAAAATAAGCTATACCTTTAAAAGACCCTTGGCATCTTCAGCAGAGTAAGGGGAAACAACTTTTAAACCTGGTACAGACCCATACCAAGCTGCAAAGCATTGTGAATGTTGAGCACCAACACCTGCTGCAGCACCGTTAGGGCCTCGGAAAACAATTGGGCATTGTACAATACCACCAGACATATAATAAGTTTTTCCGGCAGAATTTACAACATGATCAATAGCCTATTTATTAATATGTTGGTTTGATTTATTTATACATTCTAAAAATAATTTATACCTGCATACTGAAATTGAAAGTCATGAACTCGCAAACTGGTTTTAAACCATAAAGAGCAGCACCAACAGCTAAACCTGCAAAACCCATTTCGGTAATAGGAGTATCAATTACACGTTTTGGGCCGAATTTGTCTAAAAGACCTTTGGAAACCTAAAAACTCTTAGTGTATAAAAAAAACGGTGACAATAAATTTACTTTGTAAGCACCATTGTATTGAGCTACTTCTTCACCCAAAAGGAAAACTTTTTCATCTTTGATCATCTCTTCTTCTAAGGCAGCGTTCAAGGCATCACGTACTGTCATCTATATTCAAAGTTAAATTATGCAATCTTATTAAATCTAATCATTGTTTTACAGTATGTCCGGAACTAGCCTTTAAAGAAGTTGAAAAAGCATGACGTTGAAGTTTACTGCTTAATTTGAAGGAGGCGCGAAGAGATCTAATCATGATTTTCAGAATGTAACAAACAAGTCCAGATAATTTTGAATGGTTCACTATTGATTTCGTGCTAGTTTTCGAGCTTACTTTCAAGCATGGGATTCGTTCACATTATCCAATCAAATTTAGTAATTTTGGATCATATTGTTATCTAGCAATTGTTATCATTTTAATTTATCCCTTAACTTTATTTTCCCACGCTTAAAGTTTTCTACTTAAGAAGTGTTATATAATGTAATAAAGTATAAATCATATAAAACTGATGAATCTTTTTTTTAAACATATTTCACAAACTTCACTATTCTCTTTCGTTTAATTTAAAAATATACAATCAATTCATAATGTTTTTGAAATTCTTTTAGTTTGAGAAATTTTTCAAAGCTAATTTTAAAAATAAGATTTTAAGTCTGATATTTGATTTTAATTTTCCCAGGTTTTAAATGTATAATTATTTAATTGAATTTTTGCATTATTACTGTGTAAAATATGATATTATTATATATTAACTAATGGTAATTGTACTACAATAAGCCGACAATAAACTATTTTAACTTGTATTTTTGATATAATTCATTTTACACAAGTTTCCAATTTATAAATGTCTATTGAAAGTAAATAATATAATTCAGAATAAATTATCATCTATTTAAAATTGTTAAATATATATTTATCAATACAATATTTTTTGTACATTTTTATAAAAGTATGTCAATTTGAAAATAAAATTTTTATATAGTATGGCTTGATCTAAATCATTAATTTAATACGTACATTACTGTATAACAAGCAATAAATGGAGATGTATTTTCGATTTAAAAATTTTGGTAACAATTTTTTCACTCAAGCAATATTTAAGAGATGGAAAAAGTGATGAAGCTAAAAAAACTTTCCCAGATACAATGTTATTCTATAATAGAATACTGATCTAAAGGATATAACTAAATTAAAAGACATCATTAAGCTATAAATCAAAATAAATGTAAATATGTATATTTATACTATTTCGTAGGTATATAATAAATAAATACTGTTAAAAATGTAAGCTTAAAAAGTGTGATATTATATGATATTTATAACCTTAAACGTTTTTAAACTAATGTTTGAGTTTAATAAAATGACTTTAAATATAAACTTTAAATATAAACTTTTATAGACTGTATTTAACTGAATGACTTACTAGCTAGTTTGATCAAATATAAAAAAGTTTATTTGAGTCTTTTCATATAAAACCATACATAGTTACAATGAAAAACGTATTATTGCTTTATCATCATATTACAATGTTATTACAAATTACTCCTTTAAATGGTAATATGAGATTTGATCTATAAATAAATATCCTATTTTTAGAATCTAAAAATACTTTTAGTAAAACAGAATGATCACTGAAAATTAAACCCATTTATAATGACTTCTTTAATTCTTAGATCATGAACTACACTATATTAATGGGCCGAGTATGTAGTTTCTATAGTTTAAGTAGTGTAATTTATGCTTATTTTCTTAATAGTAGCTAGGTTCTATAGTTTTATCTAGTATTGTATTAAGTATATCATTTGATTTGGTTTAAACTACATTACTTTGTTATGTGATTGTTTTTATAATAAACTATATTTTACAATAATGTAAAACATAGATGAGCTTGGTAAGTTTTAATAGTTCAATCACTGCTATTACTTAAATATAGGTGTTATATTTAATTTTGTTCCTGATTAGCTATTTAAACTAAATTTCTATTTATTTTACATACGTTTCGTACTCAAATAAAATGCGATTTTGTAATATTACTTTTAGTGTACTTCATTAAACAAAATTATTTCTTATCACTATTACTTAAATTTGATAAGAAAATGGAGGTTCAAATTAAAAAAATAAACTAAGTTGTTTTAAATAGACTTAAATTAATATTTGAGATATGTTATGTAATTTGTTAACTTATTTTGTTATAATAAATTCTCCTTCGTTTTGATGTAGATTACCTATATATTATTCCTGAATAATATTTATTTTAAAATGTAAGAGATCAAAAATAGTTTTTAGATACTAATTGGGGTTGAAATTCATATTTATCTTAATTTAATTGGTTGAATTTTAAAAAAACAAATAAACAGAACTTTATCTGGTTACATCATACACTAATTTGAGGCAATAGTGAACAATATACCCAATTACACCGCCACTATAAAAAGAAAGCAACTGTCATAACACTCTTCTATTTTAAAATTTTAAAATTTAACACTTATTATAGCACCATGGCACTTGATTTACAATCCATCAAACAAAGGTTTGAAAAAGCCAACCAAGGCCACGTTTTTGCCTTTTATGATACCCTCGATCAAGAGCAACAACAATCTTTATTAAAACAATTAAATGACATTGATGTTGATAGTGTAAATGATCTCTATAAAAGGGCCATCACAGGAAGTACTTCGCAAGGTGCTGCTGACATCCAACCCTTACCAAAAGATGCTTTTGATTCCGTATTATCTGCTCCTTCCGATAAAAAAAGTACATGGTGGAACAAAGGGATTGAATTAATTGGTCAAAATAAAGTAGCCGTATTACTTTTAGCTGGGGGTCAAGGTACACGCTTAGGCTCCTCCGATCCAAAAGGGTGTTATGATATTGGTCTTCCATCTAAAAAGTCTCTCTTCCAACTTCAAGCCGAGCGTATTATTCGTCTCCAGGAGTTGGCGCAAGGAAAAGCCCAAGGTAAAAAAGTTATTATTACATGGTATATTATGACCTCAGGTCCTACTCGTTCTGCTACAGAAGCCTTTTTTGTTAGAAATAATTATTTTGGATTAAATTCAAATGATGTTATTTTTTTCAACCAAGGTGTTCTTCCATGCTTGACTAATGAAGGTAAAATTATTCTAGAAGATAAGTCTAAGGTAAATTTAATACAACGTATTTTTTGATATAAACTAAAATAAGATTTTAAGGTTGCCGTAGCTCCAGATGGCAACGGTGGTATCTATCCTGCTCTTCGTAAGGAAGGTATTATTAACCATATGGTTAAAAGGGGTGTTGAGTACATCCACTCATACTGCGTAGATAACTGTTTGGTCCGTGTTGCTGATCCAGCCTTTATTGGATACTCAGTATTAAATAATGCTGAATGTGGTGCTAAAGTAGTTCCTAAAGCTCATCCAAATGAAGCTGTTGGTGTCATCTGTGTCAAGGATAACAAATTCAGTGTTGTTGAATATAGTGAAATTACAAATGAAATGGCTGAGCGCATAGACGATAATGGTAACCTTGTATTCGGAGCTGGCAACATCTGTAATCACTTTTACAGTATTGGGTTTTTACAGCGTATGAAGGAAATTGAAGATAAACTTGAGTATCATATTGCTAGAAAGAAGATTAAGTTTATTGACCTTAAAACTGGTGAAAAAGTCAGTCCAAGCAAGCCTAATGGAATGAAACTTGAAGCTTTTGTTTTTGATGTTTTTCCATTTACCAGCAGCTTCTCAGTGCTTGAAGTTGACCGTAAAGAAGAATTTTCTCCACTAAAGAATGCACCTGGATCTGGAAGCGATTGCCCAGAAACTTCTCGTCAAGATATTATCTCTCAACATGTCAGGTTTGTTGAAGCTGCTGGTGGTAAGGTCGAAGGCGACGTCAACGCTATTGATTTTGAAATATCTCCTTTGGTAACATACGCTGGAGAAGGGCTTGAAACTGTTAATGGAAAAGTGTTAAAGCCAGCTTATATTAATGATTTAGAAAAGCTAAAGAGTTTATAAGAAACTTGTCTTAATTGTTATTTTAGCAGAGATAAGTTATAATGATCTATTATTCTTTTAATACCATTTCATTCCGTCATTGCTGAACCCTAGATATTATTTATCCTTATTATAGTAACTAATAATAATTAGTTGATTTTATTAAACAATCACTTGATTTATATTTTAAACTAATGCTTATTTACGATTTAAGTTTTTTATTATATTTATTATTTTACGTGTATATAGTTACTATTTTAATATATAAGATTCCAATTTTAATAACCTTTATTCTGGTAAAGCAAAAAATTTAACAAAATTTCATGTGGCTTTTATTTTATGTCATTAAATCCGTACATCAAGCTACAAAATAGAAAAAATCAAAGTCTTATTTAATATTTTACTACTATCAAATAATCAGAAATATGGATCGTGACGACATAAACTACGGGATTACAGCCAGTTTAAAAATCGATCATACACAGTTACAATTTCATGCTGCTACAAACAGTATCTTTAATATCTTAGTTAATGATAAAATTTGGAACAGCTTGTTAGATCATGAAAAAGGTAAATAGAGTATTAATTTTATTGACTAAATCATTTTAATAAATGTCAGATGAGAAAGATAATATTAAACCAGTTTCAGTATTCATAAAATTTATTTCGAACATTGAAAACAAGATCATGCATCGCTATGGATTTAAAAAGGGAGAATATAATCTAGTAAATGCCATAAGGATGGAAAGACAGAGCGAAATTGCTTCATCTGACACGGTAGTTTTACTTTTATTAAAGTATGTTAATTGAAATTTATTTGAAAAATTCTAGGAGTGTTTTTTATTAAGTTCCAATGAAATAATTAGTGAAGAATGGAAAAAATCATATGCACAAAGAAGTATGACACTTAAAGAATCTAATATTCTGCTTTGGAAAGCAGATAAAATAAGTTTATCAGAGGCTATATTGGAGTATTACTATCCTGAAACAGATGAGTTTGACGTCGATGAAATTAATGGTAATAAAATTAATAAAATTAAGAGAAAATTAATATTTTAGAATCCTTAAAGGAATTAATAAAGGTGGAATTTATTGACAAAAACAATCCAATTATTCAATACAGAGAATACACGTTTTTACTTCCCAAAGAAGATTTGATACAGATTAAATTTAAAGTGCTTTATTCACAACCCGTTAAACAGGGCTTTTTGAATGAAAACACTAATTTGGTGTTTATTAAATCTGAAGACGATTTTTTACAAGAGCCATTATCACCGACTATAAGCGAATATTCTGTCAGCTCAGTTTTTAGCGTTGATAAATCCTATAGAGATTTACTTGAGATAAAACCTTTGGATTTTTTACCTACTACTTTTAATAACTCATTAAAAATAGGAAAGCCTAATTTACGAAGCAATGGCTTACCTATGTTTGATGATGATAGCTTTGTATTTACATGTACTGTAAAGACCTTAGAGAGCCATAAGGATATTTTAAAGGTGACTGAGGATGTTAAAAATTATAAGGTGGACATTCATTCTACTTTATTTGTTCCTCTCAAAACACTTTCTTCTTTGAAGGTTTTAAGTGGTGATTGGGTAAATAACATCTATTGCTATTTTTATTGTTTTAATCAGTTTAGGTCGTAATAAGTGTTGAGCATGATACGATAAAGTACAATAGATGGTTACAAGTATTTGGATTAAAGTCACACCAATTAAAAAGGTATTTATGTTTATATCTATATTAAATTAGTCTACTAAACTATTATGAAGTATAAACCACAATTTTCATGATAATTTTGGAGACAAAATTGCCTACATTGATCCAATCTTAAGGTTCAACTTGTTAAGAGGGAACAACTCTTTCACTTTAGATAACTTAAAACTTAAAGTGCATAAGCCTGGGTTTTTTAAATTGCCAAATGCTCCCTATGCAGCTAGTTCACTTAATTTAGCTAGAGTTCCAAGTCCCATTTCTTATCAACGAGCAAATCAGAATTCAATCGCACTTTCTTTGAAAGATCATTTCATTACTTATCCTAGATTATTGTGTGTAAATGACATCATCGCGGTCCATATAGACTGTGCCACTAACCAATTGGTATCTAAGATCCCAAACACTGTTGAATTGGATGAGCTGTAATAATTTATAAATTTAAAGTAATATTAAATTGTTTTCAGGAATACACTAGGTATATCGAATTCAAAATATAAGGACACTGTTTATTACAAAGTAGTTGCTGTTGCATTGGGAAATAAAGCAATCAACTACGACAGCACGGCTATAGAAGGACTTATAATTGATCCGCAGACAACTAAAACAGCGCAACAGGGGTCAAGCCATTCAAGGATACCTATGGGCTTAAATCATTATTTTAATAATAATAATGCAGTGTATTCTACTATCAATTCATCAAATAAACAACTGGAACAGTTCATATCGTTAACAAAATCATGCTTGCATCCACTATCATCAAGCTTAAATTTAAATTGTTCTATTTTATTATCTGGAATGAGAGGCACTGGGAAAAGCGAAATGACCAGGGCAGCAGCAGATTATTTAGGACTACATATTCTTGAAGTAATCTATTTTTTTGTTAAAATTTATCTAATTTTTATTAGATAAATTGTTATGAATTAGTTGAGGAAAGTGATAATAAAACCAAAGAAAATTTATCAGACTTGTTCCAAAAAGCCATTTCATATGCACCATGCATTATTTTGTTAAAGCGTATGGAGGCTTTAGTAAAAAAATTTGCACCAAGCGATGTTTCTCAGGGTAACTAGTTTTCATTTTCAATTTACTAAATATAACGTTATCACTTAAAAGAACCTTGGTTATCAACAATGTTTCATGAACAGATGAAGACTTTAATTGGGGTAGAAAAAAAGGTTGGTCATCCAATTATAGTAGTTGGCACCTGTGAAAGTGTAGAAAACTTCCCAGCAGGCATTATGCAGTCATTTCGACATGAAATCCAAATCGAAGCTCCAATTGAAGCCTTGAGAAGTAATATGCTAAAAAATTTAACTAATAGCTCTTGTTTAGCACCGGATATATCGCTTGAAAGCATAGCTACTGAAACGGCTGCTTTAGTAGCTAAAGATTTGGTCGATTTGGTGGACAGAACTGGTATTTTGGCTTTGAACAGGATATCAAAGCTTGTAGATGAATTCAAAATTAATCAAAGCACAATAGACAAAGCTGGGTTTCAAATCCAAACTCAAGATTTTGAAGAAGCGCTTAATAAATCTAGGGCTCAATATTCGGATTCTATTGGTGCCCCAAAGGTATTATTATGTTACAATTATTGATTTATATTAAATGTAACTATTTAGATACCAAATGTAACATGGGATGATGTTGGTGGGTTAGCTAGCGTCAAAGGGGATATCCTTGATACGATTCAATTACCATTACAGCACCCAGAGCTCTTTGCTTCGGGAGCAAAAAAAAGGTCAGGTATCTTATTATATGGCCCACCAGGTACAGGAAAAACTCTATTAGCTAAAGCGGTTGCCACTTCATGTGCTTTAAATTTCTTTTCTGTTAAAGGACCTGAGTTATTAAATATGTATATTGGTGAATCTGAAGCCAATGTTCGTAGGGTGTTTCAACGAGCTCGAGACGCTAAACCATGTGTTATCTTTTTTGATGAGTTAGATTCAGTGGCACCTAAAAGAGGTGAACAGGGTGATTCTGGAGGTGTCATGGATCGCATAGTTTCCCAATTGCTAGCAGAACTCGATGGTATGAGTGATGGTAATACTGTTGGGGAAGTGTTTGTTATTGGGGCTACCAATAGACCCGATCTTTTGGATCCTGCCTTGCTAAGACCTGGGAGGTAACTATCATATCGCTTCATATAATAACTTATATTAATATTTACTAACCTCAAGATTTGATAAAATGTTATATCTTGGGGTCCCACAAGACCATCCTTCACAATTAAATATCATTCAGGCTTTAACTAGAAAGTAATAGCTTTAATTTTTTATCGATGTTTTATTAATGTATTAGATTCCGTTTACATCCTGATTTGGAACTCATAAATATAGCAGAGCAATGCCCATATCACTTTACAGGTGCTGATTTTTATGCTCTATGCTCAGATGCTATGCTCAAAGCCATGTCGCGCACAGCCGATGAAATTGAACGGAAAGTTAAAGAAATCAATGCTAGTAGAAATGGCAATGAAGCTGAAGTAACAGTACCTTATTATCTAGATCGTATGGCTACCAAAGAAGAAATTTCAGTATTGGTAAACCAACAGGATTTTGAAAACGCTTTGAATGAATTGAAACCTTCGGTCACACCTTCTGAGTTGCAACATTATCAAGAGATTAGGAAAAAGTTTGCTAGTCAAAGCTTAAACCCAGAATTGGAAGAGGAAGAATAAGGTAGACCTAAGTGTTATGAGTAGGCAAGTAAAGAGAGTTTTTTTTGATTGCTTGATAATAATAAAAATCTAAAAATATGATCCTAGCTTAATCATAGTATAAAGCAAATTAAAATTAGAGTAAACTCATATACAAACAACAAAATTAAAATCATCTGTGAAAAAACTATTTTACTTTATTTCACTATTTAAATGCCTTCTTTCATATTAAAAAGATGAGGTAAAAGAGTTTTGTAAAATTCTAGACCTTCTAAGACAGTGGACTCTCTGACATACTCATCATGATCATGCAAAAGCACTGGAGTTAATTTGAGTGGACTTACCCCGTAAGCAGGTACTCCAATTTGGCGTAGATATCTAATTTAAAAATCAGTTTTACAAAATCCAATTAAAGACAGATAAAAATACCTTGAGTCTAATAAATAATTTATATTTGAAGCCAATGGTTAATATGATGTAACATAAAATTACGTTATAAAAGTTACTTACCTGTAGCAGCTGGAAATACTTCAAGTTCAATATTATGACCACTATAGTTTTTAGTAAACTCCAAACCAATATTCCTAATTAAGTTACCTTTCCTCACACCCTTTCGAGAATGCTTTCCACCAAGGATAATCTGAATTAGTTGATGTTACACCCCCAGATTCAAAATAAGAAACGAATTCGACTTTAGCTCTATGAAAATGTAACATTATTATTCGTTTTTTCCAAATCACTAAGATTATAGTCCTTTACCCATTTTCGTTTCCAATATCCTCAAGCATTTTACGGAACTCACTAAGGTTTCTGGTAGGTGCTATACGTATATCAAATACTAAAAATTAAATTAGAGTAAATTATAAAATGCTTTGTATAAAATATAAGTGTACCAGCCTCAGCACTTTGGGGGACAACATTCACTTGGACACCAGACTATAAACCACGTTAGCTTGGAACTTAACAGTATAAAGAGGTCTTACACTTAACATAGTAAGATTGAATGTAGTTACATCTCCTAATTTAAACTTTGAGGTTTCTTTTAACGTCGCTTCCTCTCTACAACGTAGCTCACTGATCCTTTCTTCGATTCTTCTCTATTTTACATAAATTAGGTATGATTATTATCAAAATTTAAACATACCAATTTATCCGTGGCTAAGTTTTCAATAAATTGACTACCATGGCCTGTGTTACCATAGGCTGTGTATTTGACTTTCCTAAAATCGAACAGTTTTAGCTTTAACACGAAATTAATAACTATTTTATAATCCTATTTTACCAAGGTGTCCTTTCCCCATAAAAAACTTTATAAGCATCATTGACATTACTGATACCTGTAAAGAAATCAGCATTTTAATAAATTACAATAAAACTAAAACTTACCTTCATCTAAAGCAAATCCAACGTTTAGATCCTTAAACTCTTGGCTTTTACAAAATATTTTCATCCCATCAAAACCATCGATTTCTTCATCTAAATTACGTTACAATTTACACAAATGCATAATTTAGATTAAGTTACCTGGTACAAAAGTAACATGTATATCCCTTAATGGTTTTACTCCTTCCTTTTTAAGTTCTCTAATGGCCTCCAAATATCTACCCAAAAAAATTAAGCAAATCTTAGATAATTCAATCCAAAAAACCTACAAAATTCCAACAATTTTCATATCCTGAGCACCACGAGCCAAAATAACAACATCTCCATTTTTATCAATGACTTTGTCTGCTGCAAATGGGTCATGAGTCCAGCAGTCCTTTTTATTATTAGAATGAATTGAAAATGAATTATATTTACCTCAAATACAGGTACCACATCGGTATGTGAATTTAACATGATTGAGGGTAAACTAGGATTGGAACCCTTCCAAGTTAGTATCACTATTGGTTTACCTTGAATGTACTTGATAAAAGTATTAGCTTCCAGTTATCAAAATTTTAGCTTAGTAATATACCTCAATAACTTTACTTTCCAGCCCAAGTTCGTCCCCTAGTTTTATTAAGAAACTTTTACAGGATTCATAATCTGGGGTGGGTTGAACGGTTTTAATTCTTAGATATTTACGGAAATTCGTGACTGCTCTATGCTCTGAATTAGAAGGAGCGGCTGGGTATGGGTTTTTGAATGGCATTTTGATTAGAAATTATACTATTTTTTTGATAGTATTTAAATTTAAAGCAAAATTAATTTGGTGACGTGACTTAAATTTAAAATTGAATGATTTACTAGGTTTTATTTTAGAATTCGAAGATGTAAAAAATATAAAAGCGATATTGTCAATACCTTTTATAGCATGATTTAACAGCTTTTTATTATACCATATTTTATTAAATTTAAAACCAATAATTTGAGTATAATACTAATTAATAATTTTAATTAAAAATCAAAGCATCCAAGACAAAGACTCTTCAAAATCATTATCACTAATGATGGGGGTATCAATATTTTTAACTGCTAAATCACCACAAATTGGACAATCATAAGCTATAATGTCATCTAAATCAGACTAAAATAATTAGAATATTAACAAACATATATACTAATAGTAGTAGTAGAAATTACTTTCAACTTGTTAATATGGTTTCTTTTTTCAGTAATCAAATCTTCAGATACCGATTTCAATCCTGATATTTCTTTAGTAAGAAGTTGCTGTATCTGACTTAATTTCTGATTTTCCGATTTTGATAAGTTATTCGAAACCTAAGGTAAAAATTGTAAAATTAATTAGCTTACTAATAAAGACCGATCTTACTTTTTTAATTAAACAGTCAGAATGAAAAGGATGTTGGCAGGGGAATATGTAAAATTGTCTTGTCAAAATATTATTTAAGCATATAATACACTTTTCTTTTGGTGATAATAAAACAAATCTAAAAACGAAATTAAAACAACTTCATTATTGTTATTATTATTCGATACTTTACCTTGATTTTTGATTTTTGATATCTAATCTCAGCTTTTCAGCAGACTTAGTAGCCATATCCATTTCATGTTTGATATCTTGAATATCCAAGTTATACTGTTCTAAAGCATTACAAATTTCTTCTTTAAATTCATCAATCTGTACGAAATCTGGAAAATAAGGTAAGATGTCTTCTATCTTAATAACCTCGTTTTGTTGCAATAAATTGATAGCACTGAATAAAATTAATAAAAATTATTATTAACATCAAAATTTCATTCTAATCAAATTACCCGCTGATATCTTTCTTTTCCTCAATAATATAACGTGCTATTTTCAACCATAATCTTTTACGCCTATCACTATCATCTTCTACTTTATCTGCATTAATTTTGGCTAATTCAATGTCTTGATACTTAAACAAAAGTTAATAATACTTCAGTAACGCTAAATAAGGTTTACTTTTAAAGAGGTATTAACAGCTTCATCATATAACCCTAACAAGCTATAGATAAAAATAATAGATTGAATACGATGATATTGGAAACAAAGTCTTAAAGCATAATCTAGATTGTAGTACCTTTCCTATAAAAATAGTAGTGGTTAATCTTACTTTACAACGGTCTCATAACACAAACTTACCTCCGCCATAAGGAATTGTAATAATGTGTTTTCATTATCTTCTGATTGCTGAACATACAAAGATAATAGTAAATTATGAATTGAAGGTGTCTTACAATTTAGTTTACTAATAATAAATTGTAAATATCTTATAGATTGATTTTGAATATCTTTAAATTTATCTGAATCAAATTTCAATAATGCTGGTATCAACTTGATAGGGTCCAATTTATTTGTTCGCATTAATAAGGTCACTAAATCTTCAGGTATATGCTCCATTAATATTACTGAATATTTATAATATAATTCAAGAGATTGCTATAAATAAAATAAAATAAACAGCTACTCAAATACATACTGATATTTTAGTTTACCTGTTTACTTAAGGCCTGTAAAGCCATTGAAAATTGGTGAATAAGGATATAATGGTTAATAACCTTATCATAATCCTTCATAATTTCAGCAAAATAAATGAATTGATCTGTTCTACCGTAATTAGAGATTAGATCGTAAATCACTTTTTTGTTCAAGTAGGCTTTGTTATCATTCAAATATTTATGGAATTCTCTAATGATATATTCAATCTCTTCTAATATACGTTGATTCGAACTTCCCCCTTCATCATTAATTTCATCCACACTATTCTCTTCCATTTCATTCATCTTTACTAAATATAACTCTGTGATCCATGTAGATAATAATATTGTTTGTGTAATATCCTAGGTTTTAAAACATGAGCTTTTATTATGACTATAAATAAACAACAACTTACCGACTTATTGATATTCTCTAATTTGATTAATAAAAAAGATCTTAAAGCATCAAGTTCATTCTTTTGAATAAACTTTAAAGCAATTTGATCAAATGAAGCACGGCATTTACCAAAATAAGTAGCTGATAAATGATACCTTTGGGTATCAAAATATCTGTTAGCCTGTTCAAATAAAATTGCATCTTTTTGTTCGTTTGTTTTGGCATATTTAAGACCCTCATTAAACATTTTTTTGTTTAAATAATGTCGCCACACATTCCTGTCCTCATCTGTAATAATAATCTCATAAATTGAATCCTCTGTATGGATCCAAAATGTCCTTCTTACATAATCCATAATCACTTGTTTGGCATATTGTTGTATACCAAATCTGGATGGTATGTTTTCTTTATAAACCACTTCAAAATTTAATTTTGATATCGCCATTATTTTTTCTTCATATAGCAAAATGATATGGAACTCTGTTAATGAAATAGATAATGGTATTTCTTGGTTAGGGTATGGTATCAACTGTCCGTTCTCTATCAAATTTCCTCCTTTTTCTTGAGAACCAAAAATAAAATCTCCATAATAAATACCGGCACCTAATTAAAAAATGTTACTACATAATATGACTACATAACCCAATATTACCTGTTAACCAAGCAAAGTTAGATACTAATGAATGGAACTCTTTTTCTACATTATTAGAAAAATAATGAGTTTCAGAATGTTGAATATCGCCAGGAACTTCTTGAAATTGGGGATTTTCTCCATACTGATAGAAGATATCCAAAAATCTAGACTTATCACCTTTCTTATATTTACCGATAAACTGGAATAGCTTATCATTACTAGTAACCATAACAAAATATTGATAAGGGTCGGTTGGAAAAGCTTGATAATAAATAGAACAAATGGCCACTTCTTCTTTAAACTTGTATATATTTTTGATCCTTTTATCCTGTGTTTTGAAACTTTCTTCTTTAGCTTCAATTACCAATTCAAAAATATTCCCATCTTTGCATCCCACTAATATATATCCGGTGCTTATACTGTTCTCATTTATACTTTTATCGAATGCAATAGATTCTACTAAATATCCCTTATTAGATCATTAGAATTTACTTACAAAAAAATCATTGCAAATAATACTTACGTTCAATTTGTGAATTATTTGAATTTTAGGGAGTCTTTTATTGTAATAAAAAAACTTCATATCCAAAGTGGAAATGAAGATATGTTGTCCAGTAACGTCAATAAAAATTTTATGAGGAGTACCTGCTTCATTAGGTAACTGAATACCTAAAAAAAACTAGATAAATAATTTTGTAATATACAGTGTTATTCCTTTACTTAATATGTCATCTGCCATCAACAAGTCTACAATAAGGAAATGCTTATTCCTTAATAATAAAACCAGCTGGTTATTGGCAACTGAAAAATGAATCAACTTATCTGGTAGCTCAAACTGTACTTGATCTAAAGTAAAGATTTCTATCTCCTCTTTCTTCTTTTTTGGTGTATCCATAATCATCACCGCTTCCTCTAGAACACCATAAGACTCCTCTACTACCTCTGGTTCTTCACTCCATAAACTCAAGTCCGCCATTTTGAAATTGATTAAATAACTTTTTTGCTTTTGTCATTCTTTTTTAGTTTTGCCACTCTAATTCTTACGAAAATGAGAATTTGCAGTAAGATGGAAAACAATCAATTTTTGCAATGATAAGGATTATGAATAAATTCCAACTATAACACTTAGAAAACTTTGGGAACTGAGGTTTTTTAATTTTAAAAAAAATGAAAGAAAAGAGTATCAGAGGGAATAAAAAGACAGGCCAAAAACCATATCAAAAAAAGAAGCAGAATAAGCAAAAGGATAAAGATTTAGTGGAAAAAATAGATAGTCAAAATATACATCAAATTCAGAGGGAAAGTTTAAGTAACGTTAAAGTTATCGATAGGAACCTAAAAGTAAAGGTAAGTGTTTTTTAAACTAAAGAAAAGAATAAACGTTGATTGTTTTTATAGGAAAGAAAAGAAAGGTTCAAAAAAGAAGCGGCAGAGTTTGAAAAAACACAAAATGATTTAAATCTAACGTTGGAAATGTTCAAGAATACAAAAGTGTAGATTTTTTTAGATGACTTTATTTATAGACTCTTTATTCATTTTTTAATTAAAAATAAACCACCATAATTTAAATTATTTATTGTATAAATTTGATAGTAGTTAGAAAGAAAAATACGACATAAACATTTGATATGGGATGTATTTTTTATTTTAGTAATATCGAATAAATTTTAAGTTTATACGATAAATGGAAAAATAAATCAAATCAAGAAAAACAATTACATGTTATAAAGTAAATATATAAATCATTAAACAATAGAAGATAATATAATAATTGAATACAATTTTTACCCTGAATTCATAATATTTTTTGTTAAAGATTACGATTTGATAATGTAATAATATATAATTAATCTTCTATAGGCTTATCGTTTATTAAAAATCAATAATAAAATTAATATCGATATCTAATTTTTACTTTTATTTTATTTTTAAAGAAGAGCATACTGTATTATTTTGTAAATATAATACATATTTTGAGTAATTTAATAAAGCTTGATGATTAAATAAAACAAAAATTACTTAAAACTTAAAATATAGTGTTTAGATTTTATTTTAAGATAAATTTCCAAATTTCCTGAATAAAGGGTTAATTGTTATTCTTATTATAAAAATATCACTTACTAGCTGCTCTGTTCTTTCATAGTTATTAATAAATTTCGGAAAATCGATGGCTACTTTTTCAAATTTAAGTTTGCTGCAATATGGCTCTTGGTTTGCAAGTTCGAATAAATAATCATATGCTTCAGCTACAACCTTTAATTTATTTAAACAAAAATTGATTCTTTAAACAAAATTAACATTATTTTATATTATCATTATCATAAAACTACCTTTTTTCAATACTTAAAAATAAAGTAGGAGATTCTCTTGTTGAACATTGTAACAAATTCAAAACTATGTTTAGAAATCCTTTTGTTAATGGATTATCGTAAACAACTATGAAACATTAAGTCATTTCTATTATTTTTAAATGTATTTACCATCTGCTGCAAAGAAATATTTTATGTCTTTACATGATTTTATCGTTTCTTGTTGATCCCAACTAAACTCATCTATAATACCAGTTCCTTCGCCACCATCCATCAATTTAGCTTCCATCCAATCTACTCTTTTAAATTCAAACCTATACGAGTCGCCTTCATTTAACTGAAGAACGTTATATTGACAAATTGTAAGTACTTCTTTTAAATAATCTAGATTTAGTTAATATTAAGTTAATTAATATTACTCAATCTTACCTGTGCAATAAACTTTACTAGCTTTGATAAATGAAATTATAAGCCCAAGCAAACCAAGCCCACTTCCTAATTCAAATACAGTTTCTCCTTTAAACTCGCTATTGTTATGTAAAACAAAATCGGAAAGAATTAAAGCCCCTGCCCAAAGTTGTTCTCCTTAGATTTATTTGTCATAAGTCATACAAAATATTATTTCAAATATAGAACTACCAACTAAGTCTAATTCAGTACCATAGGTAAATTTTAATCTAATCTGTTTAGGAAGATCCAAACTGTTTATTTGTAATAAAGATTCATCGATATTAATTGTTAATATATGATGTCCCCCATCCAATGTAATCGGTTGATTTATTTCAGTTATTTCGGATACAATTAAACTATTAAAACGATCTTCGTCACTGTAACATTCATCAAAGCTTTCACTTTTACCTTCCATGGTATTAAAAATACAAAAAGAAACAAAAAATTTAAAATGAAAAATTTATTTAAAAATTTCTATTTAAAGTTCACCACAGTCAGCAATAACAATCTTGGCTGAGGTTCTTCCAGAGTTGGAACCGTAACCTTCAACTTTCTTGACAACATCCATACCTTCAACAACTGATCCAAATACAACGTGTTTGCCGTCTAACCATTCAGTCTTAACAGTGCAAAGGAAGAATTGGGATCCGTTAGTATGTGGTCCAGCATTAGCCATAGAAAGAATACCAGGTCCTATAAAATATATTCAGTATTAAAAATAAAAAATAGTTTAAAAATAGTTTACCAGTATGTTTAAGAGTGAAGTTTTCATCTCTGAACTTTTCACCATAGATGGATTTACCACCAGTACCGTTATGGTTGGTGAAGTCACCACCTTGACACATGAAGTTTGGAATGACACGATGGAAAGAGCAACCTTTATAGCCATATCCTTTTTCACCAGTACATAAGGCACGGAAATTTTCAGCGGTGTTTGGAACAACATCTTTACGAAGCTCCATAACGATACGACCTAATGATTGATCATTGGCGGTGATATCGAAAAATACTTTTGGGTTGGCCATTTTACTTTAACTTTAAACGAGTTTTAAACCTGATTAATAGTTCGAAAAATTTCGCTTTCGTCAGTCTTTTTATAAGCCTCGAATTATGGGATTCCCGTCATTTTTTTGACTGCAAAGTTTTTTATTGTGATTGTTTTTAATTACCAATTAAATTTTATAATTTACATTTTTGTTCTGCTATTTGTAACTTATGATGTAATATAATGCAAAAATAGATATTTTGTCCTTAAATTAACGTTTTGGGATGCTTAGCTAACTTGATTAAATTTGTGAATTACTAATAATATTACTGACGCATGGAAGGAATTGACTACAATATAATACTTCAAGATTATCTTGATGGTAACTAAAAAAACTATTACAAAAATCAGAACATTAAAATAGCAATATTAGAATTATCTCATTTAAGATCGGAATTTATAAAAACGTTTACAAAGGTTAAAGAAAATTCAAAAGATATTCAAAGTATGTTATAAATGTTTATTAATTTTTTATTTATTTTATTTAAAGAGGTTCGAACTCGTCTGGATCTAAGAGAAAAATCTTTATCAAAGTTTTATGAAACTAATGGCTTTACTAATGGCGTAAATCCTCAAGAAGCTCAAGTTATGGGCAAAGTCGATAAAGAGTTTAAAACAGCTTTAAATAAATGTGAAGACTCAAAAGCACGCTTAAAAAATTTAAAAACTATGGTAAATTAAAAATAAGAAAATGATAATAGTTAATATCTAAAATTAGCTTGAAATTCGTATAAACAAAATGAACAGTGAAGCATTAATTTGGGATCCGACAGCTAAAAGTTTACATGAAAATGGGGAAGATCATACTAATCTTGATGCGAATGGCTATAAAGTAACTACAGTTCCTGGTACTTTGTTATTATTTTATGAAACTTTGTTATTAATAATACTAGAAAAAAGGAAAATATCGGTTGTTAGTGCCAGCCAAGTAAGTATAAGCTCAAGACAAAAAACTGGAACTCATGCTAGACAAAAGAAACCTCCGAAGTAATATCTTTTTCCTGCTTATCGAATATATAACTAATAGTATTATAGGGGCTCACATCAGAGAGATAAAACAGTTATTAAAATAAGTAGTGAGAACGGAAATATTACAAGAGAAGAAGAGTTTGAAGAAAGCGAAAATGACGACCGCCTATATTGCTTTTGTAGCAGAGAATCGTTTGGGGATATGGTTGGCTGTGATGGGGAGGTAAAAAATATTAACTTCAATAGTGTTATTTATTAATATCGATAGAATTGTCCTCATGAATGGTTTCATTATGAATGTGTTGGCTTAACTGAACCGCCAAAAGGATCGTGGCATTGTCCCTCGTGCTCCGCAGCCCTTAATATTGTTTAAGCTTGATAAGCTATTATACGTTTAATTTATGTGTTCAAAAATTGATACTAGTCTGGTAACCAAATACCAAATGGTCCCATTCTGTTGTATAACACTATGTGAATAGTAGAAACAATCAAACGTGTACTGTTACTTCATTTATTAAAGATTTTATGAATATATTAGTATAGTTTTTTAAAAGTTTAGAAGCAGTTAATGGCAATTAATAATATTTTGAGCTAAAAATTAAGTCAAATCAAATTTACTTAAAGGTAATATCTCATTGTATTAATAACACTTACAATAAAAATAGTTTTTTGCCTACTCTTTGGGGATGTATTTTCTTGTCTAAGAATTTCACTAACAATCTTTCCACTCAAATAGTGCTCAAAAAAACAGAAAAAGTGATGAAACCATAAAAACACCCCCATTTGTTTTAAACGTCATATAGTTTATTATTTAGGAGTTAGGTATACTTTGGCTTTAATTTAACCAGTAATTTTTGCTATTTTTTAATACTTGACCATTGTAAGTAATAGAATAATTTTTAAAAGTTGTATTGTAAATTTTAAGCTTTGGCTATTTAATATATTATTGAGAACAACAAAGCTTAGTTGTAGAAAAATAAAAAATTTAAAATAATTCAAGTTATTTATATAAAGTTTAATTTACATTTTATTACTAACTTTAACAAAGTAAAGTTTTCGACTTGTAATTTTATACAAAATATCCCCGTATTTAATTATTAAAATTGTTATAAATTTATAATTTGCTATTTTTAATTCACATTTGTTTTGCTTCAAGAAATTAAGTTAATAAAAATAGGAAATCATATTCTTTTTGTTTGCAATTTGTTTTAACTATTGATTCTAATTTCCAAGTTTTACTAACAGAAAATTCCAGCTTACTTTATTTACAATCATTTCTCAGATAATTTCCCATAAGTTGTGATCCCAATTTAATAAGCCAAAAGATATTATCGAAATCTTAATGTACCAATTAAATTGATTTTGGGGCAGCAAATCATAACTAATTGGTCGTAAAAGTCCAGCCTTGAAAATTTTCCAAAAATTTATTTAGCCCAATATGCCTAGCGAAAATCTTCCTTTGTCTTTGGACTTAATTACTGTCTTATTTACAAATTGATAAAGATGTCTGCTGAAGAATATCAAGGTGCTATCGGTATTGATTTAGGTACCACTTACTCTTGCGTTGCCGTATGGGAAGGTGAGCGTGTTGAAATCATTGCCAATGAGCAAGGTAACCGTACTACTCCATCTTATGTCGCTTTCACTGAAGAGGAACGTCTCATTGGTGATGCTGCTAAGAATCAATCCGCTATGAACCCAAAAAATACCGTATTCGATGCTAAGCGTCTTATTGGTCGTCGTTATGATGAACCTTCCGTAAAGAAGGATATGTCTCACTGGCCTTTCAAGGTTACTGATAACGATGGTAACCCAAAGATTCAAGTTGAATTCAAAGGTGAGACCAAAGAATATACCCCACAAGAAATTTCTGCCATGGTTCTTATCAAGATGAAGGAAATTGCCGAAGCTAAACTCGGTAAAACCGTCAAGAAAGCAGTTGTTACCGTACCTGCTTATTTCAATGACTCCCAACGTCAAGCCACTAAAGATGCTGGTTCTATTGCTGGTCTTGATGTCCTCCGTATCATTAACGAGCCAACTGCTGCCGCTATTGCTTACGGTTTAGACTCAAAGAATACCACTGAGAAGACCGTCCTTATCTTCGATTTAGGAGGTGGTACTTTCGATGTATCTCTTCTTACCATTGCTGGAGGTATTTTCACTGTTAAAGCTACTGCTGGTGATACCCATTTAGGTGGTGAAGATTTCGATAATGCTCTTTTAGAACATTTCAAAGAAGACTTCAAGCGTAAACACAAGAAAGATCTTTCTGGTGATGCTCGTGCCGTTCGTCGTCTCCGTACTGCTTGTGAACGTGCCAAGCGTACTCTTTCTTCCCTTACTCAAACCACTCTTGAAATTGATTCTCTTTTCGAAGGTATTGATTATCAAGCTAACCTTACCCGTGCTAAATTTGAAGAATTATGTAACACTCTTTTCCAAAGCACTGTTACTCCAGTAGAAAAAGTTGTTAAGGATTCCGGTGTTGCCAAGAACGCTGTTGATGAAATTGTCCTTGTTGGTGGTTCTACTCGTATCCCAAAGATCCAATCTCTCCTTCAAGAATTCTTCAACGGTAAAGAATTAAACAAATCCATCAATCCTGATGAAGCTGTTGCTTATGGTGCTGCTGTTCAAGGTGCTGTCCTTACCAACACCTCTGATCCAACCAAAACTCAAGATCTTTTACTTCTTGATGTTGTCCCACTTTCCCTTGGTGTTGAAATGCAAGGTGGTGTTATGGCTGTTGTTGTCCCAAGAAACACTTCTATCCCAACCATCAAGAAGAAGGTTTTCACCACCACTGAAGATAACCAAACTACTGTTCAATTCCCAGTATACGAAGGTGAACGTCCAATGACTAAAGATAACAATATGTTAGGTAAATTTGAACTTACTGGTATTATGCCAGCTCCACGTGGTACCCCAGAACTCGAATGTACTTTCGATCTTAATGCTGATGGTATCCTCAAAGTTACTGCTCTTGATAAAGCTTCTGGTCGTACCGCCAACATCACTATCTCCAACTCATCTGGACGTCTTTCATCCGCTGATATTGAGCGTATGATCAAAGAATCTGAACAATTCAAAGAAGAAGATGCTAAACGTGAACAAACTGTTCAAGCTAGACAATCCCTTGAATCTTACGTTTATCAAATTGAAAATCAACTCAATGACTTTACCACTTCTCTTAAGATTAAACCACGTGAGAAGAAAGATCTTGAAGATGCTTTAGCTGAAGCTATGGAAGCTCTTACCATTGATGCCTCTGATGCTCAAAAAGATACTTATGGTACCGCTCAACGTAAACTCCAACGTTTTGCTTATAAAGCCTTTGGAACCATGCGTAAATAAATTACTAGCATAGATATTAAAGTGTAAATGAGAAGTCAATGAGCTAAGTCTTTTATTATTCTAATAGAGTTAGGCAACCTCTTTTTTTCATTTCTTTTGTTGTCTCATTTTTATTCAAGTAAAAAAACAATTAAATTTTATTAGCATTTTTAGTTTAATTTTATTTTGATAATTTATCATGTTATTTAATATTCCAAATATTAAATAAGCTTTATATTTAAAAGATTAAATTGAATGTTCAAATATTTTGACTAAAAATATTAAAAGCTCAAAGAAACAGGCTTTATCAAATTTATTACAAATAAAAGTATAAACTTATCTTTATTTTTTAATCAGTTTAGGAGGTAATAAACCAAACTTATTATACAAAGGAAAAACAATATCTCTTAATTCAACAATTGATTTATCCCATTCAGTTTCTAATAATATAGCTTCCAACCATTCAAAATCTTGTTTATTTTCACTATTATCTGAAGTTAAACTCATATACGTTTGTTCACATGCAGTGGTACGGATCTATCAAGTTAATAAAATTCAGTATTTGAAAACATGATTTATAAAAAAATTCTACCTTTAAATTATTAAATGTTAAAAACCTTAAAATTTGTGCCCATACTATTTTTTTAGCTTCTGAATTTTTAACTATACTTAATTGACAGATACTTGGATTTATAATAAACAAATTCAATTTAATAGGGTAAAATATTTCATATAAAAAAATACTTACACTTTACAACAACTCATAATTTTTGTTAATTGTTTACAATTCACATATTCTTTTCGAATACAATTAGCCAACTTAAAAATACTAAAAAATATATTTAAAAAATCAATCAAATATTGCAAATATAAAAAAAGGCTTCACATACAAGTCATCTTTTTCATCATTTAACATCTTTTGAAATACTTGAGCTTCGAAAAGGGTATTTAAGACTTCAAATATAGGTAATAAAATCCGATCGTTATTTTGATTTTGTTCAATTAATTCGAGTATGTCCTTAAATATCATTTGTAATTGATTAGATTCACTATTATTATTATCTTGAGTTATCAGATTATTATCAGTTTCTTCTTGTTGTGATAATTCAATTAAGTAATCAATTAATGCTCCACCAGCATGTTTAATCTATTTTCAAAATTAAAAGTTAAAAATAGAATCAATCAATTTAAATTTACTCAAACTTACCAAACTTTCCGTAATCGCTCCACTACTTTGAAGGATTCCACTTAATACTACTTTACGATATATTGGAATTTTCAACACTTGAATAACATTTGGAAATACAGAAGCTGGATTAAGCCATTGAATGGGAGGTTCTATATCCAAAATAGATAAAAGCTTCTGCTTATTAGGTGTTTCAATTTCTTTTTTTCTTAATATATCGATTAAAATTAAACCTGCACATTCTCTTAATCGATCAATTTTTTCACAACTTTGTTGTAATAAGCCCATAATTAATTGTTGTAAATCTTTTGGTTTTAACTGTAATCGTTGATGACTTTCTTTTTCTTTGGAATCGAATACTATTTTTATTCCTAAATGTAAACAACACATAGCTTCTTTACGCACGTGAGAGCCAACATCACCTTGGCTCGTTATTGTATAATCTTTTAAATTGGATAAAATACAATAATAAAGTTGTATAAATAATTCTTGAGATAAATCGTTATTTTTTAATTGATATTGTAATAATTGATTTATTGATGTTATACAATTTTTTTTTAAATTAATATCTTGAGATGTATATATTCCTTGCTCTTCAATTTTTTTTATTAATTTTAAAAACATAGTTTCTAATTCTTCTTTCCTATTTTTTAATTGGATGTTTCCTAATATCAATGCTAATCCACGTTTATAATATAAATTGTTACTTTGATCAATTTCCTTTAAGTAATTTTTAATTTCCTCAGGATAAATTCCATATCCTTTAGAAAATTCAAACATACTTTCAGAAGCTAATAATTGAATTCTTTCCTCCTTTCTATTTGCCGATAAATCAATTAGCTGTCTCATATTAACTCGCATTTCTTCATTAATAGGCCATTTGGCCATCGCTAATTTTTTGATCATTTCAAGTATACCTTCTAATACTATATCAGATCCTAAAGTTGGTAAGCCATTGTTTATAAATCTTATTAAAACTTGAGGTATCATTTGGAAGGTTAATTTGAAATCATATTCATCAAATAATAATTGATTTTCAGATGAGAGATTGAAATTAGACATTTTAGATAAGGCTAGACATAAATTACTTAAGGTTAATAAGGAACCGTGAATAGCCCAAAGCTCCGATTTTCTTGTTTGTAAAAGCTATAGATAAGTATTAATTTAATAAAATGAAATATAAATGAATAACAATTTACTAAAAAATTAATAGAATTATAAATAGCTTCCTTTTCGATAAAAGGCAATATATTATAAACTGCAATAGAAGTTAATCTTCTAACATTGATATCCCAGTGTAATGAATTGATTTGAATCATATGTTCAAATAAAGCTTCTTTATAATGAGAATACCTATTTTTATAAAAATGAAAATAAAAAATTATAAATTTTATATAAAAATAATACTAATTGTTACTTTGTCACTTTTGAACTAGCAATTAAAAACGAATTTCTTATATTAGCTATGGAATAATAATCAATAATATCCAATAATTCATTACCATTTGGAAAGATATGCTATTGAAACAAAACAATTAATCATCCTTAATCTTTAATCAAATATTATAAAACACTTACTACTCTACCAACAAATTCCTGAAATGCTGCTGAACTAGCTCTTCTTACATTTGATTCTCTATCTAATACAGCCATAACAACTAATCTTTTTGATAATGAGTTTACAAAGGGTAAAAAATCTTCTTTCAAATAAGCTCTAGAAAAGCACCATATTACATAACATGCTGCATCACGTACATTACTACCAACTGAATGAGTACCCCTTCTTATATCTAATTGTAAAGCCTGAATAAAAACAATATTCGTTAGTTTATTTTAATTCTTAAATAAAAAGAACTTTAAAAAATAAACATACTAATAATGTTGCTTTTAAACATGGACCAACTAAATGTTTTGGTATTAAACCTCGACGTACTAATTCAGCAATCGAATAAGATAAACCATGCCAAATATTCTCATCTACATTAGATAAATTTGGAGCTTCATTTTCATAATTGTATACATTTTCTTTATATTGATTTAATAAATATAAAACTATATCTTCACCAAAAGATTTTGGTAAACGTTGAGTAATCCTTCCAATTCCTTTAGCACTGGACCATCGACAAGCTACTTCCTTTTATAAAGTAAAAACAATTGAGTTTTGGTTTATTTTAATACACTAATATCAAACTTACTTTATCTTTTAAACCATCAAATAAATTTTCTAAAATATTTTCAATTATTGTTGGTACTTCAAATTCATTTTTCTCAGTTTCATTCTTTTTATTTTCTGGATAATATTTTTGATCATCATCAACCTCTATTTTTCCATGTAAATTTTGTTCCAAGGTACGAAAACCTATTTTTATTAAAAAAGGTATATTGTTAATTAGTCTACAGTTTACAATAGATTCATAATCGTCAATTAAATACTCTATTATTATAATTAATCTTTCTCCTTACCTCTTTTATACCTCCAACTAGCTACAATTGGTTTTAAACATAATAATCCCAATTGTTGAGAATATTTAATTTTTAATTGTCGTAAATTACCATTTTTAGTCCAAAATTGTTTCATATCAAATAACTGTAAATAAGATTCAAATGAACTAATATATGTAATTAATTCTTCCCTTTGTCCTAATTTTAATATATTCACTAAACTAGTAATTAATCCTATCCACTATAAAAATATATTAATAGATTGATAAATGTATTTAAACTAATATTAATTAATAAACCTTACAAGAAATAGTTCTTCACTTTTTTGTAATGAACTATAACTCCATTCTAAAAATTCGGGTAGATAATGAGTAATACAATCTTGTCTATATAAAAAAATAGAGTTATTTTTTACACCATTAATTTTGCTATTATTATTTATTTTTATTATTATATAATAATTACCTAATAACTAATTGAGCTAATAATCGACTACCACTTTCCATACATTTGCCATTAACTGACAATAATCCTTTACATATAAAAATTACATGATCAATTAAAGACTAAATATAAAAAATAATTGATTTTTCATTTATAATAACAATAGTTAGTAATTATTTTAATTTACCTCATAACCCAATTGTTTACTATAACCCGAGTCCAATTTTTTTAAGTCAAATGGCATCATAAATATTAATGATAACCATAACAATAGTATATATTCGCTTTGCCAAGGTAATAAATGGGATTTTATTTGTTTTCTCTTGATAAAATAATAAAAATTCACTTCTAAATCAATTGTTTCATGGGTAAATAAATGAACTAAAAAGAATAAAAAATAGAATTAGTATCTCTTTCTTTAACATATCTAACACTCTATTTATTAAATTGAAAAACAACAACTTACTAATAGTTTTATAACCTCGAATTTTAGTTAAATGATATAAAAACAAAAATAAAGAATCATGTAATTGAAATTTGAATTCATAATTTTCAATATCTTCAATTGATGTTATTGGTATTAAGTTCATCTCTTGAATTGAACTTCGTAAATAGAATAACACTTTATCAACTAATAATTTTAAATGAGGATCTAACAAATTAGGAAATGTTTGGTATTGATCAAGCTAAAATAATAGAGTTAGCAAGGAATTTTATATTTGTTTTTTTATATTTATTATACTATATCATATATTATATATTAATTAATACTTACTATTTTAATAACTTCATCTAGTTTATTCTTTATTATTCTTTCTTCAAAATTATTCACTTTTATATTTATAATATCGTTTAATATTCCAATTACAAATTCATATTCTTTGAAAGTGGAAGGTAGATTCGATTCTTCTTGATCTGTTAACTCTATTTCTTCATCTATATATTGTTCTCTGTCCATAATGATTATTTTTGAATAGTCAGAAATAAAATTGATTAGAAAATTCGTCACAAAAAGATAAAGAATTTCAAAATAAAAACAAGATTTCTTATTAGATGTTTTTAAAGTGTTAATTAAAGTCGTTTTTTTAATGAAAATTTTTGGTTGAAAAAATCAAAAATCATTTTGCAATTAAATATTTAATACATAAAATTAGTAGTTAAAGAAAAAAATCAAAATATTAATATTAATAAAAAAGTATGGAAGTTTTATCAACACCGTTTTTCATTAAAATAGATACATAAATAATAACACTAGTTATTTAATAATATACTCATTATTTCCTATTTATTTTATTATCTTTTCATTCAATGATTTTTTTGAAACATAAATACCTATAAAATTAATATTAATAAATTTATTATAATTAATAGATTTACTTTATTAACATCCGTCATAACTTCCATTGAATCCTCCATAATTTGTTTCACACTTTGATTTTTAAATTCTATTGAATTATATAGCGTTTGATTTTCTTCTTCTATCTAAATATGAAAATAAATAAAACGAAATAGAATAAAACTCCATCTATAATATATTATATTATTATATTATATTGTATTATGTTTTGTTCTATTATTACTAAATATAATATAAACTTACTTTTTTCCTTTCCAGTTTTAATTGATTTAATTCCAATTTCATTAATTTTATTTTTTTAGCTTCAAGTAATTGATTGGGAGTAATAGAACATAAATCTTCAAGACTATAATATCAATATCATCAATGCTCAATTTGTAGTGTTCTATTTAAAAGAATAGACTTAATTTTTAGTGAATTTACCTTGAATTTTCTTGAGTGTTATTTAAAACCTCACTATGAAATTTTCTTTTAATAACTTCTTTTTGAATTTCATAATCAAATTCATTCAACTTATTAATCAATTGATATTTTTCAATAATTCTTTGAAAATCCTCCTATTATTTAATATAAAAAATATGTTAAGTTCATTAAAACTAAATCATTGATAATAACCTCTTTTTACCTTACATCCCGATTTCCAAACATTAACTGCTTGTTGATATGCATTTTTTAAAATTTCCCCTTCCTTTTTGGCTAATTCTGGGAAGGCCTCAGCTACTCTCTTATAACTAAAAATAAATAGATACAAGTCAATAAGTTTATTTTATATACTGTCCCACTAATACATAAAACTTCTCATAAGCTCTTTCAATAAAATAGATTTATACTTACTTGAAACTCAATAAACATTTTTCTAATGCTTTATCTAAAAGTGAAGTTAATTTCGTCGATCTTAATGCTCGCATTTTTTTTAATTTTTGTTGAAAAGATACATCAAATAATGGATTGTTGATCATTATGTCATAGTTTTGTATTATTTTACTAGCTAGATCGAGTTCTATTG
Source organism: Batkoa obscura (assembly GCA_030770535.1). Taxonomy (NCBI): domain Eukaryota; kingdom Fungi; phylum Entomophthoromycota; class Entomophthoromycetes; order Entomophthorales; family Batkoaceae; genus Batkoa; species Batkoa obscura. The sequence goes on from JASVEC010000014.1 coordinate 112,974, forward strand.
AATCAAATAATATTGATTAATGTTTATTTATTATCTGGGGGAATAAATGAAGATTACCTTCGTTATTAGTTTCAATTTCTTCTAGTTTTAATTGATCCCTTTTGGTATATATTTTTATTTCGGAACTACCTTTTATTAACCCTTCAGTTGAGTTTTCTTTATTATTGTTTTAAACATTGATTTTTTTAATTATAAATATTTAATTACTTTCTGTATCTTTTTCAATTGTATCTTTTTCAATTGTATCTTTTTCAATTGTATCTTTTATTTCAGTTTCATTTTTTTCATTTTTTTCATTTTCATTCACCTCTTCTTGTGTTATAGCTTTTGTTTCATGTCCATTTACAATCTCATCTGCTTCTTTACTAGTTTTTGACTCTGTATTATTAACTTTATCTTCCATTGTTTTTAATCTCTTTTCTTTTAAAGTAATTCTTAAAAGAAAAAACAAATGAAATTCAGCTTTTGAAATTTCTAAAAAAATGAATAAAAGAAAAATCAAGAATTATTTCAATAAACAATGATGACCAAAGCAAAATTAGAAATAGAACAATTAAAATAGAGTTATGTTATTTCGGATTAATATTTTTCAATATAGCAATATTTTAATTTATTTTCATTATAAAAAGAAGTTTTGAATTTTTTTTTTTGAATTTTTTTCTACAAAAGTAAAATATGATTCATTCTTCAAATCAAAACAGTAATAATATCAATTGGCATTTAATCAATGGCCAAATAGTTGATATTGAGTCAAATATAATTTATCCCTCAGAAATAAAGCTTCGTAATGGAATAATAGAAGAAATAGGAATATCATTAACTTTATCTCCCGATTATCAAACCCTCGATATCAAAGGTTGTTTAATAACCCCAGGTTTAATTGATATGCATGTTCATGCTTATTATGGCTCAACTTATTGGGGAATTGATCCAGCTACTAGTGCAATAGAATCTGGAGTTACAACTGTAGTCGATGCAGGTTCTGCGGGAAGTTATAATTATTCAAATTTTCAACAAAATATAATCTCAAATTCACCAATTTCTATTTATTCTTTTTTAAATATAGCCAGTCATGGTCTTATATTACGTACTGGGGAATTAAAAGATAATCTAAATTCATTAGATTTATTATCTACAAAAGAAGTTATTGAAGAAAATTTAGATAATATTAAAGGAATTAAAATAAGATTAGATAAATTTACTGTTAACGACAAGGATCTTTCAAGTTTAAAAATGGCACGTGAATTAGGAGATCAATTTAACATTCCTTTAATGATTCATATTGGACATTCACCACCAACAATTGAAGATATCGAACCTTATTTAATTCAAGGGGATATCATTACTCATTTTTATAATGGACATGGGAATAAATTAATATTAGAAGATTACAAAACACCTAAAGATGTATTAATTAAATTGTTTAATAAAGGTGTCTTATTTGATGTTGGACATGGCGGTGGTGGTTTTAATTTTAAAGTGGCATTACCTTTAATTCAATCAAATTATTTACCCAATACAATTAGTTCTGATTTACATCAAGTATCACGTATTTCTACAGCTAAAAATTTATTAAATGTTGTGAATAAAATGGTAGCTTTAGGAATACCTTTAATTGAAGTAATTAAAATGACCACGGTTAATCCAGCAAAGATATTAAAATTAGATGACCAAATAGGTTATTTAAAAAAAGGTTATAAAGCAGATATTGCTGTATTTCAATTGGAAGAAGGTCAATTTCAATGGCAAGATACAGCTGGGAATTCATTGAGCTCTAATCTGAAACTAATTAATAAAGTTACTTTTAAAAATGGTCAATTATTACAAATACCTGAAGAACCTAAACCTTGTAATTGGGCATTGAGAGATATTGAATTAGTTTCTGGTTTAAAATGTTGAACTGTTATTGAATTAATTTAAATAAATAATAATTGAAATTTAGTTTTAGGAGTATGTTTTTATATTGTTTTCTATTTTATTCTAAGAAATTGATTATTGAATTAATCTAACAAACTTGCCACATTTTTTCAATACTTAAGTATTATTACCTTTAATTAGATTTACTAAAAATGGCATTAAAAGTATTTGGAAATTTACTAAATTCAAATCAATTTTAAAATTTCATTTTTCATTCTCTAAGTATTAGTTTTTTATATAAAAGTTAGAATAATGAGTAAATTGAATCCTAATAAATGGCCAATTGAAGATACCATTAAGATTATGGTGGCTACAGATAATCATCTGGGATACAATGAAACAGATAGTATAAGAAGCGAAGATTCTTTTATTGCATTTGAAGAAATCTTAAAATTAGCAGTTGAAGAAAAGGTAAATTAATTTAATATTAAATCTCAATTCACTTTAATCATTTAAATGATAAACAAATAATACTGATAAATTTTATTTTAATACATGTTTTAATATTTTAGGTTGATTTTATATTACTAGGTGGCGATTTATTTCATGATAATAAGCCAAGTCGAAATACCATGTATAAAACAATTGAATTATTAAGAAAATATTGTTATGGTGATAAACCAAGTAGTTTAAAGTTTTTATCAAACCAACATATTAATTTTAAAAACAAGTAAGCTGATTATTATTATTATTATTATTATTATTATTATTATTATTATTATTATTATTATTATTATTATTATTATTATTATTATTATTATTATTATTATTATTATTATTATTATTATTATTATTATTATTATTATTATTATTATTATTATTATTATTATTATTATTATTATTAAAATGATATATAATTCACTTGTTTTATTTTAATTTTAATATTATTTAGTTTTGGTAGAGCTAATTATTTAGATCCTAATTTAAATATATCAACTCCTATTTTTTCTATTCATGGTAACCATGATGATCCGGCTGGAGTAAGTTAAATTAAACTAATTAAAAACCAATTTTATTAAGTTCTTTTTATTCAGTTAGGGGGTTATTGTGCTTTAGATTTACTTTCCATGTCAGGTCACATCAATTACTTTGGACGAGCAAATGGAGTAGATGACATATTAATCCATCCCATCCTACTTCAAAAAGGAACAACAAAACTCTCTTTATATGGACTTGGTAATGTACGAGATGAACGACTATTAAAAACATTTAAAAAAAATAAAGTAAGAGCAGTTCGACCAAGTCAAAGTCCAGAAGAATGGTTTAATTTAATGGTAGTTCATCAAAATCGACAACCACATACCGTTAATAAAACCGATTATTTACCAGAAGATCAATTATTTCCATTTATTGATTTGGTTATTTGGGGTCATGAACATGACTGTTTAATTGAACCTCAATTAAATCCTAATAAAGGATTTTATGTTATGCAACCTGGCTCTTCAGTAGCAACTTCACTTTCAGAAGGTGAATCAATTAGAAAGTAAGTAATTTTATTTTATTCTATTTTTTGAATTTATAGGATGTTTTTTATTATTATATTTATTTTTATAACTAGACATGTAGCTATATTAAAGATTCATGGAACAAAATTTCATGTAGATAAAATACCATTGAAATCAATACGACCTTTCAAATTTTTAGATTTGATATTGGAAGAATTCCCGGAAATGGAATTAAAAAGTGAAGAAAGGACTATGGAAATTTTAAAAAATGAGGTAACTGTTTTGTTGTTATTGTTTAAAGAGATAAAAGTTTATGATTTAATTTTTAGGTAAAAAGAGCGGCGACTCAAGCTAAAAAGGAATGGCTGGAACTTAATCAAGATGTAGATGAAGTAAACTGCCCACTTCCATTGGTTAGATTAAGAGTATTCTTATTCATTATTTATTATTATATTATATTTATTAATATTTTAATATTTTAGGTTGAACTTGGGTTAAATATGGAATCAATAAGTACTATGAACTTTATTAATAAGTTTAATGGGATAATAGCAAATCCAAAAGATCCAATTCGATTTAAAAGAAAAAAATTAAACTTAGGTAACTATTGTATAAATTATATTTATATATACATATTATTATTATTATTATTATTCAGATATCTTAAAACGAACAAAAGGAATAAATTCATTAACACAATCATTAAGTCAAAGTTCAGCAATACCAACTTCTAAAGTGGAAGATTTATTGATTGAAATCTTGAATGATAGTGAACCTGCTTTTTTACCTTGTCCTCATATGACTGAAACATTAAAGTATTTTGTTGATAAAGAAGAAAAAAATGCAATTGAAGAGTAAGTCTTGTGGTTTATTTATTTATTTATTTATTTATTACGTTGGTGCTGGCTTTAATAAAAAAAAATTTTTAGTTTTATTAAAACTTATCAAAAGAAAGGATTAGACCGAGTTATTAATAATATTACTTCGGATGATAAAGAAAGGATATTAGAAAAAGTAAGATTATTTTTATTATTAAAATTGTTGTTTTATATTATTTTTTATAGATATTATTAATGACTCGAGAAAACACACATACTTTTAATATTAATTCACAAAATAATTTGGATCATTTAGTATTGAATAATAATAAGGTAAATTAAAAAATATTAATCTAGAACTAGTTAATTAGTTCAAATAAAACTAATTTTATTAATATAAGTTATAGACTGTACAAGATACTACTATTGCAAAAAGAACGAGAAACTCAAAAATTCAAAAAGTAGTTACATCAACATCAAAACAAAGTGGTATTAGTGATGATGAATACACAGATGAAACTCGTTCTATTCCTAAACGTAAAAGTACTAAACAAAGTAAATCAACTCAGCAAGAAGTGATCAATATTAGTAATGATATCGATAATGAAAATCAGCTTACTGGTACTACAACATCCTATAATTTTGCTGTTAATGATGAAGAACTTGAGGATAATCCCATGTTAGTAATTGAAAATAATCCAAAAGATACAAGAAATTATCCTAAATCCCCCAATGTGCGATCAACTAAATCAATTGATAATAATAATGAATGTAAAAATAAAATCGATAATAAAGTACTAGATCCTTGGTTTTATGAACCTGATCCACAGGCATTAATTGGAGATAACTATATACCACCAACTGAAATAGGCACAGAAATTGGAGATAATGAAGACGATATAATTGATTTAGATAAAAGACATCAACCCTTGTTTGATAAAAAAAGGTGAGTATCTTTTTTTAAAATAGAAATAATAACTAGGCTATAACATATTAAGTTTTTTATGCTAATTTTGTACTTTTTTATTATTATAGAAATTTTCAACTCCAAGGTAGTAGTAGAACTATCAAAAATGTTGAAAGTGAATACATGTTGCCTAGGAAAGAAGGAAAAGATATTGGAGCTTCTGAAACAGAAAGTTATTTGGAAACACAAGGGATAAGAACTAGTGAAGATGAAGAAATTTAGAGAACAGAAATTTGGAAAGTTATTATATGATTACTTTGGAGAATGCTTCTATTTTAGCTATATTATTAAAATTGGGGTTATTAAATGTTTGATCTAAGATAATATCTTAAATGATAATTTTGATATATATTTTTATTAGTTTTATATATATTTCTATGCATATTTTTTATAACAAATAATGAAAAAAAAAATTTCGGAATTTTTTTAAAAATAGAATAAAATATTACTGTTTTTAAAATTGAGTAATAAAGTGTCAAATTGAATAGAATTAATTTTTAAATAATAAGTTGATTTTAAAGTTTATTATCCAAGTTGTTATGGGTAACGGTAAAGAATGAAAATGAAGATAATGTGAGAGGGGAATTTTGATTTTTTTTAAAATTTAAAAGATAAGATAAAAGATAATGAATAATAAATAATGAATAATGAATAATAGATAATAAATTTTATTTCGAAAATTTAAACGTATTTATAAAATAAAATCGATTTAGGCTTAAAATCGATTTTATTTTTTTATTTGATAATTATGATAAATTTTAATTCTATTGAATTTTTAATACAAAAGGTACTAAATATGAGTTAGAGTCAATTGAGATATCAGCTGAGAAATCTACTTTGTGAAGAATATTTATTAAGATTCTTAGTCTCAACTAAAAATCAATCTATATTAGTGAATTTTGTTTTAAGTTAGGAAAAATAAGTTGCTCTAATATAGGAAAGTAATGAAATGATTGGTCAAGGGATGGGTAATAAAAAATTTTTACGTTGTTAAATTTCTAAAAAATAATATCAATAAGTGAAATAAAAAAAATATAAATAGAGAAGCTTTATTTTTATTACTAATTTTTTAGATTTAAACATTGAATTTTATCGATTTAATTCTTTGAGTTTTTACAATTATATCATTCATTTTTCATTTGTTTACTATTCTATATTGTTGTAATAAATTTCAATACTTTAATAAAAAGGTAATTTGAATTGAATGTAATTAATTTGACTCATAAATTATAATTTAATAACTAACTTAATTACCTGTTGTATTAAAACAAATAAAACTGTTATACTAATGACTTTTACTTTACATATAGATAACCTTCTCTAAAAAACCATTTATTAAAAAAATGTTACGTATTCCCTTACGCAATGTATTATTTCATCAATTTAATACAATAAAAAGCAATTATAGTCAAAGAATAATTAGTAAAGAGATATCCAAATCATTTTTGTTGTCTCAAAAAAGAGTGGTAAATTTAAGATATTACACTACTACTAATGCTCAATCGAATGAAAAAGAAAATGCAACAACAGAAGAAAATAAAACAAGAGTAAGTTTAAAATGAATACTTTTATTTAAAATAATAGTTAATAGTTATTTTGAAGGATCAAGAAGAAACCCATCATGCTGTAGTATCTACCTTTGATTTATTTTCTATTGGCGTTGGTCCATCTTCAAGGTAAATTTGATTATTTATAACTTATAATAGTATTAATAAAAAACTATCAACTCACTTAGTCATACTGTTGGTCCAATGAGAGCGGGTAAAATTTTTATATCTGATTTAGTTAAACACCAAGTACTTGAAAAGGTAAATAAAATATAAATATATTAATATATTAATATATTAATATATTAATTGACTTTTTTCTATTAGGTCCAAAAATTCCGTATAGATTTATATGGTTCCTTAGCTTTAACAGGTATAGGACATGGTACCCCCAATGCCTGTTTAATGGGTGTTGAAGGTGAATCACCAGAATCAGTTGAAACTAGTACAATAATATCACGAGTACAAGCAATGAAAGATACACAATCAATTAAATTAAATGGAACTCATCGTATTCAATTTGATCCTGATAAAGATTTAGTATTCCATTATTTTGATTCATTACCACAACATCCAAATGGTATGCGATTTACAGCCATGGATTTCAATGGTGATATGATAGCTACTAATGAATATTTTTCGGTTGGTGGTGGATTTGTAGTAAATGAAGCTACTCAATTAAATCATGGTGAAAATGTTTATTATAGATCTTATGATAATCGAGTAGCAACCTCCGGCCGACGACAACAAGATGCAGTTGTAGCTACATTACCATTTACAAATGCAGAACATTTATTAGAAATATGTTCCCGAGAGAACATGACAATAGCTCAAGCAGTTTATGAAAATGAATTAAGGTGGCGTAGTCCTCAACAAATCAAAGATAGTATCTTAGCTATTTGGCAAACCATGGATGATTCAATCAGAAATGGATGTTTATCGGATGAACCCTATTTACCAGGAAGATTAAAAGTTAAACGTCGAGCTCCCAATTTATATCGACGATTAACTCGTGGTTTATATGATTCAACTACTTTTTCAAGAACTCATAATAATAATAATGATAATAAAATGGAAACCACTGCTAATTTAGGTACCCCTGGATTATTGTCTAGATCTTTAGAAGATCATCCATTAGCAGTCAAAAGTCATGTAAGAGCCCAACCAAAAAGAATGGTTTTGCCAGCCTTAGATTATTTATCAGTTTATGCGATTGCTGTTAATGAAGAAAATGCAGCTGGTGGTCGAGTAGTTACCGCTCCAACGAATGGCGCAGCTGGTGTTATTCCAGCAGTATTAAAATATTATTTAGAATTTATATCTATGGATCCAGAACGTGATATCATGGAATTTATGCTAACTGCCTCAGCTATTGGTATGTTATTTAAAAAAGGTGCTTCCATTTCGGCTGCTGAAGTTGGTTGTCAAGGTAATTTTTTATTTTTTATTTTATTTTTAATAATTATTAATCTTTAAATTTTAGGTGAAGTAGGAGTAGCATGTTCTATGTCAGCTGCTGGTTTTGCCGCAGTAATGGGGGGTACCGTAGCTCAAGTCGAAAATGCAGCTGAAATTGGGATGGAACATAATCTTGGATTAACATGTGATCCTATTGACGGATTAGTACAAATACCATGTATTGAACGTAATGCTTTAGGTGCAGTTAAAGCAGTTACAGCGGCTCAATTAGCTTTAAATGGGGATGGTCATCATCGTGTTACTTTAGATCAAGTAATTCATACTATGAAAATGACGGGTATGGATATGATGAGTAAATACAAAGAAACCTCTCAAGGCGGATTGGCAGTTAATGTACCTGTTTGTTAATTGTAAAGATCGGAAAGGTGATGGATACGATGTAATGGAATGTTGAAAGTTATTTTTTTATAATATCTAACATTATTTAGTTTTATTAAATCTTATTTTTTTATTGATTAAGTTTTAAGTTTATTTTTTATTTTTTATTTTTTGTATTTTGTTTTATCAAAGTAAATAAATATTTAATACAGATATACATGTATCATGGTTTATTTCCAGAAACAACACCAACATCTCTTAAAGCCCAAGGAAATGGATTAGGTTCTTTAGGTAAACTTAGTTTGATACCATTTTTAAATGTTAAATGATGTTTTAATCTTTTAGTATTAGTAAGATTATTATTAGCTGTATCTTGAAAACTAAAATTTCCATATTCAATTTCAAAAATAGCAATATCCGCTTTATAACCTTTTTTTAAATAACCTAAATTATTATTTAGTTTTAATATCTTTGCTGGATTAACCGTGGTCATTTTAATTACTTCAATTAAAGGTATTCCTAAAGCTACCATTTTATTCACAACATTTAATAAATTTTTAGCTGTAGAAATACGTGATACTTGATGTAAATCAGAACTAATTGTATTGGGTAAATAATTTGATTGAATTAAAGGTAATGCCACTTTAAAATTAAAACCACCACCGCCATGTCCAACATCAAATAAGACACCTTTATTAAACAATTTAATTAATACATCTTTGGGTGTTTTGTAATCTTCTAATATTAATTTATTCCCATGTCCATTATAAAAATGAGTAATGATATCCCCTTGAATTAAATAAGGTTCGATATCTTCAATTGTTGGTGGTGAATGTCCAATATGAATCATTAAAGGAATGTTAAATTTAGTTGCTATTTTACGAGCCATAAATAATCCTGTTAAATCCCCATCTTTAGTAGTAAATTTGTCTAATCTTACTTTGATTCCTTTAATAAACTCTAAATTCTCTTCAATGATATCTAAAGTAGAATTAAAATCCAAAGATAATTCAGTATTCATTAATTCCCCAGTACGTAATACGAGCCCTTGTCCTACAATATTTATAAACGAATAAATAGACAATGGACTATTTGAAATTACAGTTTCTTTGAAATTAGTAAATGTAAAACAACCTGCGGATCCAGTATCTAATATAGTTGTTACTCCAGATTCAATAGCACTTCTCTCTGGTTTAATACCCCAATAAGTACCACCATAATAAGCATGAACATGCATATCAATTAAACCTGGAGTAACTAATTTATTTTTTAAATCAATAACTTTATAATCAATATTATAGTCACTATTATTGAGATAGATGTTACTACCAATTGCTTCTATCTTGCCATTTTTTATCAATATATCGGATGAATAAATTGAGTTTTTTTCAACATCAACAAGTTGTCCATTTTTTAAATAATAATTATTAGCCTTTTCATGACATTTTTTAACGCTTTGGATCCCTGTTAAATAGAATAAAATTATTAATAAAGACTTCATTTTTTAATATTTTTATCAATGTAATTTCAAATAAATTACTTTATATACTCTTTTTATTTATATCTTATCATACAATAACTATTTATTAAATCATTTAACATTTATTTTTTTGTCTATTTTAATCTTTTTTGAGACTTAATTCATATCCCTTCAACATGATCAGTTTATCAATAAAAGTTATGCAAACATAGAACATTTTTAATGGCAGTTGATTTTATTTTTATTAAATGCTTTATCATTATACCTAGATAGAATTGACCTGATAGATCATTCAATTTTATTATTGTTGTTTTTAGATTAAGTTGAAGTTATTTTTAGTATTTTGATGAGATGATGGCTTTAAACAAGTGTCTTACTATAATTAGATACATTCCTTAAAGATATGGGAATGTATTTTTTGTTTGAGGATTTTACTAACAATTTTTCCACCCAAATAGCGCTCAAAAAATGGAAAAAATAATGATGTTAAAAAAAACACTCCCATATGTGAGTTGAAATTAGTTCAAATAATGGTGGGAAAATTAAGAAAGTGAGTGAAATTCCAATGTAAGTTGAATTAGAATTATAAAAGTTTGATAGATATTAAGGTCTATATGCTATAATGTCATATATTGGAACTATAAGTCTAATAGTTTCATTAATTTTATAATAACTTGATGTTACATTTACTTTTACTTTGAATTATTAATTTTTATATAATTTCAGTTATATTGTTAATTCAGTATTTTTAAATAATTATAAAATAAAGAATATCAATGATTTATTAATATTTAAAAATAATGTGATTTTTCGTCTAGTGTTTAATAGTCAATATTTTCAATTATTATGTGAAAGAAATTATAATATTGAAGTTATTTATAAAATAATTAAATGTTTGGAATTTAATTATAAATAACAAATTTTATAAAAAGCCTGAGGTACTATATTTTTAACTGATTTTTTGTAACAAAGTAATATCATATCTCGTACTTGATATTTTAATAATATATCAAAAAGTAATTAAAAAAGATAACTTTTCACAATCATTTAGAGTCTAAAATTTGACTTTGAATAGAAATTAGTTGAATTAATAAAAACATGCCCACATTATATGATTTAATATAATACATCATAACTAACAAATTTACAATATTAATATAAGGTTCAAGAAGGATATAATTAATATCTGATCTGTTTCATTAACTGTCACATTTTTAATTAAAATTGTTAGAAAAATAGGACAACTAATATGAAAACGACTGAGCAATAAAACATTTTATAATTCGCTTATATAATAATTTATAGCTTTTAATGACTGTACTTTGAAAGCTGTAATTGACATTTTAAGTATTTAACATTAATAATACTACAAATGGTTTTGATTGGGTTATTTAAATATATTAAAACACGACTTGTACGTGATTTTATTTAAAAAAAAGTAAAATTTCAATTTTAAAATCGAAAACTTAAGCTAATTAGCCAATGATTTAATACTCCAAAACTTTTTTAGTTAATTATGTCATTATCATATAACCATTACCAATCCTTGATAGAATTGATTTGATATAAATAGGCCAACAAACGATCCATCATCAAATAATTTGGCGACCATCCATATAATTCAATGTTATTGGCTGATTTCAATTCTTTGATTGAAACACTTAAACAGCTGAATTGGGGGTTTAATAAACAATGATTCGCCATAAAATAATAGGTTTTTATTTAATTTTCATTTTCAATCAACCAACGATATTCCATCCAAGTTGTAATAATCTAACCAATCCAAAGGCACTATCTAACTCAACATGGAGAACCCAAATAACCAATTGAATCAATTCCAATCTCAAGCCCAAGCCCATGCTCACGCTCAAGCTCAAGCTCAAGCTCAGGCCCAAGCTAACCAACAATTAGCTCAAAAACAGGCTCATCCACAAACCCAAAAACAAGCTCAAAATATTGCTATCCAGCCATTGCCTCACTCCCAGTCTCATAGCTTAAGTCAAGCATCTAATCTACCTCATTCTCAACAGATTACAACTGCTACCCAACTTAACTTTGTACAATCCCAGGCAGAGCTTCAAGCTCAAGCAAATGCTATGAGACAGATTCAGTCCCAGCTTCAAGCCCATATTGATGCTGCTTCACATAATCGTAACCAAAATCAAGCAATAAATAACAATGATAGCTCCGTACATAATGAAAATTATGTAGCTAACGCCAAAGGCTCCCTTCAGGTAATTGAAATATAAATAAGTTATTTATGCGGTTTTTAAAACTATCTTATAGACCCTTCAAGCACTTCAAGCTTCTGGGTTTAGTCACCAACCTTTTAATGTAAGCTAAAAAAAATAGCTGATATATTAAATTTTTTATTGAAATTATTGATAGCCTATAATGATGCCACCAAACACCATTGTTGTTAATGCACCTGCGCCACAGAATGATTCAGAAGAACCATTATATGTTAACGCTAAGCAATATCATCGTATTCTTAAAAGACGTCAAGCTAGAGCACGTTTAGAAGCAGAAAATAAAATATCAAAAACAAGAAAGGTAAAAAAATATGACTTTCTAATAATAATTTATGTTTAAATATTTTCAATTTTATTAGAAATATCAGCATGAATCACGTCACAAACATGCCTTACGTAGGCCACGTGGACCAGGTGGTCGCTTTTTAACTTCAGCTGAAATGAAGTATTATGAAGAAACGGGGAAATTGCCCGAATTTGTTAAAAAAGATGGTAATTTTTCAAATTTTTGAATCTTTTTCAAGCTTAAGCTAATTAAAATTTTAGGTAACAGCACAGGTACAACTCAAACTGCAACTCAGGGGCAAGCACAATCACAAGGGGGACAAAAAGAAGAGAATGGGAATGGAGCTGGATTGGTTAATGGTCAAGACATGTCCCAGTTTACGAGCCAAGAGTTTCAAAATTTTGCACAAAGTCAAATGCAACAGTTTAATCAAAGCTAGAGCCTTTTAAAAAATTAAGATGGAGAAGAATAACTTTAATTTTAGTTATTACTTTGCTTTTATGTTTTGAGTCCTTTTTAATTCTATTAAACGTATCTTATATATTAACTTGAAGATTATTTTAAACTTTGGTTTTGTATTATATGATTCTGATGATAGTAGAATAAGGGATTAACCATATTTGAAATGTCAATCATAATTGAATTTCTTTAATATAATATTATTGATGATTATACGTATAGGCAAGATAAGAGTATGAGGTTTAAACATTTCATGGTTTCGATTCCTTTTAAAAACTGTAAATTAAGTATAAGAGAAATAAAAGAAATGACTTTCTGTTTAAGATAAACCCATAAAAATATCTTTACCTCAGTTCTCAACCAATAATTTAATTTAATTTTATGCCATATAGAAAATGGACAATCAACAAAATATTTGTTTTCCGCTAAATTCATAGTATAGTTAGTTATATAGCTGCATTATCAACTTTTATACTATAAAAGGAATCCAATTTCTGACTAATTTATCCACCTTTTTTTTTACAGATAATTAAGTTACAAAAAAGGATGATTTTTATAACAAAAACTATTAACTTAAGTTAACTTCTTGCGTTACTATGTTATTATTTTCGCTTGTCAGAATGGGCGATTTATTGCCCAAAGGAAAGGGATTCCATAATTAAAAGCTATGATAAAAGGTATTTCAATTTTTACCAGTTACCTCTTACTATTCAAAACTCTCGACTAAATTCACTCCTGTCCGAACAAATACTAGCACTACCCTATTAAATATCCGGATAAGCCTATTCAAGATCGAACTTAAAGCAGCCAAGTTAATCTTGTTCAAATCTAAAGCAGATACTCGCGAGCTTGAATATCCTCTGCCAATCGCTTGGTTGATTTCAACCTCTCATTTTTCCATCTTTCTTACCTTATCACATCCTTTATTTATACTCTCCCAACTTCCATTCAATCCTTTCTTATTTTCAATAATAAAACATGGAAGCTTTTGCCCTTTCAAGATCCTTAAATATGGGTACATATTTTTTTGTTTAAGGATTTTACTAATAATTTTTCCACAAATAGCACTTAAAAAATGGAAAAAGTAATAAATTTAAAAACTGCCCTTATATGTTCTTTTATTAGTTGCTGTTGGTCTTTATTTGTAGCCATATTACTGTAAAAATGCTGGAATATTCATCAGCTTTTATAGGGATTAGTAATAGGCGATATATGATAATTATGTGGCACGAGTACAGTTTTTTAACCTTTTTGCTAGCGAACGTGATGTTGTGTTGTAGTAAATTATATGATAATAATAAGAATTTATAAACCCTTTATAAATACGTTTATTAAAAAGATGTTATATTCTATAAATTTACTCAAGTGAAGCAATTTGAAGCTCTAAGGTATTACGATCCTTAAATTTTTTTAGCATTGGGATTGTCTGAGTTTAGTTTTATTATTTTATCCAATTTTTGAAAAATTTTGTATTTAAAACTTCGCTTAAAATTCTATAAAACAAATTTTTTATTAAAACAAAAGTACTCAGACATAGTTCTAAATCATTCTATTATAGTTTATACTGTAAGTTAATTGAATTTCTACCAGATCTCAAATACATATTCTTACAAAACTTTATTGAGAAACATTTATTATTGACCACTTTATAACCAACATTGTGGATTTGTTATCAAATAAATAAACTATTTTGATGTTGTAATTATATTATTAATATATTGCTAAGTTAATAAATAGCTGCATGGGAGGGAGTGGTTAGCCCTAAAACTATAATTAATCATTTCTATATAGTATAGTACAAATAATAATAGTTTTTACATATTATAACAGTTACTTGTTTTTTGACTATTTATTAACTTAGCTATTAATAACTTAAGTAATCTTAACATTTAACAATCTATTTCTATCATTCAACTACTTGTTTGCTTAGCAAATATCAAAAATTTTAAATTCTTTGTTATCTTCGTAAGTGTGAAATATCGCTTTGTCAGTCCCATGGTTAATTATAGCATAGCAATCGCCTAAGCTGTTGTGTTCTCGAGTTCAGAGAAAATCAATCCCACGTTCTTAGTTTGATTTGCTATGAGAATTTCTAGCTCCATCCAAAAGAATATCATCTTCTCATTTTGATATTTATACTTTTCAGAGTATAAAAGAGTTTACAGAGTATAGTAGTTCGAGGCTTTTTAACTGAATTATTCCCCGATATCTCGAACATTTAATAAAGCCACCAAGTTTTCTTAATAGTATTTTACGTAGATTTACATTAGTATTGTCTATTCTATTTGCCTTATATAGCTTGTAACCTATTACGTGCTATTCTTCATAATCCAAGTCTATCTTAGTCACATAAACTAAGACCTTTCGACTTATAGTGTAGTCAACCCAGTAATAGCTGTTCTTGACTCCAGACACTGAGTACCAGATTTCACAGTAAGGTAAGCTGGGATTGATCTTTTAATTTCTCTATTTTCTATAGACTCTATAACTTTAATTGGAACTATATCGCTTTTTTTTATGTATCAGACACTGGATGACAATGTAGTTCATTGCTATGTTTAATAAAATGTAAGTACTTCTTAATGCCTTGTATCTCTATTTTTTATTTTTGTTTCTTTCATACTTTTTAAAAATTATATCTGTTTTCCCATTATTAACAGTCGAGTTATTAATTTTATTATGTTCGAAGATAAAAGTCTCAAATCTTGAAATTAATTGACTAATATTTCTATTTTAGCTAATGCTTCAAAACTACTTTTCCATTTTGAAAGATTTCTAAAATGTCCATCAACTATACTTTTTCCATGATGCTCAGCAAAAAACTTAAGATTAATATTTAAACTACTATTTATTTTATGAATTTCAAGTACATAATGTATGAACTCTTGTGATCTAAAATGATTTTCTTTATCTACCCATATATTAATTTTTGTAAATTTTTTAAATAGAAGCTCTGTAGAGATTAAATCGATTAAACAATCTCCTGCATATGCTGAATCATGATTCAATATTTCAGATAAATAATCAAAGTAAACTTTGTCTATTGTTTTATCATCTTTTAAATATAAAACACCAAAACCTAATATTGAAATAGCTTGTTTATTATAATGATCTAGATTTATTGAATCTGGTCTTGTTCCTATTCCCATATTCTGTTTAAAATCTAAAATTATTATACAACTTTTATTATCTGATTTTTTAATAGTTTCATTAAATGTGTTTTTTGAGTATCACCATAGAATTTATGTAGTTTGTATAGCTTTTCTTCTTCATTGAAAATTTCTATTTCTGCTTTGTTTTTTATTACTGTATTTATTTTATTTTCAAATAGCTTTTTTCTAACTGTATACTGGGCGCATATGTTACATAAATCCGTTTTTCTTGCTGGATTTTTGAAATTACTTGGTATACATTTAAAAAATGTTGACCTAGCTACTGCTTTATCTCTTAAATCATCAAAATATTTACTATATATCATTCTTCTACTTTTATTTAATATATATATTATCTGATGAATATTTACTATCATTATTTTTTTTATTAAATCTTGATGAAATAGTTGAATCATTTAGTAAATATTGTATAATAGTTTCAATTTACTTATCTTTAATTTTTTTGTATTTTTAATAATAGGTTGTAACCTTGATATTTTATTACTATTGTTACCTATTTTTGAATAATTATATTGATTTCTATTTATATTAAGCCCAAGAGTTTTACATTCATCAAAAGAACATACTGAAGCTATAGTTGATAATAACGCTACTAGCTGATTTTTATTTCCTGTTTCCCTTAAAGCACTAACTTTATACATTGCTTGTTAAGTTTATTATTATTGATAGTAAACTTTGATAATATATATTTTCTTTGTTTTGTTTTATTATAAAACTCCATAAACCCTGGGTTGTTATAAGTAGCTCTTAAAATTGATGTAAATGAATTACAATGTTTATATTGTGTACTCCTCCCTATTGTATTAAAATTTTCAAAAATTCCATTTCGAAGTTCAGTTATGAAAGTTTGCATTCTATTTTTATTTCAAAAATAAAGACAAATAACTGTATTTATATAACTATATAATCATATAGTTATATATTATATATCTATTAAATATCCAATAGAAATAACATAAAACATATAGTTAGGAAAATTAGCTATCTAAGAAAAGGAAACAATTAGGGAGTGTTCTTTTTGACTTCATTATTTTTTCCAATTTTTAAGCGCTATTTAAGCAGAAAATCTGTTAGTAAAATTATTAAACACAAAAATACATCTCCATTAAAATAAGTTTTAAATAAAGAGATTTAATTTTAAGCGTTTTAGATTCAACTATCACATTAGACAAATTTAAAAATTTTAAATTTGGATTAACTTCTAAATGCCGAAACCAACTAGGGCAACCCCAAATATAGTTCTATCTAAAAAATATATTACCAAATTTAGCAAAGAATCTAAATAAATTGACAATTATTATGTAAGCATTATCCTGATCAACTGCGGCATTATTGTAAAACTATTATAAATAGTATCTCATCAATTTAATAGTTTTTTGAAAATTAAAAATAGCTATCTAGTTTAAAAATACACTTCTCAAATTCAAAATCAATTTTATAATGGGGTTGTCTGAATTAGTTTCATTATTTTATCCAATTTTTGAAAAATTTTGTATTTTAAAAACTTCGCTTAAAATTCTATAAAATCACATCTTTTATTAAAACAAAAGTACCCAAACACAGTTCTAAATCATTCTATTATAGCTCATACTGTAAGTTAGTTGAATTTCTACCAGATCTCAAATACATGTTCTTATAAAGCTTAATTGAGAAATATTTACTATCAACTGCTTTATAACCAACATTGTAGATTTATTATCAAATAAATAAACTATTTTAATGTTATAATTACATTATTAATATATTGCCAAGTTAATAAATAGCTGCATGGGAGGGAGTGGTTAGCCCCAAAACTATAATTAACCATCCCTATATAGTATAAGTAATAATAGTTTTTACATATTATTACAGTTACTTGTTCTTTGACTATTTATTAACTTAGCTATTAATAACTTAAGTAATCCTAACATTTAACAATCTATTTCTATCATTCAACAAACTACTTACTTGTTTAGTAAATATCGAAATTTTTAAATTCTCTGTTATCTTCGTAAGGTAAGCTGGGATCGATCTTTTAATTTTTCTGTTTTCTATAGACTCTATAACTTTAATTGGGACTATATCGCTTTTTTTTGATGTATCAGATACTGGATAACAATGTAGTTTATTGTTATGTTTAATAAAGTGTAAATACTTCTTAATGCCCTGCATCTCTATTATTCTTTTTGTATTTTTGTTTCTTTTATACTTTTTAAAAATTATATCTGTTTTCCCATTATTAACAGTCGAGTTATTAATTTTATTATGCTCGCAAATAAAAGCCTCAAATCTTGAAATTAATTGATCGATATCTTCTATTTTACCTAACGCTTCAAAACTACTTTTCCATTTTGAAAGGTTTCCAAAATGTCCATCAACTATACTTTTTCCATGATGCTCAGCAAAAAAATTAAGATTGACATTCAAACTACTATTTATTTTATGAATTTCAAGTACATAATGTATGAACTCTTGTGATCTAAAATGATTTTCTTTATCTACCCATATATTAATTTTTGTAAACTTTTTAAATAGAAGCTCTGTAGAGATTAAATCGATTAAACAATCTCCTGCATATGCTGAATCATGATTCAATATTTCAGATAAATAATCAAAGTAAACTTTGCCTATCGTTTTATCATCTTTTAAATATAATACACCAAAACCTAATACTGATATAGCTTGTTTACTATAATGATCTAGATTTATTGAATCTGGTCTTGTCCCTATTTCCATATTTTGTTTAAAATCCAAAACTATTATACAACTTTTGTTATTTAATTTTTTGATAGTTTCATTAAATGTGTTTTTTTGAGTATCAACACAGAATTTATGTAATTTGTATAATTTTTCTTCTTCGTTGAAAATTTCTTGTATCTCTGCTTTGTTTTTTGCTGTATTTATTTTATTTTCAAATAGCTTTTTTCTAACTGTATACTGGGTACATATATTACATAGATCCGTTTTTCTTGCTGGATTTTTGAAATTACTTGGTATATATTTAAGGAACGTTGACCTAGCTACTGCTTTATCTCTTAGATCATTCAAATATTTACTATATATCATTCTTCTACTTTTATTTAATATATATATTATCTGATGAATATTTACTATCGTTATTTTTTTTATTAAATCTTGATGAAATAGTTGAATCATTTAGTAAATATTGTATGATAGTTTCAATTTGGTCATCTTTAATTTTTTTTGTATTTTTAATAATAGGTTTTAATGTTGATATTTTATTATTATTACTTGTTTTTGAATAATCATATTGATTTCTATTTATATTAAACCCAAAACTCTTACATTCATCAAAAGAATATACTGAAGCTATAGTTGATAATAACGCTACTTGCTGACTTTTGTTTCCTGTTTCCCTTAAAGCACTAATTTTATACATTACTTGATTAAGTTTATTATTATCGATAGTAAACTTTGATAATATATCTTTTCTTTGTTTTGTTTTATTATAAAATTCCATAAACCTTGGGTTGTTATAAGTAGCTCTTAAAATTGATGTAAATGAATTACAATGTTTATATTGTGTACTCCTCCCTATTGTATTGAAGTTTTCAAAAATTCGATTTCGAAGTTTAGTTATGAAAGTTTGCATTTTATTTTTATTTCAACAAAAAATAAAGTCAAATAACTGTATTTATATAATTATATAATCATATAGTTATATATTATATATCTGTTAAATATCTAACAGAACTAACATAAAATATATAGTTAGGAAAATTAGCTATTTAAGAAAAGGAAACAATTAAAATAAGTTTTAAATAGAGACATTTAATTTTAGGCTTTTTAGATTTAACCGTTATATTGAACACAAACTTGGAATTTTAAATTTGGATTAATTTCTAAGTAGATTCTGAAACCAATTAGGACAGCCCCAATATTAAATTTAGATTTCAGTATAAAAATAAACTATGTTTAACATTAATTTAATTAATAAATCATCATAAATATCTTTTTAGATAAAGATGACTATTAACCATCTTTTAAATAAATGAATAAATGACTATTAATGTTTATGTCAATATATCTATAATATATTATAGATTCTTATCTTTAGTTAATGAATATAGAAGTGTTTTTGTTATATTCTTTATATGGCCTATTTAAAATATAATTCATAACATTAATCTATTAAGCTTTACAAATTGTTATATGGGAAGTATATTACATTCTGATCAAAGTAATAGAGATACAATATAAATAGTCAGGTATTTCATAGCAATAAAAACATAAAAACATAAACAACCTAATTGACAATGAAATTTTTAAGCTATCTCTTAATCTCTTGCTTCTTCGTTTTTACTGCTACCAGTTTAAACTTGCACTTCCCTCATTTCCATTCTCATAAACGTGGTAAAGTTACTCAAGTAGGTGCTGATCTGGTAATAGCAGGTTTAGCTTGTGCCACTACTGCTGCTACTTGGGAAACTCTGGATTTCAATACTCGAGCTCTTGCTATTTCTACTAGTATTGCTACCTGTGCTAAATTAGGTGTTTCAGTATGTGATGTGATCAAAGCTTTAGACAAAAAGGTAGCGAAACTTGAAAAAGAAAAACAAGAGAAAGCAGCGACAGAACTTATGCAGGCCAACATAAAACTATTGGAAGATGGCCTTAAGTCGTTAGCATGCACAGTAGAAGGGCAGGCTGATGAAATTCGGAAATTAAACGACCAAATTAAAGCTCTTGGAGCATAGGGCAATAAGTTTATATATAATAAAGTAATATATGACAAAAATTTTTTAAATTAACATTTCAATGATAAAATTTTACTAAACTATAATAATAACATATGAGGGTGTTTTTTTCTAGCACTTTTCCATTTTTTAAGTGCTATTTAAGTAAAAAAATGGAAAATTAATGAAATAAAAAAAAACATCCCCATATAATCATTCCTCTTTGATGAGTTGATCAATCAAGTCAAACACTTCTCAAGTTGACTGCGGGCTACTGTTTGGACTGCTGTAGTACAATAACATGTAAAATCAATTTATGAAATTAAAACTGTTCTATATTGTTTACTCTATAATATAATATATATAACACCATTATTAAAACAGCTAAATTATTATTCAGGTATTTATATAATTATTATGTGGTTGCTTTTTCTAGCTTAACCAAAACAAAGAAATAAAACAGTAAAAAACTAGTTTATTGTACTTAAGATAATTCTACAAAGTAAAAGTTAACTTTATTGTGTCTTTTGTCATCACTAATAGTAACACTTCATAGACCTTTTCATAGGTGGGTTTGGTTAGAAGCATTGGTGTTTATAAAGTTATATAAAAACTTAAATACTATTTCATGGTAAGGAATCAACTAACCGTTATATCCTAAAAAATTACTTTCCAAATTAATCTATACAAATGATCCTGTCCAATAATTTTTTGCAATTTTCGTATCAATATAAGACTGTAAAGGAGAGAATTAATTATAGACTAACCCTTTATTGGTCTCAACTGGTCTCCTGCCTCTAAAGCCTTTGACGTGAACTCTTTTGTAGTCTTTCCCTACTATTCCTTTGGTCCTTCTTCCTAGAATTTTTTGCCTTGAGTTAGCTATACAATCCTATTGAATGCGATATAAAAAATTATAGGCTAATCCAATTCAACTGAAACTTAGGCCTTAAAGTATAATTTTTATTTTTTGAATAGTATAATCTTTTCAAAAAGTTAACAGTTTTAGAGGATAAAAGGTATTTATGAATAAGTCATCTAAACTTTATAATATACATAAATTTGAGCCTTAATGAAATAAAATAAATGTTTAAAGGTATTTGTATCTATCTTTCAAATAATAGACAGTCAAAAAACTTAATTTAATATCACTTGTAAGTAAAAAAATGGTTAAAGTGGTATTTTAGTGGTATTTATGATTTTCTTTTAATAAAGTAATTTAAAGTTCACCACAATCGGCAATAACAACCTTGGCAGATGTTTTTCCACTGTCAGATCCGTAGCTTTCAACTTTCTTGACAACATCCATACCTTCAACAACTGATCCAAATACAACGTGCTTGCCGTCTAACCAATCGGTCTTAATGGTACAGAGGAAGAATTGAGATCCGTTAGTGTGTGGTCCAGCATTAGCCATAGAAAGAATACCAGGTCCTACAATATATTGAGCATTATTATTACAAATTATAGTTTAAATAGCAACTTACCAGTATGTTTAAGAGTGAAGTTTTCATCCTTAAATTTTTCCCCATAGATAGATTTACCACCAGTACCATTATGGTTGGTGAAGTCACCACCTTGGCACATGAAGTTTGGAATGACACGGTGGAAAGAAGAGCCTTTATAACCATAGCCCTTTTCACCAGTACATAACGCACGGAAGTTTTCAGCAGTATCTGGAACAACATCTTTACGGAGCTCCATAACAATACGGCCTAATGATTCATTGTTGGCGGTAATATCAAAAAATACTTTTGGGTTAGCCATTGTTTATAAAATTATAATAAAAAGCAAAAATAAATTTTATTATTATTCTATTTATTTATTCCCATTTTCCTAAAGGCGTCGTCATCTATTTCTAATAAACCCTAGTTTAGCTCATTTTAATTGGTCTTTTATTTGTCATTTATAATTCTTATAGTCCATCCCTTATCTTTATCCTCCTTATGTTCTTTATAAATCATTTGATTGGATTCTCAACCTTTTATTTAAATAAATGATGACCTCATTACTTTTTGATAGGGTTGGGGACTTAATTTTGATACTCATTTTTAAATTTTTAACAGCATTATCGATTATTTTATATAATAATTAAAGTTGTATTATAAGATAATATTACAATAATTAAAAGTTTCTATGTCCAAATCAACAGGCCTGTTTGTTTAGTTGGCTCCTTTCATTTCCAAAAATAGAAGATTGAATTTTAAAGAAATCGCAGAAAAAATCATTTAGATTTTTTACTCAGATTTTTAATTTTATTCTTTTTGGTCAATCATAAATCTTTTAATGACGCACTCACTCATCGCTTCAGCTTTTCAAAGTTATTGAGTTGATAAAAATACAAAAAACAACTCGTAAAGTTTATTTTATAATATGTTTCATTTTAGTTTTACAATTTTATTATTAATACCTATTATTAAAAATTAAAAATTAACTTTATAGTTAGACTATAATAGGCAATATAAAATAATATAAAAATGTGTTTGATAATATAAATTAGTAGAAATTGCTAAAGAACTTGTGATAATTAAAAGATGAAATAAAAGTCTGCTTGTTTTATTATAAACCTTCTTTTTTTTCAAGTTGATCCTTAACAATTTTTTGTACCATTTTATAAATGACTGAATCTTCATTTTCCAAATCATTAGTTAAATTATTAGCTACTATTTTATGAACATATTTTCCGAGCATATCCACTTCTAAATTTACTTTATCACCAATTTTTTTAGTGGGCATGATCACATGAGCTTGGGTAAAAGGGATCATCATAATAGTAAACGCATCCTCAAATACATCACATACTGTTAATGAGGTACCATCTAAACATACATATCCTTTCGCTACTATATATTTCATATGTTCTTTATCCACTTTAAATTTATACCATATTGAACTTTTTTCTTGGGTTACTTCTATAATCTCTATTGTATCATCAACATGACCCTAAATAAAGAACAAATTTAATATTTTAATAGTTCGATTTATAACAACTATAATTACCTGTACAAAATGACCGCCAAATCTAGTCACTCCTAACGAGGCACGTTCTAAGTTTACTTTAGAGTCTACGGATAATTCAACTAAAAATAAATAAGCTGTTAATATTTTTTTAAAATATAATTGACTATAATTATTACTTAAATTAGTTCTTCTTAGAGTTTCAGGTGCTAAAGTTACTTTGAAAGTGTCTTCGTTGAATTCGGTTACTGTTAAACAGGTACCTAATTTTCATTGTTATTATTAATCTTATTGAAGTTTTATTTTCTTACCATTCACAGCAATACTATCCCCTAATTTACAATCTTGTAAAATTTCACCTGCGTTGCCAATAGTAAGTGAGTGGGAGTTACCACCTTCTTCGGTGGTATCCAATACTTTGATATCTAAAATAGTACCTATGTGCTCCACTAACCCTGTAAACATTTTTGTTTTGCTTTATCTTAAGTTAAATAAAAAATATGCTTTGAGTTTTTCCAATTTATATAATTTTTCGGATTTATTCTTGAGTTGATTTCTAAGCAATATCTAAATACCTCCTGATATTTTTTGTTTGTGTTCATTTGCTTATTAATTTCTTGAAAGGTCATGTAATGATAATAATGTACATATGGTAGAATGTAATATAAAATAAACATGATAGCAAATATAACAATCAATAAAAAACACAAAAAATATTTAATAAAAGACAAAAATAAAGAGATATAAAATTTCATTCTCGATTAAATCTTCTTAGAGCAAACTCTTTAGAACTTTCTCTTTCCTTTTCATGTTTTGGATCAAAGTCATATTCTATTTTTAAAGCTTTACGGATCTCATCTAATGGTTTATCTAAAAAGGTCAAATCTTATAAACTAAATAAATTAAAATGTAATAATTACTTCTCATCCAAGCTGCAACTAATCGGCATGTAGCCTCTAAGCATAATTCTAAATCCAACTCTTGACATGCCTATTAAAGCACTATTATTTGAATAAATAAATGAAAGTAGAATTTAATTACCATTATCATTTCAACCAAAGCTTCAATTTGGGTAGGGAAATGTTGGGCATCCCACTCCTTAATATAACCATTTCTGATTTCTTCTGTAGTTAACTGATAATCTTTATAATGATGATAGTAGCCAAATATTTTATCCAAGGTAAATCTCTTATGCCTTATGTATACTAAACATTCGTTAGTTAAATCAGTTTTTGAGACACCTTAAAAAATTACTTTGCTCTGCTTCTTCTGGGCTTTTTCTATATGTTGCAAATATGCTTGCCATGGCAGCGCCTGTATTTTCCATATGTGATGGTACCTCATAAATTTCATAGTTTTCAATAGTAATCTTTGGTTGCACCAAATTCTTTTTTTCTTTCATTTTGTATATTAAATAATGAGTATTCTTTAAGGATAAAAATTTTAAAAATTAAAAGCTTTGAATTTTGAATTTGTGCAAATTTATAAAACTTTAATTTAAACTATTGTTTTGATGTTACAATTATTCGATGAAAGTATAAAGGATAGCAACTTAAAAAAAGCATTAAAACAAAATGGATATATAACTGCTTCACCTATCCAACAAAAAATATTAAACTTAAACGAAGAAGATAGTAAAAAAGATATATTAATACAAGCAAAAGCTGGTTTAGGAAAGACATTAGCTTTTTTATTACATTTGGTTCTAAACAGTGAATTTGATGAAAGTGTAATTGGATTGATCATAGCGCCTACTAGAGAAGTTGCGATCCAAACAAGTACAATTTTCAATGATATAATAAAGATTTATAACCCCAAAATCAATATTCAACATTTTATTGGAGGTAATCCCATTGAGCAAGATATTAAAAATGTCGAAGAATGTAATTTTGTGGTTGGTACGCCAGGTAGAATTAAAGCAATCATACAGAAAAAGAGGCAGTTTTTCGAAAAGGTGCAATTTTTTTGTCTTGACGAAGCAGACAAACTTATGGATAAAATATTTGAAATGGATTTAAGGTAAGGTCTTTGTCATTATTAAGATTTGAGATTTATATATTTCCAAGTTTTATCAAACAGAGCTTGCCCACTCAAGTTAAAATGGTCGTTACTTCAGCTACATTTGAAGAGGAAAAACTACAGTTGTTAGAAACCAAATACTTAAAAGAAACGATTTATTTAATGGCTGATGGCGAAGATGTAAATTTAAAAGGGATTCAACAACATTATGTCGATCTAAGGGATAAATTGGAAGAAAGATCAATATATGAACAATTGGAATACAAAATGCAACACATTGGCAAAATATTAAAAAGTATTAAGTTTTACCAAGCTATTATTTTTTTAAATAAACCTGCTAAGTAAGAGTTTTTTTTATTTAATAGTTAGTGTGTTCATAGCATTATTTTAGATGTTTAGAATTAGTTAATATGCTAGAAGAAGATAATTGGCCGTGTACTTATATTTGTGGTAAATGAATAGTTCAATGTAGTATATGGATTAATATTAATTATTACAAAGGTAAATTGACTCAGTCTGAACGTAAATTAGCTATGGATAAAACGCGTAATTTTAATGTGAGAGTATTAATCAGTAGTGATTTGGTAATAAAATAATAGCATTATTATAGTTGTATTACTAATTTTATTAACTGAAAGATATCTCGGGGAGTAGATATAGCAAGGGTAGATTTAATTATAAATATAGAGTTACCAAAAGACATAGAGACGTATTTACATCGAATTGGTAGAACAGGAAGATTTAATACTAGTGGCATCGTATTAAATTTAGTTAGTAATCAAAATGAATTTAATAATATTATTAAATTAAAAGAAGAATTTAAAATGGATCTAAATTTAAGTCAATTAAATCAAATAAATCAAATTCAAAATCAACGTAAACTATTAAGCGTTGATGTGCCCGCATTTTCTTCTCTTTTAACTTATAAATCAAAAAGAAAGGTAGCTTAAAATTACATTAGTTGGTAAAATAAGTGCTAATTTTTGCTTTTAGGAACTAAACCATAAGAGTGAGGATAATAATGTAATTAAACAAATAGAATCTAGGAAAAAAGCCAAAAAAGATAACATAAACAAAAGCAAAAGTAAAGAAGAAAATAGTAGTGATAGTAATTCTAATGAACATAATAATGAATATAATTACAACGAATACATTTATAACAACTATTATTATAATGGAATTTATAATTTTTGGTTACAGCATTTCAATAAATAGAAAAATAAATGAAATAAAAATTCATGAATGTTTAATTAAATATCTTCTTCCTCTTCTTCATCTTCAAAATCTAATTCTTCATCGTCATCATCACCTTCAATTTGTAATAAAAGATCATTATTACTATTATTAGTTGTTTTAGTTAATTTTGAATCCTCCTTTTTAATCGGATCATCTAAAAAGTCTAAATCTAATTCCTGTAAATCATTCTTCCAATAATTCCAGTCATTATAATCAGTATTAAATGTATTATCTGTAGGTGGGAATATTTGATCAACCAAATCGGTTAGTTTTATATACCTAATAATAACAAAAACATAAGTATTTAAAATAACACAATATAAATAACGTTATTACGATGAATTATAACCTATAATTAGCTCATGTTGTATATCACCATTATAATCTATAGTAAATATTCTTGACACTGGTACATGAACTGAGCGGTAAGATAGAGCATCCTAAAATATAATTGAATAAATACTACAACACTATAATAGTATATACTTACTGTTATACGATTACCAAATCCAGCATAAAAAGCAGTTTGATTATTCCCAAATAAAGACAAAATATCTTTTAAACACGCCATTTTAAACAAATGGGGTTTACGTAATACTACTTCTCTATTTAGCCATTAGTAACAATAACAATAGTTCAAATAAGGTTACCATACCTATGAAGTGATTGAAACAAACGATCAGGTGACATAATAACAGGACCATCAGGTAATTGATATTGATTTTGATCAATTCCCTTCAAATATTCTCTAGTAGAATCGGCCTAAAAAGCATTAGTAAATTATAACTAAAGTTTTCATAATAAATTTACTTGTCCAATAGCTCTTGATGTTAAATACATCAATTTGTACCCATTTTTTTGAATATCTGTATATAGCTTGGCTACACCTGGATGGGTCCAATCTTTTCCTACCATATTGAAAATGTGACCTAACGCATCGGATCTAATATAATGAATATGTATAAGTACATATTAGTAGAGTAATATTATTTATAATTACTTAGTTATAGTTCCATCAATATCCGAAATGACGATCATGTCATAATAATTCCATAAAAAGATACGAGAGATACAAGAAGCTTTACCGACAGTAAATTTTACAATGTTAGCACCTGGAAGGAGTCCAATTGTTTTCTAACTAAAGTTAATAACTATAAAATAATAGCAAATAAAACTTACCAATTGGTCTGAAGTTAATCTTAAAGTTTTTGCAAAGTTGGATCTCTTCGTTCTAGTTAATTGCTAAAATACCAATAATTAGCATTAGATTATTATTATGCTATTATATTATCAACTTACATTTTTATTTTTAGTTATTTTTTCTTTGATTTCAAGTGGTGCACTATCTTCATCGTCAGAAGACAATGCTAGATTTTGCGCTGATTTTCTAAACCATGAGGTCCATCTTCTATATGACCCATAACTTGTAGTGCTATCAGTTTTATGAATGCTAAAGAGTGTATAATTTAATATGATTTAATTATTATTGGCAATTATTTGATAAGTACCTAGATTCTTCATTAAATTTATAAGTCATCTCTGAGTCAGAATAAGCCATTGAAGCATTCGCTAAAACAAGATCATTATTAATTAAATCTCATTGATATAGTATCCATAATATTTACAATAATGATTAGAATACTCTTCTTCATCTGAAAAAGTATTATCTCCATCTGAACGAACTTCTCGGTCATCTTGATTGTGTCGATAACTTTGATTCAAATCTTCGTTTGATAAATGGAATTTGTGACTTAACCCTATCTTATTGCTAGTACCACTACCAGATTCGAGCTCACTGCTGTTTAATATATTACTCTTCTTTCCTACAGTTCTTGTATTATATCCTTTTTTATCTAAGATCAAACCTTCGCCCCCTTCTTGTACTTTGTTATCAACAATTTCACCTAATTTATCTTATTTAGTATTTATTGTTTAAGTTAATTTTTGTAAATACCGTTTGATAAATGTTTTCCATTATTATTATAATTCTTTAATGGATTTACTAGAACAATTAATTATTATTATTATTATTTATATAAACTTACTTTCTAACTCTTTTTCTTCACTTTTTGGCGATTCAGCTATCATTTTTTTAAATAAATATTATATTTATGTTTAGCATACTTACTAAGTCCATTTGTTAATTGAGATTCTGGTAACGCGAAATAGTCTAGTTCCTAAATTACACTGTTTAATCTTTATCAATTTATTATTATTGTTGTTTACTTCAGTATTAGTATCTTCATCATCTGGTGTCATAAGAGGCGAAGTTGCAAACTCAGAAGGTACTGGATCCTTTAAAATAAACAAGCATAAATAAAGAGGATTACAGAATTAAAAGATAATAAATTACTTCAGTTTCAAAAACAAAAAATGCTTCCCCAGACTCCCCTAACTTCATTCTATAATCTATTTTTTTACCATTAATCTCTAGTTCTACCTATTGATGGTTATGAGTTAGCATTGTATGATATTATTATAAACTATCATTTAGCACTTACAACTTTTTCGTGAGGTCTTAACAATTGTAATAACCCAAATCTAACGTGAAATGGAGAACAATGTAAGCTTTCGTCTTCATGTTTTACACAAATGACATCAATAGCTCCCGATAGAGTACTTGGGTTCAATTCTTTATAAAACTCAGTAACTGTATTAAATAAGGTTCCAACGTATTGCATAGTTTAAAAAGTAAAGTTTATAAGACTGAATTTTGTATTATTTAAATAGAATTAAAATTATTTTTTCGCTATTCAGTACCGGATAAAATTTATTGCTTTGCTGTTTGATTTTGATTGCCTTTTACAGGCTTTTTAATCCATTTTTTGAGGTATAACTTAGTGCTATGAAATTCAAACTCAAAATAAAAGTGCAAAAGTGGCAAAGCCCCTAATTTATGCAATTTTAATATGTAAAGTTAGAGTTTACTAAAAATTATATAGCAAAAATTTGAGATTGCCTTTCACTTTATTATGGTAATTACAGACGTTTTTTGAATAAAATAGATAGTTAACTTTTATCTAATAGAACGGAAAAGAAAGTAAATTAGAAAGATTTGAATCTTTAAATCAAGAGTTTAGTCAATTTGTTTTACCAGTTGATGGGTATACAAATAATTCTAAGGCAGTTGACCAAGGAATTGAAGCTGCTAAGAATGCTGGGGAACAGGTTGAAAAAATCGTGTAAGTATTAAGTGTTGTAATTTAACTTTCTAATTTTGCCTTTTCTTAGCGAGATTGTTAAAGCTGGTCAACCATTTAGATGGAGAGACCATCGGCTTGATTTAGATGAGTTTTCCGTATGTGGCAATTTGAAAAATGTTAAGATAAGCGATATTTTAAAAGATATAAAATGAACTATAGTTTTAGTTGTTTTTAAAACTAGTTTTCTTTCAATATCTGAGCAATACAATTAAATCAAAAAGTACTTTATTAATATTTTAAAATAAAACAAATGGCTAATGTACTGGCAATAGTTAAGGTAAATCTTTAAAATTGATATTTAGGTTGTATAGCTTCTATTTAAATCTTGAGGGATAAAAATCGCAAGAATTGTATCTATTTAATGGAATTTATATAGTTTGTTTTATTTTAAATTATAGCCTTTAAGTATATTTTAATAAGGTTGAATAATAAATTAGATATCATTTTTATTTTAACAGATTATATTAAAAATAATTCATTTAGGATTTTATATAATAAATTATTTAGATAAACTATTAAAACTATAAGCTTGGGTACTTCATTTGTCATTATTGATTATATTATTTTTAAATAACAAAGTAAAATTATAGCTAACTTGTAAAGTTAAAAAGAGGGCCTATTAGAGTTTAGCTAACAGCTAAAAATATTAGAATAGTATAGATAATATGACCAACCTCATTGTGAAATCAATAATAAAAGACAAAACAAAGTAATAAGGCATATAAAGCATTTTAAAAGTTTAGTATAATATTCTCTTATTTTAGAAATTTAATTAAAGCAGAAATGATTCCATGTTTTATACAATTATAGTAAATTTTTTATTGTAGAATTATATCATAGTTTAATGTTTAATTATTCTAAAAAAAACTTCAATATCCCAAGTATTCAAAAAAATATTTACTCTTTTGAATATTACAATGAAGACTATATTATTTAGTATAAAAGTTTATAAAAAAATACGATTTTTTGTATTTGAAATATACAATAACTTTAAAAACGCTGGTATTTATTTGAGCAGTAATAAATTTAATTTAATGTTTTTTTGTTTTAATAATTTGTGCACTTTTTAAGGAGTCTAAAATTTAAAATCAATGAACAATAAGAAAAACATACCATTAAAGTTTTTACTTTTTTAATGAGGAATTTATTTTTCCAATCTTACAGTTTTATATAATTTTAGTAAATTTGTACTAAAGTATTGTATATTACTGCTACCACTCTGCTTTAAACCAGTTATATCCTAAATAATTTAAGAGTTAGCTGTCTGGGCTCACAGACAGCAGACTACTTATGCCTTTATCTAATTTAAAAAACAATTTCGGGGTTACTTTCATAACTATATCAACGCCAAAATTAAAGCTAAAATTAAAGCTAAAATTAAGGTATTGGTGGTTATTTTTGACAGTAGAGTTCTGCCGTTAAATCGATTATTTTTATAAAACCTGTTTTACGGTTTTAGCATCACATTTTAATAAAGAAAGGTTAATGTTTCTCAATATATTGTTTATTGATGTAAAGTTATTCTGAGTTAAATTTATTTAATAGTAATTTTCTATTTGAATAAACGGTAAGTATATGCTAATAATTTTATCATCATTGGAAATAAAATTTTATTTTGAATATTTAAAATAGCATATAAAGTAGCTGTTATCTTATTTATGAAACAAAGGAATAAAAAATAACTTAATACTGGCTCTAATTATTATTTTGCTTTTGAACCTAAAGTTAGCCAAAAACTACTAAGTTTAGAATTATTAAATATAAAGATTAGCATTTAGTCGGTTAAAAATTCATTATATCGTATAATACTAATAAAAATATTATGAGACAAAACGGATAAACAGTAGACATTAAATTATAATTCAATTCTCATACCATGAAATCATTGTTAGCCACAACTACTAAAAAAATAGTGATTATGAGTGGGGTGGTCATTAGAAGTCAATTTATCGGATAGAAAAGTAATTAAGTTTAAGCCAAACAATTATAGCTAACTAATAAGAAAGTATAAAAAAGGGTTATTCTTTAAGTTCATGTTTATTAAAAAATGAGCATTTTATTATATACTTTACTATTTGTGCTATCAGCCTTGATTACTGTTTTTTATCAAGCATTTCGTGTTCCATCTGAATATAAGAAATTAAAAACAGTGCCTTTCCTTCGATTCCTTCATCAAATTATTACAAGAGTGGAATTACCTCAAAGATATGAAAAGCTATACCGTCCGATCCTCGATAAAAATGGCTATGGGCTCATATGGCAATCAATGGGATGGAATTTGATTGTTACATCCCATAAACAGATTAAAGAAATAATGCTTAACACAGAGGATTTTCACAAGAAAGATGACACTCAAACGGACTATGGACAGTTATTATTTAAAATTTTTGGCAGATCAAATATTGTATTTTCTGATAAGGATGAGTGGAGACATCATCGTAGAGTAGTAAATCCAGCTTTTAAGAAAACATGGAGTATAGACATTTTTGCTGAAAGTGGCAAAGAGTTAATTGATAAAATTGAAGCAAGCAATAAAAAGCAAGTTAGTATACATAGTATGCTTCAACGATTGACTCTAGATGTTTTAGGCAGAGGTTTATTCAGTTATGATTTTTACGCTTTGAAGAACGGTGATAAAGATAAAGGGTTAAAACTATATAATCAAACTATGAATGGAATGAATGATTTTATATACTTTGTCTTTCCTATCTTGGAAATGTTAGTCCCAGCTCGTAGAAAAGTCCACAAGGTTGCTGACGAATACAAATCATTTCTCTTAAGCATCATTGAAACAAAAAAGAAAGAGGTTGAATCTGGAGACATTAAAGATGATATTGTATCTTTAATGATTAAAAGCTCTTTAGACTCTGGCGAGAATGCCTTAACTAACCAAGAAATTTTACATAATTTGTCTCTCTTTTTTGTAGCTGGACATGATACTACTGCAAATACCTTAACTTCAACCATTTACTTTCTAAGTAAATATCAGGTAATTTTTTCTATAAATAAAGTGGTATAAACTAATTGATTTTATATAGGATATTCAACAAAAAGTACGTGAGGAGATATTGAGTGTAGTTGGACATAGTGATGAAATGAAAACACCAACTCATGAACAGCAAAAGGACTTAAAATACCTTATGTGCGTAATTAAGGAAAGTATGAGATTTACACCAGCAGTAACTCAATTGCGTCGTTTTCCTGCAAGAGATCTTTGTTTGAGTGATGGTACAATGGTTAAAAAAGGAATGCCAGTTCTTTTACCAGTTTACTTACACCATCGTAACCCAGAAATATTTTCCAACCCAGAAGAGTTTAATCCAGATCGATTTGAAGATCCCTATAACAAAGAATCTAATGCTTGGATGCCTTTTGGAATGGGAACAAGAACATGTAGGATTTTATTTATAATGAAATGATTTTACTTATATTTTAATTAGGCGTTGGTATTAACTTTTCTTTAATTGAGCAAAGAGTTATCCTTTCTATGCTTTTGCAAAAATATGACCTTAAACTTGGTCCTGAATGTTCTAAGTGGAGTCATGATAAATACAATGCAAATGGACTACTTCATATTGATAATCCAGATATTCACTTTATTCCACGCATCTAGCCTCAGAACAAGCTAAACTAGTTTTAATAATTTGGACACCCATGTATGTGTAAATCTTTAAATTACATTGTCAAATAGGAACTATAATAAATAAACAAAATTTGATTTTCAATGGTATCTCATGTTTTTTGTGTTTTTAGAAAGCCCAAAACTTAAAAATTCTTGACTGACAGCGATTACTAAATTATGTTACAGCTGTTTAAGTTAATATATGTGCTGATTAACCATATATCTACGAATGAAAATTTCAGTATTAAACTTCAAATTAATGTAATGACACAAGTTATTGATAATAGATCACCACCACGCACTACTTATTCAAATCAAGTAGATGTAAATAGATAAGTATGGGGTTTTCCTTTGGGAAGTTTAAGCATTGAACTACTGACAGCACTATAAAGCTACAAGTTTGAAAGGTTAAGGTATAAACCAAAGCTCCTACCCTTGTGAATCTTAATTGTTATGCAACGAAATGATAGTTGATAGATACACCGAAAAACTGATAAGAGGTTCATTTCAGCTTAATCTAAAGTTTGTCCTTTAAATATATAGACAAAGGTTTGTATTACATTTATTATAAATACGAGGGTGTCTTTTTTTTTTTGCTTCATTGCTTTTTCCATCTGAGAATGTTTTTTTTGACTTCATAACTTTTTCCATCTTTTAAGCGCTATTTGAGTGGAAAAATTATTAGTAAAATTCTTAAACACAAAAATACATCCTCATATATTATTCTCGATTGAAAACTGAAAGAATGGGAATAGTCAAACTCTTAAAGTAATAATTTAATATATATAGTTATTCCATATTTAACACTATTTTTAATAAAATATCGTGAATAATAATTTTTTACATTTATTTATTAATACATTTTATATAACAATCAAATTTGAAGATAGTCAAAAATGATAGATCTATCTAGAAAATAAAGATTGGTGTTTTGCTTGTAGTTTTAAATCAGGAATCAGGGTATACATTATCATTGAATACTTCGATTTCATTATTTTAGCTTGCAGCAGCTAGAAGAAGAAAGTTTTTAAGTAGTTCTATAATTATTTTATGAACTTTTAAATGTTACATTAAAAACAGCGCCTTACCTACATTTATCAAATTTTTAAGATAAATCTAAGAATAAAAAATTTAGCCTTTTTATGCTTCTAGTACTGCTTTATAAAAAGCCTCAATTTAATCTGTAATAGTCATTTTTAAACTATTTTATTAATGTTTAGAATATTTAGCCTTTTTATAATTATAGCTTCCTCTATATTAGCATTAAGTTTTTATCGCTATTTAAAATAAAATCCATAAGAAAAATTTACGTTATAGTTTGATTTCAACATTTGATATTTTAATAACTTTATTAATAATGTCGAATTCAACTCCGGTATTTTATATATTTTTTATTATTACATTATATTATTTAATATTTAGGTTAAGCTAAAGTATAGCTTAGATTAATAAATATGATTGATAACTCTATGAAAAATATTTTGAATAAAAATAAATTTTATTTTTCAATACCTCGATTTAAATTATTACTTTTATAAAGCAGATGTGATACTAGGTATAATTGATTATAATAGGTTATCTTTAAAAGGGAGGGAGTTCTTTAAAAAAATTTATAAAGTTACTTAGCAATTATGATATAAATTAGCCATGGAGTTTGTATTATCATTCTAGAATTAAACGTTTTTAATTTTAGAATGATAATTTATATGAATTACTTATTTTAATAATAGAAAAATAAAATGTTCAAACTTTAATTGAGGTTATTATAAAATTTATTTTTGGCATATGAATTTACTGTTTATTTAAACGGAATTGAAGCGACATAATGTGTAATTTTTAGTATAACCTATAGATAAATAAGATTAGCCTGAGACTTTTTCATTATTTTAAATTCTTTAATACAATTAAATATCAACATCTAACTTCAGCTTTCAATATTATATATATTTGTCTCTTTTACAGCTAGTAAATTTTTAATTGGGAACTTAAAGGATATATTGCATAAAGATTCATTGATAAGATGAATGTTCACAATAAACTTGAAAAAAATATTATCTAACACTTTGATATTAATCAAAATTAAGATATAAATGAAATGTCAATTAATCTATTCATGTCTTTTCGCTTTTAAAAAAAATTAATTTGATTAATTTACTTATAAGTACTAAATTGGCTAATTATGTATTAAAAGATGTAATCCGAAAATGAAATGATTTAATATAAGGGAGTGTTTTTTTACAATTGTCCATTTTACCACTTTTTTAATTTAGAAATTAATTACCCAATATAGCCGTTTAAATTCGAATATGTACTAACTAGTGGTGACTTTTATAAACAACTATTTGTACCATCATAATGATTCCAATGTTCGTAGTTACATCTATTTTAAAATGAACAGTTAATTAACATACACTCAAGCTTGAGTAGCTTATATTAGATAATTAATTTTTAAATTAAAAAAGTAGTAAAATGGACAATTAGTGAAAAACATCCCCATAATTTTAATATAATAAAACTTATATCCAGTTTAAAATTCAGTTTACGCTGCCTATGATGTTATATATTAATATACAAAATGCTTAATTAGTATGGGATAAAATGTAAGGTATTTGATAATGAATAAATTAATCAGTTTGGCTAATTAGCTTACCATTTAGAAGCTTTATCTCGAAGTTACTATGATGTTATTTTTTCAATAAACATGTTTTATATTTATCTTGGTCATATCACTAATTGAATTAATCTTTTTATTTTTTTCAATAATCCCTCATTATTCATATTATATATTTGAAACTTTTCTGTTTGTATACACAAGTTCGATTTTTCTAAAATTACCATTTTTAGTTATTTAAAATAAAATAGGGATATTAATAATTTTCATAATAGCTATTAAAGTTACTATCTATAATACTAGGCTTTATCAAAGAAATTGTCTTCTGACATGATTCTATCAATTTTCATATTCGAATAAATCATGTGTTTATTTTGTATATAGTTAAAAGGGTGCAATATATATGGCAAAAATAAGATTGTAAAAAAAGCGAAGCCCAGAGCAGCAGACTGTAAATATATAAATATGTAAGTAAACGCTGAATGAAAAAATTATAAAACTAAAATGCTTTACGAAAGTCTCAAATTGAATAACACTTTGATAGCAAAGTAACCTCTATTATCATTTTTTATTTTCTTTGATTAAAATTTCCTATAGCTTACCAGGGCCAAATGAGAAAAATATAACTTATAGCTATAACCAAAACATTTTGAATAGTTATGATATCTATCTTCCAGAAAGTAAATTTGATGATGCTCCATTACTGATATGGATTCATGGAGGTGCTTGGGTCTCAGGCGACAAATCGGATTATTACTATTTTGCAAAACAACTAGCAAATAATGGAATTGCAACTGCCTTAGTAAATTATAGATTAAGTAGTCGGGAAAAAAATGGGCCTTTTAAGTATCCGGGGCATGCTTTAGATTGCTTAAATGCCTTCCTTTATATATTAAGGGATTCAAATCATTTGAAATATAGCCCAAATAATATATTTATAGGAGGGCATTCAGCTGGTGCACAATTGGCAAGTTTAATAGCATTGAAGCCTGAAGCCTACTTATCAGGAAACCAAGAAGAAAAGAACGAAAAGTTAAGCCAAATTTCAAAGATAAAAGGGGTGGTGAGTTTGGGAGGAATCTTTGATTTGGGGCTTTTAAGTGAACAAGATGAATCTTATAAAAACGATTTTTTGATTCCGGCATTTGGAGAAGACCTAACCAATAACAATAAGGAATTAAGTAGTTGGGAAGAAGCGTCCCCACAGTCCATGGCTAAAAATGACATTAAAAATTTGAAATACAAGCAGTTGCCTTCTATTTTATTAATGCATTCTATACAAGATACGTTAGTTAATCAAAGTCAAGCTATTAACTTCGATGCAAAGTTGAAATCATTGAATTTTACAAATATAGCTGTAAACCAAGGGAAATACGGGAATCATTATGATATTCCAAATCATTTAGATGTAATTAATGGTGTGACTTCTTTTATTCTGTATGTATCAAAAATTAAACCAAGCCTATTTAAATTTTAATAAACAAGTTAGTATACTTACTCATTTGAACTCAAGATTTTAAAAACAAATGAGATAAAATTTTATTTCAAATGACTAAATCTTCATATCGCTCTACTTTCTGAATCTATAGTATCGAATTATATCTATAATACTATTAAATGCTATAAAAAACTACTATGAAGTTATAAAATATTTTATATTATGGAAGCTCATCTATACTTCAGACTGAATTATACTTATAGTGACTTTAAATGTATTTTTCATAAGTATCTTAATAGTTAGTAACAACTTGCATATTATTTTTTAATAACTAACCCTTTTAATTACTTTAAAGTAACAAACATTTATCTGAAAGGATCAAAGATTTTAAAAATATAATATTATACACTTGACTAAAATATTTTACCTTCGTAGTGACACTTCCTTGTCTTTAAAAAAGATTTTAGATCCCTTTGCTAGAATAACTTTTTTTAAGATGCAACACCTTTAAATATAAAGATTCAAATAACTTTTCAACAATGTTTTAAGATTTTGGTATTTTTTATAGAATAGTTGCGCTTTTAAAATGTTAGCCACTTTTAAGAAGTGAATTAATGATAATACTTATACAATGAATGAGAAGGCAAACATGCATTAGCTATAGGGTCTTAATTATATAATAGCTTCAGGCTAACTAGGTTATCTCTTTTTCTCCTAGAATTACAACCTGCTCCTCATTTATAAAATTTCCTTAGCCTTTTCTTTTAAACAAATCTGTTGTTTATTCTTACAAGTATGGCTAAAAATAAGGTGGATTAATTGTGAAGATATGATAAAGATATTGAAAAAGACGCAAATGTTTTATATAAACATGGGGATATATTTTTTTGTTTAAGAATTTTACTAATAATTTTTTCATTCAAATACTGCTTAAGAAATGGAAAAAGTAATAAAATCAAAAAAACACCCTTCATATAATATTTTTGGAAAAGACTAAATTTGCAAGGAAATCAGAACAAATTTCTAGCTCGGGAAAAAGAAAACCAATTAAAATTGAACCAGACTAATATTATCTAGTTAAGTTTTGAAAAATGTAACAATATCTCTTCAAATGCTAATATACAGAAAAAGCTGGAACCAATCAAATAAAAAGATTATCACAGTAAAGAAAGCAAATAATGACTTTACTCTCATCATTAAGTAATATTTTATTAAGTTTCTGGACTAAGTAATTGAATCTTTGACTATATTTCTTTGTTTATCTAACTATTTCGATTTTGCATGGTTTATTGGGTCATTTTTTAATTACATATTTAGTTTTGATTAGTTAATATTTTAATGCTAAATTTTTTTAGTTTAATAATAAAATTATTATTGAATTAAGGATAAACATAATCCCATAGTAATATTTCAAATTACAAACAAAAATATGAAGTAAGACTATAATCGTCCAATGTGATGTTTAGGCTTAAATGTTTATGACTATAAGGACTATTTGTCTATTATGTTTTATATTATATATATTATTAATACAACAAAGTTAAAATCAAAGACTTAAGCTAATTTAATTGGGTGTTAATGCTGTGTATTGATTTGGGGATAAAAATCAAAAGCTTTAAACCAATTAATGATTGGCCAGCTGCTAGTAAATTCAAACCATTTAGGAAAATTAAATTCAACATGTGATAATGATAAGAGCCATAACAAGAAAAAAATGACGAATAAAAGGTAGATTAATTTTCAAATTATCATTTGATTTTATTACTTTCAATATAAAACTATTTTTCATTATCTTTTTTTAAGCTTTCTTTATATTCGTTTAATTGTTCCATACTTTAAGTCTATTGTATATAAAAATGAAAGTAAGAAGTTCAACCACAGCCGCTGAAAACCTTAATTTACCGAATGGTGCTGCTTTTTCGGTATTTCCATCAAAACCAAATGATAATAAGCCCGAAATATTGAACAGAAGTTATCCCACGTTTTCAAAATCTTGTAAAGACAAGAAGCAAGAAACGGTAAAAAAGGATACTTCCACATTCCCAGCTATATTACCAAAAATGTCTAATTATGATG
This sequence comes from Batkoa obscura, assembly GCA_030770535.1. Taxonomy (NCBI): domain Eukaryota; kingdom Fungi; phylum Entomophthoromycota; class Entomophthoromycetes; order Entomophthorales; family Batkoaceae; genus Batkoa; species Batkoa obscura. Next base: position 152,954 of record JASVEC010000014.1, read on the forward strand.
ATTCCCCTAATGAAAATTATTATTTAAAAAGTTTAAATCAAGTACACCAACAACAGTTTAATAAAGATTTATATGATGATAATTCGTTTCATGTAAGCCAATATCCTACTAATCCAATAAATAAGCCAATTGTTGGTACTTCAGAATGGGTGGCTTCACGTCGACAAAGTCATAAAGAAGTAGAGCGTAAAAGAAGAGAATGCATTAATCAAAACATTAATGTATTAGGGGAATTAGTACCAGGACCAGAACGCAATAAAGGGGGTATTCTCCATCGAGTAGTTCAGCACATTAAAGATTTACAACAGGAAAATGAATTACTTAGGGATGGATTTAGTAATGAAGATAAAATGATATTAGAAAGATTAAAACAGGAGAATAAAAAATTAAAAGAAGAAAATGAAATACTCAAAAACCAAATTAAAGAAAGACACCAAAATAATATGGATGTTAAACATGAAAGCAAAAATTAATTTATATAATAATACTTTGAGGCTATTTTTATCAAAATCAGGATATTATAGTAACCTTTCTTTTATGGATTAAAATAATAATATTAATTATTGCGTTATTTTCGTATCCCTTCTTTTTCTTATATTATCCATTCTATTAAATATTATTTATTAAATATTTATTTATTTTTATTGTATTATTTTTTGAGTTACCTTCTATTAGTTCTATAAAAGTAATTTGAAAAAAGTCACAAATTGTAGAATTTGCGTTTCAATTCAAAACAGTGCTGAAATGCAAATGAGTTTTCTCATTTTATTTTAGTTTGGTATTCTAATTTAATGTCAAATAAAGCAAGCTACAAACGATTAACGAAAGAGTATAAAGCTATTGTCAATAATCCCATCCCTTTTATTATTGCAAAACCATTGGAAAGTAATATTCTAGAATGGTAAAAAGAGTTAATTATTTAAAAATTAGAATTAATTTTAGATAGGCATTATATTATTACGGGCCCACCAGAGACGCCCTATTCAGGTAATTACTTGTATTATAAAATGAATAAATATCCTAAAATAAAATTAGGTGGACAATATCATGGTAAATAAACAAAGATATACGAAAAAATAAAAGTAACGAGATAAATTAAGGTAAATTAGTATTTCCTAACGATTACCCATTCAAGCCGCCTTCTATAATGATGATCACACCCAACGGTAAAGCACATAATATTAATACCTATATCATTTAAATTCCTATAAGGTCGATTTGAAACGAATACCAGACTTTGTTTGAGTATCAGTGATTTTCATCGTTAGTATATTTTCAACATTTAAATATAGCTTAATTGTGAATATTTATTTAGCTGATACCTGGAATCCAGCGTGGTCTGTTTCTACAATACTAAACGGATTACTTTCATTTATGGTATATTTTTTTCTAGTATTCCATTCAATATTTTAAAAAAAGTATAGAATTCAGATGATATTACAACTGGAAGTATCAAAACTAGCAGTAAAGAGAAAGCAAAACTAGCAAAATTAAGTATGAAGTATAATTTTAAAAACAAAAAGTTTATAGGTAACTTATTTCAAATTACAGTTGCCAATTGTTAATTTTATATCAATAGATACTTTCCCAGAGCTTAAAGAAAAAATGACCGATGCTATAAACTCTGTTGAAAATGAAATAGACACTTTTAGTTCAGATATTAATGTAAAACAACAAAGCAACATACAAGTACAACAAAATCAACAACAATCAAATCTTATGCTATCAGCCCAATCTTTATTCAATTCCAACTTGAAACTTGTATTTATACTGTTTGTATTTAGTTGTTTGTTATATGTATTATATAAATAAATTAAGATTTTGACTATTTTACATTTTAAAATAGAGATTTTTGATAGGTATTATAAACCCTAGATTGAGCTTAGATAAGATAACTGATATTTTAGCTAATAAAAATAGATTGTCATAATCGTTTTATTGATTTTTAGTTTACTTGATTCACGATAATACTCTTTCTTTATTTTTTATAATAAAATATTGCATAAAAAATCTTTAATTGTTTTAATGTTTATTTATATTTTTTACTTTAATGATTTTTTATAAGACTTGTTTTATTATAAATACTAGGTCAAATATACAAATAAAAATTTAGAAAATAAACAACTATTACTTATGACTTTATTTTCGCTTTAGTTAAATGTTTCATATTCATAAATAAAATTCCAAATTAATTAACAAACAAGAACGAATATATTTGAAAATTATTCTATTATGCTTAACACTACACAATATCTTATATTAAATATATAATTATAATACTCAATTCACCTGTTGTAAATCAAAGCCAAGATTTTAATTCCTATATAGCACAAATTAATTAATTAAAATATTCTTAAATGGGGATTTTTTTTTTGGTTTCATTACTTTTTCCATTTCTTAGGCACTATTTGAGCGAAAAGATTGTTAGTAAAATTCTTAAGCAAAAAATACATCCCCAAATGGTGAACTTTAAATTTTAATTTATTATTTAACAATTATATAACATTACTTTTTTTAATAGTTACAAAACCATGACTATTAATATTATTAATTATTTAAAACAACTCGATATAATAGATTCTTTCCAATAAATAACAAATCTAATTTATTTAATGATATACCATAGTTCTATACTTCAATAAGAGGTATTTAAATATGGAGATGTTTTTTCTAGCTTCATTTTTTTCATTTAAGTACTATTTGAGCGGAAAGATTGTTAGTAAAATTCTTAAATCAAAAAATACATCCCCATATGTTGAAATTTATGGATTAGGAATTATTATTACAAAGGTAATTTTAATATTTGTTAAATAACTTGTCCCCCATTTGTAACAGTTGAAATAGCTATAAGAACACAAAAATATATTAATAAAAAAGAACAATAACAAAATTTAACTTGTTTTTAAAAGAAAATACTGAACTTAAGTCAATTATATCATTATATCTAAGATTGGGTTTCGTTTTTGATTCATAAATCCGATTAATAAATGGTTATTATTATTGATTAAGCATAATTATCTTATATTATTACCTTGTATCTACTTAATATATATGGTTTGTAATATATTCTTTATACGAACAATTTAAATACAATTCAGAACATTAATAAATTAAATTCAACGAGTCATAAAGAAAACATATATTAAAATGGAATCAAAATAACATAAAAAATAATATAAATAACCAACATTTCCTTACAACACTGACAATTCAAATAATCTAATTAATAATGAAGTTTTTAAGCTATCTATTAATCTCTTGCCTTTTTATTTTTACTGCCACCAGTTTAAACTTACACTTACCTCACTTTCACGCACATAAACGTGGTAAAAAGACTCATTTGGCCGCTGATCTAGTATTAGCAGGTACTGTTTGTGCCACCACTGCTGTTACTTGGAGTAGTATGGATGTTAGCTCAAAAGTAGTTGCAGTTGCTAGTAGTGTTGCTACTTGTGGTAAATTAGCTGCTTCAGTATGTGATTATTTTCAAGCTATAAATAAGAAAGCAAAGGCACTTGAAGAGAAAAAGAGAGATAAAGAGGCACTTACTTTTGTACTCTCTAGATTACAAACATTAGAAAATGATTTGAAGGGAATGAAATGCGAGGTAACTAAAGTGAATGCAGAAAATGAAAAATTAAAGAAGGAAGTTGCTGCTCTTAAGAAGACCTCTTAATGTTTTAATATAATAAAATAATAATCTGATAAATTAGTTTTTTTTAAATGATATTTTATATAAAAATAATATTTTATTAGATAAAAGAATTATAAGAACATAATTATCATTCTTTAATAAATTGGTCAATTAAATCTAGTGCTCTTTCAGGTTGATCATGACCTACCCTATGGCCAGCTTGAAGTACAATAGCATGTAAAATCTTTTTGCATTTTGTTTTATAACCAGCTAATTCATTATTAACATACCAATCTACTCTTTTTGCTTTTTCTAAACATGGATATTCATGGTATAGCCATTCATATTGTGACATGGCTCCATCTCGATAATCAAACTGCCCTGTTTGTATTTATTAATTAAATTTAATTATTACTATTACATTATGATTACCTTGAAAAAATAACATTTTTAAATCCTTGAAATTTTTAAATAAAGGAACTACGCTTTTCATACTATCCTCCTAATAAACTGAATTAAAAATTAGATTATAACATAATGATTATTTACCTTTAAAGCTTCTTTAACTAAACTATTTTTAACAGTAAAATTATAACTTAAATCTACATTTAACGCTAATTTACTTTGTTTTAAATTTAAATAATCTTCCATTTGCTTCCAACTTAAATGTTTATTTCCTAATCGAATATCATAATAGTCCACATCATAAGTTGCTTTCTTATAATACTCAAAGATTTCCTCTCTTTTATTATAAGCTTCTTCCCATTTTTTTTGAAATGTAAGAACTATAGCTGATGAACTTAATTCATTGATATATCTAGATTGTTTAGGTGTTAACAATCCCATACTTAATCCTAATGGACCATATACTTTAATTTGTGATACTGGATCAGTTAATCCATTCCCAATAGCAATACCTTTTAATGAAAATTGTTCATTGATATTATCTTCATGGATTTTATTAAATTGAATCAATTCATTTGCAAAAACTGGAATAAATTTCCCAGCATAAGACTCGCCAGTAATGTAGATAGAATTATTATTTGTAATTTCAAACAATTTACGAAACTCTACTAAAAACTCTACTAAATCCTTACCAACTCCACATTGTAAATGTGCATACCCTTCTTTATTATAACATTTTTTATTTTCATCAATATCTTTAGCATTGTCCTTATTGATTTTACTAAATCCTGTTCCAACTGGTTGATCAATATATAAAATAGAATAATCCTTGTTCCAGTTATTTTTGTTTTTTATAATTTCATTCTTCTGATTTAATTTTATCGGTCCATTCTATCATTATTTAGTTATTAAACAAATTATTACACCTATATTATAACCATACCATATTAAACAATCCAATCATTGAACTAGCACCTGGTCCACCTTGTAACCAACTAAATAAAAACAATTGTTTATATAAATATACAACCTTATTTAATACACTTACATAACTAAAGGAGGATTCTTTACTAATGTATTTTGGGCTTCAAAATACCAAAAGAATAAATTAGCTGTATTATTTCTTATATCAATATTGCCTGCATAACCTAAATCTTTAATACTATCATCGGCTAATTTTAGACCTTGAACTTTATACTTTTCTTTGGTTGTTAAACTACTGAACGCTAATTTGTAAATTCAATGTTATCATCAATCATTATCAAAAGTCACTCAATTAAATACCTCTTATATTCCTTTGATGAATTATCGAAGTCAATACAAAGTTGAAACATAATAGTAGCAAATAAAAATTCATTATTAAGTTAGAATTTGAAAAGTATCTTTTTTAACGATTTCCTTGTTTTATATATAAAAATTAATAATGACGTCAACTAAAAAATGACTAAATTGTTATCCCTTTATTCGTGTATTTTTATTATTATAATTGCCCAATTTTATTTTTTTAATTATTGGCTAAAATAAATGTTTTTTTGACTAAACAAATTTTGATTTTTAAATCTAGAAAATTACACATTCAAAGTATAAAAAATAAGTTAATAATGAATATAATGATAACTTCATATTATTATTCATTACTATTATTCATTGTTATTATTTATTTATTAACTTATAGTATTCATATTAATATTTTTAGTTAAATTACTATAATATTGCGTATCTAATATTAACATTATCTCATAGAAAACAACGATTGAATTTGTTTTTGGCCAAATTCTATATCCGTTGAAATTTATATCAAAAAATTCTTATAGATCAAGTAAGTTGAAAATCAATATAAAAAATATCAACAATTAAAAGAATCAAATAGTTAACAGTAAAAAAAATCAAAATAATATAATAAACACATTATAGAAATTTGAAACTTTTTTACACTATTTATTTATTTTAACTAATAATGAAATCTTTTGTTTTTATTTTATTTTATTTTAGTTCTTTAATTATATCTAACATTACTAATAATTTAATTATTGGTTTGGATGAAAATGTTATTGATTTAGGTAATAATATTAGTAAAAACAACATTGACATTATTAATAACGTTATCTTCTATAGTTGTAAAGAAAATAGATCAATTAATCAACCCTTTACAAAGTCTTAATTTAGCAGGTATCAATGTGTTAACGAAAGAGTACTTAATTAATGAAAAAGTACATTACGTTAAATTACTCCAATTTTACAATAATGATTTAAACATATTGATTGTCAACTTATCTATCTTAAATGAACCGAAACAAGCTACTCCAACATTAATTAAAAGTATAAAAGATAACAGTGGCATAAAATTTATAGAGCATGATAAATTACTAACTTCTCAAGCATTATTATCGCAACCAAGCCCTCCATCGTATGGTTTATCGAGAATCTCTTCACGTTCGTTAAGTCGAAGCCGAAATTCATCTCCATATATTTATGATAGTCACCAAGGGTAATTAATGTTATACACAACTTCCAAGTCACACTAACTAAAGCTGAAAAAATATTATAGTCAAAACATTGATATATATATATTAGATTCCGGCGTTAATGAACAACATCGAGATTTTGGAGGTCGAGCCAAATTAGTAGCTAATTTCGTTAGTAATGAATCGGAGGAAGATTTATTTGGCCATGGTAAATATTCAATTAAATTAAATAAATTACAGTTTTAATTTTATCTTCTATTCTAGGTACTCATGTAAGTGGCATTATAGGCGGTAAAGATTATGGTGTAGCAAAGAAAAGCAACCTTTATGGTATTAAAATCTTGAATAAACGAGGGGAAGGTAGCGTTAGTCAGGCCTTATATGCATTAGCCTTCATCATTAAACGAGTAGAAAAGAATCCAAGACGTAGTATTATTAATTTGTCCTTAGCTGGGGATTTTAGTGAAGCCTTAAATCAAGCAGTGGATATAGCTTATAAACAATTAAATATTGCTGTTATAGTAGCAGCTGGTAATCAAAATAAAAATGCATGTTTGACTTCTCCTGGTTCAGCAAAAGGCGTTGTTGCAGTAGGGAATTCTGATGACAATGATAGAATATCAAGAACATCGAATTATGGACCTTGTATTACTTTGTTTGCTCCAGGCAGTAAAATTCGATCTGCTTCAAACACAGATAATTTTGGGTCTAAGATATTATCTGGGACTAGGTAAGTTCTTTATCATTGATTGATTTTTGAAATTTTACTAAATTAACTTTTTGATATTTTTCATAGCATGGCAGCCCCTCATATAGCTGGTATTGCGGCTTTATTTTGGTCCATGAAGCCTCAGCTTAATGTAGAACAATTATATACTTTAATACAAAATCAAGCGACTAAAAATGTACTTTATAACGTACCTATGGATACGCCAAATTTATTAGCTTATAATCAATTTTGAATAATTTTGTTAATTGATTTGAATTCTACGTGTTTTTTTCAAGAATATAGTTAATTATTATAATCATATTTAATTTTATTCTTATTTAAAATGGTACGATTTAAAACATTTATTCTTGTAAAAAAATAGATTTTGTCGCATCTTTTTTTACTGCGGTCTAATTAATAATTTAGTTGGTAAATTCAACATATTAAAAATTCCATTTTTTATTATTATTAATTATCTGATAGAAGTTAATATTATAATTTATTATCAAAATAAAATATATTAAGTTTTATTCTAGCTTTTTATCTCAATCTTTTCCAAACAGTAATTAAACAAAATTACTAAAATATAGGCTGATCGTTTATTTATCATACGATAAACATAGTTTTTGATGTAGCTTAAATTAACCAATCAGATAGATTGTATTGGAGAAATTTTATAAACAATAAAAAATCAAATTAATAAGATCAGACTATAAATACTAAATTCAAACTTTTTATTTTAAATTTAACTGTTTTAGTTTGTTATATCAATATATTGTGTTATTAATAAAACAGTAGAATAGAATAGATTTAAAAACAATCAACTTATTAAAATTATAATAAAAAAAGTACATATATAAATCATGGTCTCTTTATTACAAACCAAATACAACTATTTTCATTCTTTAACGCATGGTGTATTAAGTTTCTTTATATTATTTCTCGCCGGCTTCCTCACTTCTTTTTTATTTCAACAATTACAGTTTCAATATCATATATTAATTGTTCCCTTTAACAACACAAGTAGCACCATTTTATTAAATCAACAAAATCCACAATATTATCAATTTTTGTTATTACATTTACAATTTGGTTTACTTGCTGTATTATGTGGTTATTTATATCCTTATTTTGATAAACTTCATGCTGATAAAATAAATAAAAAAAAGAATGACTGGTCTTCGGTAATGCGATGTGTGGGTGGATTGATTGGTGTTAATTACGCAGCTACTAAATTATCATTTAATAGTAGTATTCAAGTATCTTTAATATTAGCTTTGATTTCAATTGCTCTTTGGTTTCTTTTTGATTTTACCAAACACGGTTTTTTGTTATCTTTAGCTATTTCTTTCTTAGGGACTCTCAATTTTTATTTTCATGTTTATTTAGGTGGATTAAGGTAAGTTTTTGAACTTTTTGTCATTCTTATAAAGTAATATTTGTTTAGATTTACTAAAGCGGATTTCTTTGGGGTTAGATCTTATATTCCAGTAAGTTGATTTTATTTAAATGGTGAGGATTAAGTTAACCTTTATTTTTATTTTTAGTGTGTATTATATGCATCCTGTATCTGTTATGGTTCCATTGGTCGACAACTATATATCAGTTATAAGCCAAAACAAAATTAATAGTTTTTGTTATTTAACGATATAGTTTGTTTGTTTTCTCGTACAAATTGATCCTTTTTTCAACATATATCTTCTCATATTATTAATGTTTATTTCATTTATTTAAAAAAAATATATTAAACTTAATTTACCGTTTTTATTTTTTATTTTTTATTTTCTATTTTGCAAAACTTTACATGGATAGTTTTTTATTGGCTGAATTAATTTATATTGTAATTGAAATAAGTTGATTTCGTTTTTATCTTTATTTTTAATAGTCTCAGATATGGAATCTTACCAATTTATCCAAGATTTACTCCAAGAAGATGGAATTACAGTAAACTCAATAAGACTTTGTATTGAATAGCATAATAATTTAAAAGTTAACTTATCGTACCTTGGCATATCAATTAAACATTAGTCTTGGGAAAGCTAAAGAGTAATTTAAAATTTAAAATTTAAAATTTAAAATAAATTTAAAATTAAAATTAAATAGAATGTTAACTCAATTAATTGAAACTAATCTAATTGTTAAAGAATTATTTGATATTTATTATTTAATTGATGGTGAAAAAAGAGAAGGGGATATCAATTCTAATCATATATCATTGATTAAATATGAAGATATTGAACAAAGTAAAAGTTTATTTAAAGATGGATTTCAGTTATCAGTTTACTCTATTAAAAAAAGAGATGAAGTAAGTATTATAATTTTTGAACTAAAAAATTGGATATTTATATAGTTTTAGAAAGAATTCAATATCTTTAAATGCCATTGTTTAATTCCAGAAGATTATAATTCTAATAATAGGTAATCTTGGACATCTATTAATTTTTTTTATTAAAATAATAATAATTATTAATATCAGTTTAAATGAAAATGTAGAATTAACAAAAGACATAGTAAGATAATTTTATCTTTATTAATTATATTCATTAACTTTTGATTTTAGTTTTTCCCTTACTCTGAAAAGAATTCGATTGATAATCTAAAAATTAAACAAGAAATAAGACAACAGAAAACATCACAAACTAAAGTACAATCTCGTATTATAAAAGAAGAAAAAGAGAAAGTAATATTATATATAAATTATAAGTAAATTAATGTTCAATATTTTTAATTAGGAGAACAAAACTAAATTTAAGAATTTCTTTAAAAGTGGTAGTAGTACTAATAATTCCAATAACAATGCTGAACAAACTCAAAGTAATATTGAGAGTGCAATAAATGATATTAAAAAAGAGAGTCAAGAGGAGAGTATTGATAATGAAAATCAAAAAGTAAAAGAAGAAGAAATAGAAATCAGTGTCAATAATATTAAAACCGAAGTTGAAAAAGAAGAATTAAAGAAGGATAACAAAAAAGGAAAGAAAGTGGTCAATAAAAAAGAAATTAAAGAAGAAAAAGAGATTTCAATTGAAGTATCCGAAGTTAAGAAAAAAGTCATAAATAAAAGCAAAATACCAGCTAAAGAGACAAAGAAATTGGCAAGTAAAAAAGCAAATCAACCTAAAGTTAAGAAAGAAAAGCAAAAAGAAAATATTAATATTAGTAAAGATGATGAAGTTGATATTGAAGTTGATATTGATTCCAATAATGATGAAGATTTTATTACTAAACCTAATTTTAAACGTAAAGTTATTGATAGTGATAGTGAAAATGATGTTAAAGAAGACATAGAAGTTAAAAAAGATATTGTACAAATGATAAAAAGTAATAAAAATGATACAATTAAAGATAAGGAGAATACAACAGTAAATGATAGTAACAAAAAAATGAAAAAAGTATCTAAACAAGTTATGGAATTTGGAGATAATGGAGAAGTTAAAGTCACTTTTGTAGATGAATATGTTGAAATATTAGATAATAAAAAAGAAGATAATAATAAACAATTTGGAAACAAAGAAATAGAAGAAAAAGTAAAAGAAACAATTAAAGTCAAATCTGAAAATAATAATAAAAAATATAAACAATCGAATTTATTGAATTTTTTTAAAAAGAAATAAATAATAATAATAATAGTGGTAATAGTAACTATTATTATTATTCTTTTAATTAACTATAGTAATCTTCAATGGAATCTTTTGAATTTTTTTGATTATCTTTCCACAAATACAAATTCCTTTCTTTATCAACTGATGCTATTTGATGACCTTGTGGATTCCAACTTATTGAACAAATAGGATAACTAAAAAAATAAAAAAGTAAAATTATTAGTTTTAATTTTTTAAATATGTTTGATTATAAATTAAATTTACTTATGAAAAGTATGACTTATTTCTAATTGCCCATCTAAGGTATTCCAGTGATAAATAGTACCATCTAATTAATATTTAAATTAAGTTTGAGTTAAATTAAATTAAGTTAAATTAAATTAATTAATTTACCACTTGAACCTGAAGATACAAATCGTCCATCGGGACTAATTAAAGAATTAAATTTAATTCAACTAGTAAAAATAGAAATTACCTAAAACAAGCTTTTGACCAATTTAATGGAACTTTATAACCCTCCGCTCTATTATAATAATGTTAATAATTACAATAAATAAATGATAAATTCTATACTCTAAATTAAATAAAACTTGATAGTTTCTTAAATCCCAAATCTTTAAACAATTATCTCTTGAATTAGATAACAATTTAGTACCATCTAATTAGTTATTAATACAATCAATTTGCTAACTATTAATTAGATTTACCTGGAGAAACTGATAAACTAGTAACTTGACCTGAATGAATTCCAGTTAATTCTTTAATACAATTACTTGTTTTCATATCCCAAATCCTTATTGAATGATCCAAATGGCCACTTGCTACATTGGTACTAAATACATTTTAGATAAAAATAAATAAAAACAAAAATTCAATTAACAATAAGAATGTATATATTACAATAGTTTACTTACCCATCAGAATCAATAAAACAAACATCATTACAACTTGAAAATGTAAATATAGTTCGAACACAAATAGATCGATTTAAATCCCATAATTTTAATGTTCGATCATGAGAGCCACTTAACTAAATTAAAACAATAAAAGTTTAATTAAAATAATTCATACTAAAAATAGAAGATTAATATTCCTACAATTTTTGTACTATCTTTACTAAATTTAGCTGAATATATTTTACCAATATGTCCTGTTAAGGTATCCTAAATAAAATAAGAATAGTAATAGTGTCAAGTATTTTAGTAATTAAATTCATTAAATTCATTAGATATATTAAACTTACTTTTAACTTATAATTATTTAAATTCCAAATTCTAACTGAGTTATCATTTGAAGTACCTAACAAATAATCATCTGTAGAATTAAATTCAACATACATCATGGACTGTAATGCGCCCGTAAATGTAGTTAATAATTTTCCTAAAAATTTGAATAAGTTTTTAACTTTCGATTCAACTTTAATTAAATAAAGATTACCATTTTGTGTATTATATAAATTCACTTTTTTATCAGTTGATCCAGATGCTAACAAACTACCTTCATTGGAAAATTGTATTGAATTAATTTCAGAAGAATGAGGTTGCTAATATTAAACACTGTCAATATTATTATTCAATTTGAATATTGATTTTTTTTACCAATTTAATATCTATCGAATTAGGTATAGATACTTTTATTTTTTCTTTACTATTTAGTTATTAATTAATTAATTAATAATATTATTGTTATTTACTTTTCATTAGCTACAGGAGTTGATGGATTTGTAGGTGATGTTAATTTCATATTTAATAATTTAGTACCACGGATACGTAAGTCAGTCATACTAGAAGCTATATCATCAGGTCCGAAACTAATGAATAACATATTTTACAAATTCAATTATTTTATCAAAAAAATTTCAACTTTTATTGATTTTCTTTTTTTCACATAATTACTATCATAAATTAATAAAAAATACTTACGCTCCATTAATTAGATTCGATAAATTCATTGTTTCTGCTTCTTCATTCATTTTTTTCAACCATCGTTGTAATAAAGAATTATTTTCTAATTTTAATTGTTTTAAGCGTTCTTCAATTTTTATTAATTCTAAATGGCTCGTCGTTAACTCATCTTGTAATATCTATACAAAAAAACATTAAAAAAACAGTTTAAAATAAACTCAAATATTACTTGAATAGCTTTATCTTTTTCTTTAATAACTTCTACTGAAGATTCCGTCTTTTCTTGTAGCCTTTTCATTTTGCTTTTTAATAATTGAATCCTTTTATACTTGTTTAAATGATTTTTCTTTTGTCATTTAAATAAACTTACTCTTCATCATTTAGTTTAATAATCTCTTCTTGATGTTTATTTTTATCTGTCATATCAAGCACTCTTTGGGCATTATTACCTTGAGTTTTATATAGCTCACTTCTTTCATCTTTTAAAACAGAAACTTGTTGTTCTAACTCTTGGATTCTTTTTTGATAAAATAAATTACTACATAAAAAAAGATTAGTCCAACCATCTTGTATCTGTTTTATTATCAATTAACTTACTTATCATTACTACTATTACGTTTAGATTCTTTATCCAACTTCATGTTATACCCTATGTTATTACTTAAAAACTTCACTTCATTTTCCAACTCTTTTCGACGTTTAACTTCAGTGACTATTCTTTCACTTAATGTAGAACCTAAAATAGAAATTTAAGTAATCACTTTATTTACCATTTAATATAAAAAAGAACTACATTTCTCATATAAATAATGATTAATTGATACTGATGTTTGATTCAGTCGAAGCTGAGCTTTAATCTCATCTTTCCAATTAATGACTATATTAGGTGGAGTTACTTCCATAATATTTTAATAAAAAGTTGAAGAATAAAATAATATTTTAGTTTTGGTTTCAATAAATTTTAGTAGTCACTTAATTCAAAATTCAGATTCAGCAGCAAATTAGATCAAGTCAATCAATTTTCCTTAGGGTCTTCTATTAAAAAAGAAATATTAGCCCAAAACAATATAAGTTAATTGGAATGAATTTCTAATTATTTTAATAACACGACGGACTTATTTTAAAATATAAAATACATCTACAAGCAGTGCTTAATGTTTTATACTTTGGGATTAACTATATGCAATGAGCCATAACTGAGCTAATGTTATCTTTATTGCTTATATCTTATAATTTAAGTACATTTAGTTTATATATTTAATAAGATTTATGGTAGATAAAGCTAATAAATACTTTTATTCAAAAGTGCTTTGAAATAAAATAAAAACAGAAAAAATACAACTTATTAAACAAAGTATTTATTAAGATATTCATTGATTGAAACAATTTAAAGTTTTGAGAGTACTTTTGTAGTTTCTGTGATTTGATGCATAGTTATAATCTTAATACTTTCAAATGCTACTTTTCCAAGTATCTTTAATCAAAATAAAATGGGGCGGGATTATTATATTTGTGTGAATGAGACACTAAAAAGTTAGGATGTCTTAAAGGAAGACCATATCTGGATTTAAGTAATACGATACTGACAATACAAAGACAAAGATAGAATAAATTAAGAGGTATGATTTGGAAACAACCATTGGTAATGCTTTTTTTGACTTCATTACTTTTTCCATTTTTTAAGCACTATTTGAGTGGAAAAGCTATTAATAAAATTCTTAAACACAAAAATACATCCCCATATGCTTTCACTTTATCCTTATTAATCTTGTTTGAGCTATCTATTATCTATTTCTATTATTTATGCTGCATATTGTGAAATATCGCTTTGTCAGTCCCATGGTTAATTATAGCATAGCAATCGCCTAAGCTGTTGTGTTCTCGAGTTCAGAGAAAATCAATCCCACGTTCTTAGTTTGATTTGCTATGAGAATTTCTAGCTCCATCCAAAAGAATATTGTCTTCTCATTTTGATATTTATACTTTTCAGAGTATAGAAGAGTTTACAGAGTATAGTAGTTCGAGGCTTTTTAACTGAATTATTCCTTGATATCTCGAACATTTAATAAAACCACTAAGTTTTATTAATAGTATCTTACGTAGATTTTACATTATTATTGTCTATTATATCTGTCTTATATAGCTTGTAACCTATTACGTGCTATTCTTCATAATCCAAGTCTATCTTAGTCACATAAATTAAGACCTTTCGGCTTATAGTATAGTCAACCCAGCAATAGCTGTTCTTGAGTCCAAACTCTGAGTACCAGATTTCACAATATCATATGGGAGTGTTTTTTTGATTTCATTATTTTTTCCATTTTTTAAGCACTATTTGAGTGGAAAGATTGTTAGTAAAATTCTTAAACACAAAAAAACACCCCCATATATAAAGTAACCAATATACATAATCATTTAAACCATCCACTGTTTTTTATAAAGTAATTTAAAAGTGATTTAATGAGTATTCTTTTTAAAAACATAATTATATTTTTTTTAAAAATACATACTAAATATTGCAATCTTAATTATAAATCGTAGCTTCCAATTAAAAATATATATGGGGATGTATTTTTGTGTTTAAGGATTTTACTAACAATCTTTCCACTCAAATAGTGCTCAAAAGATAGAAAAAGTAATTAAACTAAAAAAAAATCACCATATGGCCAGTATATTTCTTATTACAAAAAATTAATAAAATATAAGGCTTAGTATTATTATATAGAAATTTCATACATCTAATTTTAAGCCCCAAGTTATTCATTCCTAATCTTAAATTGTCCAATTATTCATAACATTAAACGATATTAATAAAAATACTTCCAGAAAAAATTTTTAATATATGAGGAACTATTTTTTTTGTCTAATTTTATTAACAATCTTTCCACTCAAGTAGCGCTTAAAAAATGGAAAAGTAATGAAACCAAAAAAAATCCCCATATAATACTTTTGTTATTTTATCATATAAATAATATAACTTTTTTAGTATTAAAAGATATTATTTTACCATCTTTATAATTGATTATAATATAGTAATCATCTAACTTATTTAAGAAACTAATTGGAGTTTTATATTGATTTAATTGTAATTATACAATAAATTTAATTAGCTTTAGGTGCTTTTACTATTAAAAGTTATGTTCTTAAATTCAGATATGGTTGACTCAGAGTTTTTATTTAAATTTCCTATGAAAATTTATACTACTTAATTACAAAAGATACTATTTTGATTATACAAATTAATACTTTTTGATTTATAATTAGTTAATTAAATAAAAACTGCTCTTAATTCCAACTATCAGATATTAACTTTTATGGCGTGTTTTTTAATTTTAAGTTGTTTTTAAATAAAGATACTATAATCAACTTATAGTATATATATAATTATTAATATATATAACTAATTTTCTATTTTTGACAACTATTAGATTTAGTTGACTATTGTTAAATTAGTCAAACAATAATATATAAAATTTACTAATTTTATATTTAATATTTAAATTAAATAATATGAATTTTACAACTAATATAAAATCTGGTACTCAGTGGTTAGAGTCAAAAGGTCTTAGTTTGTGTAACTAAGATATGGGGATATATTTTTGTGTTTGAGAATTTTACTAACAATTTTTCCGCTTAAATAGCGCTTAAAAATGGAAAGTAATGGAACTAGAAAAAACACTCCCATATACTTGAATTATGAACAATAGCATATGGAGCTGTTTTTTTTAGTTTCATTATTTTTCCATTTTTAAGCGCTATTTGAATGAAAAAACTGTTAGTAAAATTCCTAAACACAAAAATACATCTTCATATTGTAGGACACAGACTGTGTAAGACAAATAGAATAGACAATGTTGCTATAAAATCTACATAAAATAGTATTGAGAAAACTTAATGGCTTTATTAAATGTATGAGATATTAAGGAATAATTCAGTTAAAAAGCCTCGAGTTATTATGCTCTAAAATCTCTTTTATACTCCAAGTATGGATATCAAAACCGGGATATAATGTCCTTCAGAGTCATATGATATGGATTCTCATAGCAAATCAAAATAAAAGCTTAGGGTTGGTTATGACTAAACTTGAGAACACATCAACTTAAGTGGTTTTATTACGTTATAATCAATCACAAAGCCGACAAAGTGATATTTCATAGTGTGTTTCTCTTTATTTTATTAAAATTTTTGAAAATTACATTCAAAAGTTTAACTGTGAAATCTTATATTTTGTTTTTGTTTTGATAAAAAATAAAACTAAATAACTATATATTTGTATATTATGTACCTATTAAATATTAATAAAAGTAAAACAAAATAAGTTTTGAGTTAAATAAAAAATTTAACTTTAAGCTTTTTAAATTTAATTAATTATACAGTAAGGACTTGCAAATTTAAAAGAAAGTTTGGATTAATTTTTAATTAAATTCTGAAACCAATTCATACATTACTATATGGGGATGTTTTTTTTGGCTTCATTACTTTTTCCATCTTTTGAGCGCTATTTGAGTGGAAAAATTGTTAGTAAAATTCTTAAATACAAAAACACATCCCCATATGTATAAAAATATTTGAATTAAAAATTTCTAATAAATGGGGATGTTTTTTTTGGCTTCATCACTTTTTCCATCTTTTAAGTACTATTTGAATGGAAATTTTGTTAGTAAAATTCTTGAACAAAAAAATATATCCCCATTCTATATTTTTCTGTAGCTATAGAACTATTTTTATTTTGATATGCCTTTACCTTATCATTTAAATTTGTCTAAACTTTGTAAATATAATATCCAAAATTGCGACCATCACTAGGAAAATTAGTTATTAGTGGAACATTTTTAAATATACATGAATCTCTGTAAGTGCAGTGATAGGGTAAGGTGCTGGACACAAAAATTTTCTGGGAGATCCGAACAGGGAATGAATAAAATAAATCTGATAGCACTAAATTTAAAGATGTATGAAATTAAGAGCTAGAGTATACAATGGTAATTTTTAATAAGTGATAGGCGTTAAGTATTTTATTATACAGAATAGTACAGACAATCAAAAGGTGTAGCCGGAATGATTTGGTATGGCTTTTATTAGACCTTTGCGAACCATTTCAAACTATAATAAAAGTTACTGTACTATTGGTGAATTCTATACTGTGAAACTTAACGTTGTTTTCTTCAAAGAATTAATTTTAGAATAAAGTTCACAAAACAATGGTAATAGACATTACTAAAAAGATTGATAAACTATACCAAATTATACTATAATATGGGGATGTATTTTTATGTTTAAGAATTTTACTAACAAATTTTCCATTCAAATAGTGCTTAAAAGATAGAAAAAGTAATGAAGCTAAAAAAAACAGCCCCATATAGTATTTTTTGAAAATTGCAGGCTTAAGCGAACTAGAAGGTTATACACCATAAATTAAAGGATATGGTATTAGGATTAAGGAAGGGAGTGTTAACAACTAAGAAATTTAGACATTAAAATACTGATTCATCAATTATAGTCTTTATGTTTTATAAAAAATAAGAGAAAGTGTATAAGAGGTCAAATAAGCTACTTTTCAAAAATACAGTTAATTATAGTGATTGTAACCATATTTGATTGAAAGATAAATGTGGGCGGGGTATTTAAATTTAAGGCAAGGTAATACACCACTAAATGTGAACTTGACTATATTTTCAATGTTAAAAATAGATTTTTTAAGGAATTTTAAAAGCATTTATTACATTGTTATTTTTCCTTTGAAAAGTTGAAGCACAAGGTGTTTTTCTAGCTAAAAGAAAAGCTCAAAAACTCAATTCAACGAATTCAATGAACAAAACCATTAAAAGCACCTTATAAGATAAGACTGAGTCTAGCAATCGCATACTTTCAAGAGGGTTAGAAAGTCAAAATGTGATTAATTTTGCCTCTATTCTCCACGATTGCTCTCACACAGCAGAAGCAGAAATAAAGTTGAAGAAAATGAAGCCCTTGTTATGTATTATTTAATATTCTAATTTAGTTCTCTAGGAAGATAGTATGAAAAACATACTTTAATATCTAAGAATTCTAAAGACCCGTACATGTTATCGCTTAGGGCGAATAGTACTAACAATGAGTATATAATATAAAATCAATAGGAGAACTTAACTATAGAGATGATCGAATGTGGAAATACGAACGGTTGTGTCATGAGGGTTCATGATTGGAAAAGAAAAAGAGCGGATTGATATGCCAATATTAAATTGACAGATTACAAAACAAACCCTAAGAAGATTTTCATGTAGAGCATAAAGTATATTACAATCAATCTGAAAAGCATTTAACTAAATGTATTAATTTATTGAAGTAAAGTGCTTTGGTTTTTTTAGTTTAATAAATTAGTATCTTTCGCCCATTTTTACCATCAGTCACATCGTCAGTCCTTTCTAAATTTAAGTAAATTTCATTTACACCCTTCTGTCCCACCTTAATCTTTTCCTACAGTTTATATAAAATAAATTACACAGAACTCGCAAGGTCTTGATTTAAAAAAACAGTATCGCCATATAAAACGTCACTTATAAAACATAAAGCTATTATTTTGTTATTTTATTGTATTGTAAATTTAAGAGGGAGTTTTAAGAGCTTCAGGTTCCTTTTTTAATTTCTAGATTTCGCCATTCTTTTCCGCTACTACACACAACACCGCCTTTAAATCAGTTTTGAATGCTTCTATTCTACTAAGTGTAAAGTCCGTCACCTCTTCGTTTTGTTTATTTTCTTCAAGCGCCTTTGTCTTTTTATCTAAAGCTCGGAACAAATTACATACAGAGGCACCTGATTTAGCACAGATAGCAAGAGCTTGCGTATCAGTCTCTAAAGCACTCTAGGTAGCCGCGATGGTGATACATGCTGTACCCGATAATACCAAATCAGCACCTATTTGTGCTTTTTTACCAAATTTGTGAGTATGGAGGTGAGGAGAGTACAGCTTTAAACTGGCAACAACAAAAATGAAGAAGTAAGAGACCAAAAGATAGCTCAAAAATCTCATTGTTAATTATATTAGTTATATTTTTGTTATTGCTATGAAACGCCTGACTGTTTATCTTATTTTGTATTAATCTCATTAAATTGCAGCATGCTTTTTTATGGCGATTCATATAGTTTAATATATTAATGTTTTGTACTTTATTGTAAATTGAAAGTATTAAGGGCTATAATGTAAATACGTTTTATAGCCATTAGTTAAATATGATGACTATAGTATAGCCAATAGGTATTTAAGTATATATAAATATCTATTTATTCATCAAAGAGATACGAATAGGCATTTTTTAGCTAAAAGCATATTTCTAACTATTTGTTTATTAGGTTAGTATAGAGAAAATTTAAGTTGATATCGCAGTTTAGCTTTAAATTAAGCAAATACATTTGTCAATTTTGAAAAATTATCATTAAAAGGTATTTAATCAAATAGAATTTTTATTGTAGCAATAATAATGACTGAGACTATGCTTGCATAAAACCATTGACTTAACTAGTTTTTTCCTAAGTTTAAAAATACATTTTTTAATTAAAAAATGCCTTTACTCAAATTAACTGAGTCCCCAACCTAAAGTTGTATAGGATATTCAACACTATTTAAATTCCTAATACGATATTTTTTTGAAACAAGACATAAGCTGTCTTTTATTGCAGAACTCTCTATAATTTAAAGGCTACAGGGTTTCTATTACTAATCCAATTGAAATAAAATAATAGCCAAAGATGATTATTGAAAACCAAGGTTGCTTTTTACTGTAACTGCTAATCATAGTACCTTATTTTTTGTAACATTTTATAAAAACTTTTGCTTCAATAAGATATAGAGTTTTATGTATAATATAAAATGTAACAGATCCATTAGTCATTAAAAAGGACATCTTACATTAAAACATCCCAAGTGAATAACAGATTGATAGTCACAGTTTTATTATAACTCGTAAACTCAGTCTCTTGTAGTTATTTAGCCAGTAGTTGCGATCATAAATATAGAGATGTTTTTTTTACCACTTTTTCCATCTTTTAAGCGCTATTTGAGCGAAAAAATTGCTAGTAAATTCTTAAACACAAAAATACATCCCTATATAATATATTAATAGTAGGCTAAATTTATCAAATCGTAGTAATAAAAGTGACTCTTGTAATACCAAATTGTCACATTCGACTACTCGATTGTTTTGGAATATTTTTTATTTCGAAAAAGGTGAAGATTTTAACTTTAGAAGTTACTGATGGATAATGCAGGCTGGGGTTCAATTCCTTATAACCTTGAAGTTACTCCTACTACTACAGAAAGAACCCAAAATAGTGTATAGCTCTTTGCTGTGCTATATTCTAGTCTTAAATTTAATAAGATATTAGAAATAGAACAAAGTTATATAATAGAAAATCAAGTTTACTTAGTTATAGAACAAATAATAAAATAGGACATGACCAACTCCTTACTGTATTATCTGTTTAATAGATGCTTAACAAGATCCATTTTATTCCAATTCATAACTAAATCTGTTCAACATCTAAACTTATATCTACTTCGTACCTTTCAAAGTGGAATTCCTCGCTAATTGGGAAACTTTCATAATATATCGGGCCCTGAGTTTCTTTGCTATCTTAGCTTTGGGTGATGGAAAGATAGGGCTTAGAAGTATTGATAACTCCTTACTTAACTTAATGTTTAAATGACGATACGTCCCTCACAATTTTTAAGTACGTCCGTTTGTAATACCCAATCTTCTTATTATAGCTTTGAGGTATATTCTATAGCAATTTGATTAATTGTCATATATATATTCATAGTATGATGTAAAATATTGCAACAATATTAAGTACAAGATAATGGTTGCGGAGTTTTCTATAATTTTATCCGTAAACTATAAAATGACGGTTTTTAAAGCAATAGTGTTCAGATAAACATTAAATACAGTTTGCTAAAAATAGTTATTTTTTAAGAAGCTATCAATAATAAAATGCAATTATGTTAAAAAATTATTGAGAAAATTGCTGTAGTCGAAATTTAAGAAAATTCCTCAGTAAATCTAAGTCCTTTTTCAATATATAGATTTACATATACTCATAACACCATGCTGAACCCATTTATATTCTTGTTTGGTATTTGTGGTTTATGAAGGATAACAAAATACTGGGATGTATTTTTGTATTTAAGAATTTTACTAGCAATTTTTCCGTTCAAATAGCGCTTAAAAGATGGAAAGTAATGAAGCCAAAAAAATATCCCCATATATCATTTTTAAATTTTATATTTCAAGCTAAACTAAGCTCTATTCATTTAATATAGTTGCATACTTATATGCTAATTTAAAAAGATCGCTGGTAGTAGCAATTATGACTTTGCTACTAAAATTTATGTTTGCTCATTTTATTACAATATCTGCATATGCTTTACTCATCAGTATTAAGTTATATTTTATTAATATTTTTTATTGCGTTTGTGTACATGAAAGTAGGGATGCGAGTTTAAATCGATAGTAGTAAAAATAAAGTCAAAAATAAAAGATATAAGTACGAACTCCATGATCGCTTGTAGTTACTGAGGCAATGCTATGGTAACATAGGAAGATTTTGTTTCCTACTTTGTTATTGTTTATCGAATTTTAGCGTGTATTTTATCATAGCTTGTAAAGTATGATTTATTTTCAATAAAAAATTCAAACAAATTGTTCTATAAAACTCAATAAACAAAATGATCCTGATATACATATCATGTAAGTTAGAATAATGGTGACCGCTTTTTGTTTAAGATTATAATTTATCAATTATCTTAACTTGCTATATTAAACTTATAGAAAAAATGATCGTAAAATGCCTAACATTCTAGAACATCAAAAAGGGTTTATTTAAGTATAAACAGTAAATTATTAAACTCTAGGAATAAAATCAATGTCAGGATTTTCAATATGCATTAAACTGCCTGAGTTGTAGTTATCATGATCCCATTTAGAGGATTCAGAGCCAAGTTTAAAGTCATATTTTTGAAGAAGCATAGAAAGAATAACTTTTTGTTCAATTAAAGAGAAGTTCATTCCAATACCTAAATTAAACTATAAGTAAAAGCTAATTAGTTTATAAGTAAATTTCTTACATGTTCTTGTTCCCATACCGAAAGGCATCCAAGCGCTTGATTCTTTACCATAAGGATCTTCAAAGCGATCTGGATTAAATTCCTCTGGCTTGGAAAAGATTTCTGGATTGCGGTGATGCAAGTAAATTGGCAAAAGGACTGCTAGTCCCTTCTTAATCCTAGTGCCATCACTTAACGAGAGATCTTTGGTTGGAAAACGACGTAATTGAGTTACTGTTGGTGCAAATCTCATACTTTCTTTAATTACACAGGTAAGGTACTTTAACTCTTTTTGTTGTTCATGATCTGGTGCTTTTATCTCTCCATTATTTCCAAGTACATTTAATACCTCTTCACGAGCTTTTTTTTGGATATCCTATATATTAGATTAGATTAGATTAGAGATTATTTAGGTAACAAAATTACTTTATGTTTACTCAAGAAATAAATAGTCGAGGTTAAGGTATTGGCAGTAGTGTCGTGTCCAGCGGCAAAAAAGATTGATAAGTTGTATAAAATCTCAGTACTAGAAAGCCCATTCTCACTAGAATCCAAAGAGCTTTTAACCATTAAAGATACAATATCATCTTTGACATCCCCAGATTCAACTTCCTTCTTTTTTGTTTCAATAATACTTAAAAGGAAAGTCTTGAATTCTTCGGTAGCTTGGTGTACTTTTTTACGTGCAGGAATAATGAGTTCTAGTATAGGGAATACAAAGTATTTAAAGTCGTTGATACCGGCCATAGCTTTAGAGTACAATTGATAACCATGATTCTTTTCACCATCTTCTAAAGCATGGAAGTTGTAACTAAATAAACCTTTACCTAAGATGTCGAGAGCTAAATTTAAAAACTTAAGATGTATGTAAACGCCCTTTCCTTGTTCCATCTCAATTTTTTCAATAAGTTCTTTGCCACTTTCCTCAAAAATGTCGATGTTCCATGCTTTTTTAAAGGCTGGGTTTATAGATTTACGATGGTGTCTCCATTCACCTTGATCTGAGAACACAATGTTGGATTTACCAAATAAGCGATATCTCAATTGACCATAATCGTTTGGTTTATCTTCGATTTTATGGAAATTCTCAGTGTTAAGGATGATTTCTTTAATTTGTTTTGGTGAAGTGACAATTAAGTTCCACCCAGTTGATTGCCATATGAGACCGTAGCCGTCTTTGTTAAGGATTGGACGATATAACTTTTCAAATCTTTCTGGGATTTCAGCTTTTGATAGCAACTGTTTAATAAAGTCGATAATAGAAACGGCTTTTAAATGTTTATATTCAGAGGGGAGATGGAAAGATTGATAAAGTGCAATCGATATAATAGAAGTTAAAAATATTAAACTATATGCTAATATTGACATTTTGTTTTTTTTACTTTGATTAGTGCTATCAACAGCCCTTTACATATATAATTTTCTGTTAATTTTATTACTCCCATTCCTTGCTTAAACTTTGATTATTTTTTTTCCGGTGTAATTTTGAGCCATTTTTAAGAAATTAAATGATCTTATCTAATAGATGGTACAGATCTTAGAATAGATATAATTATACTTGATGATGATCAGTTGTAAACTCATAGTTCCTGCATTTGATTTCTAGACAATTTTATTCATTCTTTTAATTGCTATTATAGCTTATACTTAATACTACAACTTTAATAAGTTCCTTATTTACCAGTCAACAATAAAAGCCTATTTTGAATCTGTTTATACAAGGCATAAAGGTGGTGTCAAACAAAATCTTAAATTTAAATTTGACTTAAAAATAAAGTGAATGGTAACGGATTTAAATCCCGCCCTTTAAAACAATTATAATAATTTAGTCCTTTTTAGTGTGTACAAATTATATCATTTTTTTATAAACAATGGTTAACTTTTTAATAGATGCAGGTTAAAAATTTAGTAGAAATTAAATAAAGCGAATACAATGACAATAAAACGGAGCATAGTTTAGAAAATAATGGATAAACACTAACATGATTATAAAGCGAAAGCCACTATTAATTATTCATAGAATAAAATTATAAACTTTCAAATTTAATAATGATGACAATGTTTTTTCGGAAGATAACAACTCTATTTTTCTTCCGAAATTTTCATTTACTGTAAAATATTTTTAATGTGAATGTAATTTAAATTGTTGAATTAAAATTATTCACAGATATTGCAGTAATAGTTTTAAGTAATATATTTGATCATTTAATCAGTATTGTTTTTTAATCTATCAAACCACTTTTTAACATTCGCATATTGACATTCAAATACTACAATATAATGGCGTCTTTTGTTTACTATTTTTGCCATTTTGTTCGATTTTAAGTATATTTGAGTGGAGAAAAATCATTTAGGTTCTGATGTTACAAAGGCAGCATATATGAACATGTCTTTTTATTTAGTATTCAAATCCAAAATACCGTAATAAGTTTAATTGTTTAAAAAGTTCCAATTTCTATAAAGTATTTATAAATATTACATTAGAATATAAAATAGATTTTTCTATTTCAATCTTAAAACCTAGATAGAAAACAATATACGATTTTTTCAAAAAGTTAGTTTATTTTTAAATTGTTTTCTAATATTAGAAAGTTTAAAATGAAACTTTATTGAAATACATCTAAATAGTGTTTATTAAATAATTGGAAAATAAATCATTTTTTGAAAAACATAGTGGTTTTTGAAATACAAGAAATACAAAAACAGTCCCTTAATATAAAACTATCGATATCTCGAAAAACATTAGAGATATTATAGAATACAATATGAGCATATGGGGATGTTTTTTTTGATTTCGTTATTTTTATATTTTTTAAGCGCTACTTGAGTGGAAAGATTGTTAGTAAAATTCTTAAACAAAAAATACATCCTCATATATAACAAATCAGAATAACAAATGTGAATCTTTTTATGTTCCATTTACTTTTCCATTTTCAAGCGCTATTGAATGGAATAATTGTTATTAAAATTCTTAAACAAAAGAGCGCTTTGAGTCTAACCACACTAGAGTTTAAATGACATTATTATTCTATATCAAGAGGTTTATTAAAGACAACTGATAGTTTTTGTCCCTTTTTTTTTCAGATAAAATAAACTAAAGATCAATTAATGGTGACAAACAATAATACTCCAATTTACCTTAAATTTTTTTTTCCTTGAATTATAATAAGCTACTCCCTGAAAATACTTTAATAAACAAAACAATATATATAATTCAGAACTACCATGTTAGGTGCTGTATGCCCAAAAATAAACTCAACTTGGTTAAACTCTAAAATTAGGTTATTTGGTGTTATTGTGTTACATCAAGTTATTACTAGGTATGGCGTTGTTCAGAACTGCGGAAAAAGATAAGCATATAGATCCAACTGCAGTATTGTCTTTAATAAAACGATATGTTATATTACGGTCGTCTAATTTTTTACATTTATTTGAATAATAAACTTTAGTAAAATTACCTAAGAAATTTATTAAGCTAGTTTCAAAACCATTTAAAGGTTCTGTATCTGGGTTTAATATATTTTTAGCCAATGTTTTTGAAAACTGATTATAAATTATAGCTTCTCCAGTTCCTATATACGTAAAAAATATTATATCTTTTTATAACACTGTTTAAAACTATTACCTGAAGTGCTACATGCAACTCCAACTAACTCTTCAGTTTCATTTTGACTAAACTCACTCCAAACCCCTGCACCATATATAGCTGCCTAAAGAAAGTTTAATATATGTGACATTAATATAAATATTTAACACTTTACTTCACCCACCCTTCCTGGAAACTTTAATAATATTCCACCAGAGGAAACCCCAGATATCAACTCAAGGGTATTTAAATCAAATACAATCGCTCCAACAGTATCATTCTTAATCTCTTCTAATCCGTTAGTGTCTAAATTCTTTTTGTAGTATTCATGCTCTCGCTTAGCTTTATCTGATATTAGCAAATCGTTCTCATGGTGTAGCTCTGGATAATGTTTGCTTACAAAATACTCTACCCCTTTATTTGTTAATAAAAGGGGTGCGACTCTATTCCCAGGTAAAATACCACCTTTTATATCTAATTCCTTTAATTTGTTTGCTAATTCGATAGGATTTTTTATATTATCAACTGCACCTAGCCCAATGAATTGATGTAGTATTTCTTCACCAAACTTACTCTTAGTTATACTACAATCAAGTTCCACTTTACCAACTAGGTTTAAGTTAGAGCCAAAGCCTAGGATTTCAGTTAATATTCTTTAACAAATCTTATCACATACCAGCATTCGTTAGCTCTGAATCCTAAATGATAGTCCAATGTTTTTATAATAGGATAAAATACTCAGTTTTACTTACCTCTAGCGTTTTTATTACACTAACTAGTACTTGGTCTATACTCTTTGTCCTTTTATAGCATTTTATTCCTTTATTTATAGCTAGCTTGGTCAAATGTTTATATTTTGAATGATTGTCTTCATTAAAATAGCCAGCGCCAACATGTAATAAAATAACTAAATTTTCACTCATTATAAAAAGCACTTTTCTGATGTCAGCAGGTATTTTTCATAAACTCAAAATCGAGTTTGATTTGTTACTTATTCTAAGTAGAATATTAAAATGAAAAAGTAAGATTGGGTTTTGAGAGTTATTTAAATAAAATATGGCCAAAGGTAGGTTACTAAATACAAATAGAGGATGGAATAAACTAATTCACTTTAAATTAAAGTACCAAGAAGCTTTAGATTACTGGAAGAGTTAGAAAAAGGAGAGAAAGGGATTGGAGATGGCGCTTGTTCTTATGGGCTTGCTGATGGTGATGATATGAACCTCACTAACTGGTTTGGAACCATTTTAGGACCGGTTAACGTTAGTCTAATATTGATTTATATGATGTTATTATAGATCTAACATTTTTAATAGTCGGCTCATATAAACCGCATTTATAACTTAAGAATTGTTTGTGGTCCAAACTACCCAGATGCTCCTCCAGAGTTATATTTCATCTCCAAAATTAACATGACTTGTGTGAACCAACAAAATGGAAGGGTAAGTTACTTTGATACGTGGTTTAATAAAAAAAAAAATTAAATAATAAAAATTAGGTAGAGCCAAGTAAGCTTGGATGTTTAGCAAACTGGAGGCGTGATTTTAGTTTAGAGACTGTACTCACTGAATTAAGAAGGTAATGAAAAATAAAATTTAAGCAACATTACTAATTTAATTTATAGAGAAATGGCAGGAGCTCATAATCGTAAACTACCCCAGCCTGATGAAGGTCAAGAATTTTAACATAAATGGTATAATGTTTTTTTAAAACTTTATTTGTTTCTTGGTTTTATGACTTTTGATTTTGTTTAAGAATTTATTTCTAAGTAATGAATTAAAAACGATGATAATTAATATTATGTTTCTACTTCAACTACTATACCCATATATTATTTTTTATTAAATTAAGGGTATTTTCATATTAGGTTAGTATTATTTTTTGTATAATCAGACTTTAGGCAAGCTAGGTTGGTGAAAGTAGAAAAGTTTTAAGCCATGTATCATCGCCATAAATAATAATATCATTCAATTTATAGTTTAGATTGAATAAGCGTTGGTATTAAATACAATAAGTATTATAATCAGTCACCAATACATAGTATATTGCTTTGATTAATCAATATTTGGTTTGAATAGGTTTTTTAAATACTCAAAAGTTGAAATGAAATAAATCAAGTGACTTAACTTAATTACTGGTAGTATGGATAATAGCAAATTATTCTAGTGTACAATGAGATATTTAACATATCAACTGATAGAGCTATTAAGAGATACGACAAAGCAGTTGAAACTTAAAATGTTTATAATCTAGGTAACTGGTTTATACATAAGTGTAATAAAATACTTTCGAAATGATAAATAAATAAATTTGATTAAAATGTAAAATTACAATGGAAAAAATATATCACTAGAAAACAATGAAAAAATAAAAAAATATTAATAGTGTTAAAGCATTATTATATTAGGTAATTAGTATAAGATAAATAAAAATAAAGCCACCAAAAACATCAAGTGGTGGACAAAACTCAATTCAAATTTCACTTTTAAACTAGATTATTCAGTTTTAGGATGGTAATCTGCCATATGGGAAGCTGCATATTCCTGTAACAGAGGTTTCAAATCACTGTTGTTTTTGATTGAATTTGTAATAAAGGCCAAGAAGCGTTGCCCATAAGAAGTAGGATTGACACAAGAAATCTCATCATCCTTATGATTGATCGTTTTGAAAAAGTGTTCCACCCTCTTTTTCATTGAATACGGTGTCATAATATCAATAATTCCCATACAATACAAGCTAGACGTAGGGACATCATTTTCATCTGTGGAAATAAACCCACCTTCATCACGATAAAATATACATTGTAATCTTTCCCCACTGACTTCTTCGGGTAATTGATGTGAAGTCCCAGCTGGTGCAGCTTCATTTAATGCTATTGGGTCTGCAGAAACCACCTGTTGTTTTAATTCTGTTGGATCCTTGTATTTTTTTTTTGTAGAGCCCGTTTTAACTGTTGGGTCAAAAACGGACAAAGTAGCTTGACGAAGCCCATCTCGATTACCCCTTTCTAAATTATGAATTCCAATCAATAGTGAGTAGTCCATGATATTATGTCGTGCTAAAAAATCGGCGTCTGAACATAATTGCTGAAAAAGAATATGCCTTTTCTGAGGTCCTAGCTCTAATTGTCTTTCTTGTTTGAGCCAATTAAGATCCTTAAGTACAACAGGTAAACCTGATTCTGAAGCTATTTTTTCATCAAGATATCTGCCATATGTCGATCCCTTCAAATCAAACATGGCGTGAATATCCTTGGTTGAAGGCAGAACATTCGCCATCACCACAAAATGTATCTTCCTAGAGCTTGGCATCTTGACACGATGTAAGCCATAAATTCTACTCAGCAAAGTATTTGGGTTAGCTTTCACATGCTCATAATAACCAGGCAAAATTTTACGGAAGAATTTATGCTCTGAGTAATGAACTGTTTTTATAATGAACCGAAAATCTTGAGAATAGTAAAAAAAACTACCGCTTTTTCCAGGTGTATTAAGTTCTGATAAGATATATTTTAGCGTGAGCGATATTAAATATTCTGCTGGATCCACGCCGAATAGATCTCTCAAAGACCGAAATACCCATGGTGAATAGTCTTTAAACTTAAAATCATATTTTGATGAAGGTGTCAGCTCATTTCCAGTTATGTCAAATGCTAATTTATTAGCGGATACAAAATCCTCTTTAACTAATGGCCTTTTCAATTTTGCAGTACAACGAGAAACCTAAATAAGTTAATGAGTTGAACTAAAAGCTACATTAATAATTACCGAAACCCTAATTCCAGTAAGCATGTTATACATCAGCTCAAAGTTATTATGCTCTTCCCCAACTTTTGTTCCATATCTTGCTATATTATTATTAGCATTTACTGTATCTTTACGTGACCTTGAACGGGTAAATAGTCTTGGAGGACTTTTTTTTGAAACAGGATCAACGATTGGTTTACTATGTGGAATAGTAGTTAACGTATTGTGTCTGATCATCTTTGCTTTTAAATTTTCAGGATTGATATTAGTTGTCAAAGAAGCAGCAGTAGCGGTTGAAATTTCTGCTTGGTCCGTTATTCTATCATCAAGCAACATTGGCTTTTGTTTTTTCTCAAGATAGAACGATTGAGTGTGTTGTGGCATTGTTGGCCTAACTTTGTTATTGGCGCCCTCTTCTATAAAAGAAACTTGCGTTTTTTTTACTTGGGAATCAGACGCTATATCTAGAACATGCACATTGATCATTTATAAGAAAAGAAAGTTAACTAAATCATTAAACTTCAAACGTTTAATTGAGTTTGTGTTTATTTGATTGTTAGTGATTTTTAAAGAAGGAATTTTAATCTAAGTTAATTTTTTTGATTGGCTAAATTGATTTCATGGAAGCTTTAATTGGGTTTAGGTAGTTTCTTTTTTTAAAAGTTTATGTGGTCATAATTGCTGAACTATTAATTAACATTTGAAATAAACTGTTAAAATTTGTTATTTCACTTTTAGGTTTCTATCCAGAATTTTGTTTTAGAACCTACCCTCAAATAATTTTATTTTTAAGCAATTTGGTTTATAGTGTAAACATCTCCTTAATAATAATATCAAGGTTCCAGAAATAAAATTCATTATTCGCGATACATTATAGTTTACAGAATTGGCATTTGACTTTTGAAGAAGTTTCATTTTTATGAAATTTTTTTGGAAATTATTTAGAAGCTTTCAAAAAACTTTTCTTATTTTATAAGTTTATATTTATTACAATTCTATTGCGAATTAATTTGCAGAAAGTTATAGGCCAAGTATTTTTTGGTCAGCTTTTTTAATGGCTATTGGGTTGTTTAAAATGTTCCAGTGTGAATTCTTACATATAGAAATCGCCAATTAGCCATTGGTTACAGCACTGCTAAAGAATTCATAGTTGATACTTTCATTTTTGCATTCAAAAAAATACTTTCGCAGCCAAAGATAGCACAGTCTTCTATATGCATGGGTTTGTTACTGGAAGATTTCGAACAACCTAGCATTAAAATTTTTATTTTTAAATGAACGGCTAGTTAAGCCATAATATAGCTGCAGGATATATGATTTTTTAAAAAGGTCAAGTGAAATTTGCCTTAAAAATAAAATCAAATGAACAAAATACGAATCAAGCCAATAAAACAAGACAAAAGTAAACTGAATGCAAAGTCATCATAATTTTTTTACTTACGCTTAGTTCCTTTTGATTCTTTCAAAATTGCATCACCTCAATTAAAATGGACAATAGTGATACAAAAAGGTTCAAAAGAAGCAGTCTAGCAGAGCTATATGCAACAAATAGTGAGGAATCTAAGACTGCTGAGCCCACAAAAGAAAACGGAAATGAAATTAGCCAATATCAAAATATTGTTGATGTGGATCGCTTGAGAAACAATTCAAGTGATTTAAATCTCGATGGAAATGGTCATTTCAAAAACCATAAAGCTTTAGAAATTGAACCAGAGATTGTCAGCTCTCAAATATCTTTGGTAGAATTTGGCGGATTTACAAATGCTTCGAATATCACAGAAGTTGCTAAAAATTCATCTAATGTTAATTCTGAAGACGACAGGGATCAAAATAGAATAAATATCAAAAAAGAACAGAAAGCAATGAACTCCCAATTATCCCCATCAGAGTTTGATTGGTTTACAAACGCTTCAAATATTATAGATGTTGGAAATTTACTTGAAGATAAATCTATAGACAATGATGATGCATTTAACACAAAGCTAATAAACATCGTAAAGAACAAAGGTAAAGCTGAGAAACGAAGCTTATATGAAGAACTGATCGATCAACTCAAAACCGTCCAAGAAGACGTACTTGAAACTTATTCAGGATTCACAGATGCTAATAAGGTTATAGTTGTTAACGAAAATTCAAATAACGAAATTAGCCATATCGATAATAATCTTGAAATCAGTGGATTTAACAATCTGTTATCACAAAATTCAGAAAATTCACAGGAAGTAGGTAGTGCTCCTAAAATAGACATTTATAAAATATTAGATGAGTTCGATTTCGAAGAGACGGAAGCGACATTAGGAGAATTTGGGGGCTTTTCATCAGCAAACATTCAAAATACAGGCAACAATGGAAATCACGATTTGCCAGAGTTAGCTCAACAGCTAACCTCTCAGGTTATAGAAAACAATACCCAGAATAACTTTTTAAATAGACTATTTCAGGACTCTAATTTAGAGCAAGATGATAATCTACTTGGGGATACTTCTTTCAATCTATCTTCTGGAAAAGTGCCCGAGTTAACACATGATTTTAACACAACATTTGATAGTACCTTTTTGTCAGCTGAACATAACACTTCACAACCTACGGAGCTAGCCTCACAGTCACCAAATAAGAAGGACTTATTTGGTAGGATGAATGGTACAATAATAATCCTATAATGTTTTAAACTTATATTTTATTAGTTTTAACTTCGACTCAAATGAGTGATCCGATTCAAAATGGAAAGGACTCGCAAATTAAAGAAGTGCTTTCAAATGATTTTACTGCAGAGCAATTTAATATGGACAGTAGTAAAATAGTTTTAAATGGTAATTTAAATACAGCAAATAATTATACAAATGAAATCCATTCGCAGTTATCATTAGGTACTAGCAGTCAGAGTAACTATTTTTTAAATATTTTTTTACAATAACATTTACACGGAATTTAAAAAGGATGTTTATATAGCCATACACTAAAAAATGAGAATAATTCAAAACTAGGTTTAATTCTTGAAATCCTTGATAATGAAGCACTTCAACTTCCTTTAGATAACATTAGTAGCTTGACTGAATTTATTGAAAATCCAGCTATAGAAGTCTCAAAATCAACCATCTTGAACTTCATCGACCTATCTGAAGTGAGCACATCCACAAGTGGTTTTGAAAAATTGAGCAAGATTTATGTTTGTGACATTAAAACTATAGAAGATGCCAAGAAGGTGCAATTTAGACTACCATCTGGAAACAAACCTTGGGGCTTAGCTGATGTAACTCGATGTTTTGATGGAATGCAATTTATTCATGTTGAAAAAGAGGATTGGATAAAGAACCATTACTCACACATTGTTTGGAACATATTTAACTTGGTACGTTATTTTCCAAAATTAATACAAGCTGATGAGAATTATCCAGAAATTGTACACAAGCAGCTTAAAGTAAGATACAGAAATGAGGTAAGAGACCATATGAGTTTGTGTTTAAAGAGTATCGTTGAGAATCAAACTTCCTTGCAAAGTAATATAATAGTGTTTATTAGTGAAATCATTCGAGGTGCTGACTTTAGCGGTGCAAGACCTCATTTTTATATTTCAGATGGATGGTATAGTATTAAATGTGAGTTGGATGAGCCGCTCAGGAATTCATTATTAAACAATGAGTTTCAGTTGGGACAAAAAATTGAAATTACTGGTGCGATCCTTCAGTCATCGGGTTCTGTACCCATTTTAGAGAGTAAAGACAAGCTGAGCTTAAAACTGAGCTCAAATGGGACAAGAAAAGCATGTTGGTCTAGAAAAATTGGACATCAACCTTACAATTGGTTTATCAAAGAGATCAAAGACATTAAATTAAATGGTGATATAATACCATGTACTTTTGGTAGAATCATAAGAAAACACCCATTTAAGATAATGATAAGATCAAAATCAGATGGAAAATCGACTATTCGTACTTACGAAGAAGAATTGGCTCTTAAGGAAAGCACTGATATGGATGAATCGGAGGATTTGACAGAAAATGAGGTAAGTTGTACTCATGATATAGTAATATGAATTCATAAATAATAAATAGTTTACTCCTTTTTGCGCATTAAGAATAATTGATAAAAATAATACAGAAGCGCAAATAACGCTATGGAATATATCATTTGAAACATATAACGATTTCAAAGAAGGGGAAAATTACTGTGTAAAACTATTTTCATTATTATCAAGTTAATAATTAAACTTTGTTAGTTTTATAACCTTATTCCAAAAAGAAGTAAAGACAGGCATAAATTCAACTACCATAGTGTGTTACAATTAAATTCAACAATCAGTACAAAATGCGTTAATACAAAAGGGAGTGCTTTGAATAGTCATTATAATCCTGCGCTTGGAAAACAGTTAAGTACTATTACTTCGTTAGAAAGCCTTGAGAAAGGAAGTAACGTGGATATGTGCGTACTTTATTTAGGTAAGTTATATATGATGTAATGAATAATCTTACTTATAACTTTTGTAAAGGTAAACATTTGAATGGATGTGCATTTATTGATCAATCAAAACGTATCTTGGTAATAATGAATTCATCACTAAGAATCGATGAGGCGAATAAGTTAAAAGTAAGAAACAAAAAAATAATCATACTTTAACAATATTAACAATATATTCTTTAGCCAAGCCATGTATATATATTAGAAAACATTTCTGTTAGTCACTATCATGCTAAGTTTGATCTGCAAGAAGCGGATTTTAATTTTCATTCTTACGTGTCTACAAACAATTTTAATCAAGTACAACGTAATGCTTTTGAGATACTTGAAAGTTACTTTAATAAGTAAGATTATGTTAGCATAATAATAATACAAAAATTAATATTTTATAGATATCATTATTTTATATATAAAGAATTGGGAAATAAAATAGAAATGATCAAGCAGGGCACAAGCCTTATGATCCCATTGAGTCAATGCAATATTATGGAAGGCAAGTTTCTCAAATGGGAATGGAACAATGACAACTCGGTAATTGCAGAATTTCAAGATAGGCATAATGAACAATGGAGTTTATTACTTGATTCAGCTGAATGGTATCAGCTGTGTGCTTTAAGTATAGGAGATGAAAAAGTACCTAAATTAATTAAGGATTTAAATGAAGGTAACTTTATTGATCCAAAGATAAGTTCAAGTGCCAATGTAAAAATTTATTTGGAGCTGAAAAAGTATTCAAATACAACTCAAGCTTTTTCATTAATGACAAATATTTTACCTTTGGGTGATAATGAAACTTACGATATTAAGTCAATTCTTCCAAATATTAAAACAAAAAACAACTTGAAGCCACTTACTTCGATTTATATCCACGAATTGAAGAATATCAAAGCTTATTTTAAAAAGAGAGTGTTTAAAAATAGGAAATTTAAAGTAAGGCTTCTATTTTGTTATTTTATTGTTTTTTCATTGTTTTTAGTTATATGTATCGCCTAATTTAAATTCAGAGTATATCAATTGTTATAAAGTTGAGCATGTCACCTTGACTGGGCAGCCACCTTTAACTTGGGAAGCTTTGATGTAAGATTAGTTGTAATTAAGTTAGGTTTATAACAATTGATTTATAAATCGATTGAAAATTGATATTTAATTTGGTGTGATCAGTAATACTTTGTGCTATTAAATTCATCGTAAAGACAAAAAACAAATTTATTTAATAAATTGATCATGTATCAAAGCTGAATTTATTTACATAAATGTTTATCATTATTAATTTAACTGACATTTTGTTTGAAATTGAATTCATAAACAGGTGGTAGTTAAAAAGGATCATTATATATGATACTGATAATAATAAATATAAATCCCCTAAGATAGTATATGGGGATGTGTTTTTTTGTTTGAGAGTTTTACTGACAATTTTCCCACTCCAAATAGCACTTAGAAAATGGAAAGAGTAATGAAAAAAACATACCCTTATATGTGTTCGTTTAAACTTTTTCTCTATCTTTTTTAAACTCCTTCTTAATTGCTTCAAATTTTTAAAAATTGGTATTATTTTATTTCCTAAAACAATCTGATGCTTGACCTTTTCAAGCTTTAGATAAATAACATTGTTCATAGGATATTTTTTTAATGTGTGGTGTTTTAATAATTCTGAATAAAATCAAACCTCTGAAATCTATCTTTGAACTAATTGTTTAATAATTTTATAAGAATACAAGGTTGTAAATGCGTTTCAAAAAACCAACAATATTAATATACTAACCTTTCTATACTGATTGTATATATATTTGACACATGTATTCAATTTATTAAGGATGGATAACTGTAAATAGGAGTTTTGGAATTCTCCATACTTAATTATGCATCTACCTCTTCACTATTATGTAATTACTTCAATCATTTTATTTATATTATGAAATAGTTGCTGTTTAAAATTAACATAATACATGATGAAAAAAATGGATCAAAGTTCATCATAGCAGAATTTTAAAAAAAATATAAGTCAGTATTATACTACAAACAAAATAGTTAATAATGGAGAAGTCATTTGTAACAAAAAAATATTTTTCTTCTTTCCTCGAAGTTAAGAAAGTGAAAGGAATTAGGTCAGTTATTTTGACCAGATTATAGATTTTATAGAATGTTTAGGGTCCTATTTTAGACAGTTACCAAAAGCCATGATTTCTTATATAGCTTTGATGATTATGAATTCTTATATTTTAGCTAGTGATAAGTCTGTAGCCTCAGACGCTGACATAATACATACAGATGACCTATATTTTGGGCTATTAATCAACTATTCAGGTGAGGAAGAAATGATCCATTATTTGAAACCTTGCAAAGTGTGGGTTGCTAATTTCTACGGAGCAAGGTATATATAAAATAACATGCTAGGCATAACTGACTATAAATTACTTTATTTGGTCTAACTGGAGAAATGTTAACATAGGAATGCGTGGCTTAATAAAGGTTATGATAATGATCAACTTTCCACGAATAGTCGAAAATCTTTCGCCTGTTCAAGGACCGATTGTTTATATATCTTTATAATGTGCTTTGATGAATGATACTGGATTAATAAAAAGATATAAGAAGACTTGAGAGACAAATGCCATAGAAATATTGATAGCAATCTAACTCCACAAAGAGCAATTGTTGCCAAGTCTGAAAAATATTTGTACTTTGTTGATTTTGATAGAAACGCAAAGTTTGCATTCAAGAGTTCGATTTACAATACTATTTTTTATATTATTTTCAGAAAGATATTTTCGTAAATCAAACCTTAGTTGGTAAACAATATTTTGTTAACTATTACAAATTCATTACATATTAACAAAAACTTATTAAATATCATATTTATATAACTTTTTTCAAAATTGTTTCAACAATACGTGTTCAAGCATTTCAAATAATGATAAAGTAGCATACGTTAATACCGGTTAAGTAATGTTTAAGACTCACTGTTCAAATTCGAGTTTAAATTTCTATTATGTTATTATATTATTTAGAATACCTCAAATAGCTATTACTTATTATTGTTAATTTTCTAACAACAGCATTAAAAAATAAATTGGAAAATGGGTAGTATCTATTGCAATTTTATGTTTATATAATCATATCGTTTTTAGAATAAATTAATTTTCTACATAATAGTTTTTAAATTGTTAGGATTGTTTTCTTTATTTAACATATATGTTCATTTCTAAATGATATATATAGATGTTTTTTTTGGCTTCATCACTTTTTCCATTTTTCAAGCACTATTTGAGTGGAAAGACCCCATTAATAAAATTCTTAAATACAAAAATACATCCCATATAGTAGTATTATAGATTAAAAAAGAGTTCATTTATTCAGCATTGTAAAGTTTCATAATTTTTAAGTATAAAGACTAAATTTTTTATAAGACTATATATTAGGATATAAATATTCAACACCAAAAGAAGCTTAAAACTTCTTTAAAACTCTAGGAGATAGAAGAGTTTTATAAATCAAAATTTAATTAACAAAATAGAAATATATGGTAATATAAATCTTACCTACAATAATTATTAGGACAGTAAATTACATTATAATCTCATTGAATGTTTGTTTTTATTTAAGTCTCTAAATAAGAGGTTCTTAAAAGTTTAAAGTGCTTAGTGAATAAACAAAAAATAATCACCTAAAGTGTTCAATTAGAATAGAGAAATAGATATTTATTGAGGGGAATGGAATATACTTTTTCAAAAAATAAGCCTGTACCCACTTAATTCCATTGTCACACCTGTAATCCTTCAACTTAAGCACTCCTCAAAGTCCCAATTTATCTCTGTAAATCTCAGTTTCTATATTATATGTTCTTATATTAAATAGGCACCCTGACGTTTACCTTCAACTTAAAATTAAGCCTATAAAATAGCTGATGATGAAAGCCAAATCTAAATATAGCAAATCTAAGTAATTCTTTGTCAAATTTACAAATCAGGTTTAAAATTCAAAAATTTCGCAGCCTAAAATCGATTCAACTGCGCGCTTTCATCAATAAATACTGAAAAAATTCAAATTATGCTAATTTTTTTTATAAAAAATAAAAAGATGAATGCTCTCACTGCTAAATATGTTCCTGTTAATAGCTTGGAGCTAGCTTTAAATTTAAAGCTACCAGTAGAACAGATAACGACCATTTTTTCATCCCAAAGTACTCAACCAACATTTGATAAGTATTTGTTTTTAGCATTAGATAGCAGTGGTAGTATGGCCGGAGCTGCTTTCAATTTGGCTAAAGAAAGCATTGTAAACCTGTGTGAAATCACCCATGCCCAAGTGCAGGGGATCTCTCTATTTTCGTTTAATGAAAGTTGTACTGAGTATATTTATCATGCTGGAGATGATTTCGACAAATTTAAGACACAAATTAGTGAACTATTTGTAGGTGGAGGCACAATGTTTAGATCTGTGTTTGAGAAAATGGGAAAAAGAATTTTACATATGGATGATACAAAAAAATCAATATCAATACTTTTTTTTTCTGATGGAGAAGATAATTATGAAAGAACAGATACATTAGTCAATGATCGCTCAAGTTCATTAAATAAGTTTAAAGACATTATACAATGCCAAAATCAGCTATCTTTAGAGTTTCATTCAATTGGATTTACCAGCTGTCATGATGCTTACCTCCTTGGAAAGATGACAGAAATTGGAGATAGTATTGGTTCATTTCAATATGTAAAACAATCAAGTGATATTCAAGAATCTTTGGAACGATTAGAAGAAATTTTATTGGAAAATAAAATTCAGCTTTATGTTACTTTTAGTACGAGTTCTGAAGCAATAAAAATCAGATTGAATTCTCTAAACGTTGCCTTATTTATAGTAGACAAACAACTAGTTGATGATCAGATGTGGTTATCAATAAAAAATGAAGATAATGAAAATAATGAAACAACTTATCAAAAACTATGTCCTATTGAATTGACTCCTTTTGAGTTTAATAAACAGGATGGTATCAGCTTTATCCAAGTTCAATGCGATGTGCTTGATATTGTAATTAAAAGGTTAGCAGATAAAGTCTTGAAATCTAATATTGAGCCCTTGTCAGATGAAGAGTTGATATCGATAGAAAATCAGCTAAATGAATTTGAGAAAAAAATTCAGCATTTTTATAAGAGTATCAACATTCTTTGCAGTGAACAACGGAAAATTAGTAGGCCAAGGGTATTATTAACGAAAAAATTGATTGATGGACTTAAAGAAGGTATTTCTAGTCTAAAAAATTCAAAATTAACAAATAACATGATTGCTTCTTGGCAATCACTGGCAAGTCATAATATGCTGTTATTGAGTAACAAAGCAAAAAATAGAATAAACAGAAGAATTATAAATAATTCTAACCCTATTGATGATCTTGAAAAAGAAATTGAACAAACAGTTAAAGAAATTGATTTTGAGAAGCTAAGAAAAGAAGTCGATAGTACAGTTTTAGATCAAACCACGTGTCCACTGACACGTTGCAATTTCATTGAAGCCTTAGAAGAGGGTGATTGTATTGGTCTTGGACTTCAGGTTCAACGTAGTGAGGCATGTGTTTTTGATTCCACTTTATTAAAGATTACCAATGTAGGGCCAACATTTACAAGCTGTGTGGGATTTATGGATATATTGTCATATAAAATAACCAAAGAAGAAGAGGATCAATCGCAACTACATGGTGGTTTTGACAAGGAAAATAAAATTGCCAGTGTAACTACAGGATTAGCAAATGAGAAAATCAATGCAGTAATGCCTTTATATATAAATGAACATCATTGGAAGGTTGCATCTAAAAGAAGTAAAACAATGCTTTCATGGATGGCTACATTATCAGTTACTGGGGGTCTTGGTAATGAGATTAAGATTATCCCATTTCTGGTGCTTTCAAAATGTTTAGATATGGTTTTTAATCAACCAACAGAGCATAATCTAACTATTTTTAAAATGGTACTGGATACTTGTATGGCTATTTATAATAATAAAAGTATCAAACATGAGGTTATAGAAAAATATCAAAGGTTTATAGAGTCGCCTTTAAATAGAATGAGTGACTCAATACCAAATCAGGCTTTCTTTTTGACTCAAGTACTCTGTGCTATTCATTCGGGTGATATTGAATTTGAAGACTTCATTGAAAAGTTCGAGCCTTTTTCTATATATATGGTTGAAGAGGTTATTCGTCGTAAATTAGTTAAAATGGAATTTGAAGATATAATCCTGGATGATTACTTCCGTTTATTTTCTATTGATAAAGCAAAAATTATTGAAGATAAAGTAAATAAATGGGAAACAGAGTATAATAGTAAGATTCAAGAGATGGAAAAAGAAGATGGAGCCAAGTATAAAGAAATGTTTATAAAACTGCTTAAAAGAA
The DNA here is from genome assembly GCA_030770535.1 of Batkoa obscura. NCBI lineage: Eukaryota > Fungi > Entomophthoromycota > Entomophthoromycetes > Entomophthorales > Batkoaceae > Batkoa > Batkoa obscura. Next base: position 193,935 of record JASVEC010000014.1, read on the forward strand.
TCGAGAATGGAGAGGAAGATATTGAAACGCAAATTAAAGTTGATAATTATGATATCTCTATTCCATTATCTCATTATGAGTTTGATACCAGTGACATCAAATTTCACGAAGATGGGATTAAATTCATTGATAGAATAGAAGATGAAACCCGAGGGGGGATATCTTATATATTGAATAAAATTAAGCAACTAAAACTAAACCCAGAAGCCATCAAAAGCAATAATTTACTGGAGGAGATAGTCTCTATTAATAAAAATAACACTATGAGTGCTAAATTATTTTATAGTCAATTAAGTAAGGAGCAAAAGTATAGTTTTTATGATCAAAATTATTTCAATAAAACAAATCAAAAGAGAAAGGAACTGGTGGGCTGTGAAATTGGTATTCGAAGCCTCAGTGATAGTGATAAAAGTGCTAAATCCTATATCAAGACATTGATTGAATCGAAAGTTAATAAAGAATATGCAAGAAAGCACAAGTTATTTGTCAAAAAGCTGAACAATGCTGAGGGTGCTCATCTTAGCATGCTATTCTTAAACACCCAGGACTTATGTGAAGCAGCAGGAATATTGAAATACAAGGTTAAATTTCGATCGATTAAAAAATTTCAACAGATTGTTACTGCACTTCAATCCAAATTACCTAAATTAAATTCATTGACTATGAATAAAATGATTGATATTCAATTAGCTAAGCTTGAGATGTTAGTTACCGGAAAATATCAAGGAGTTCAATTGTTTCAAGGGAATATGAGTGATAATATTGATCCTCGTTCTGGAAAACCATTCAAAATTTGGGTTCCTGAGAACAAAAACTTGTATCGATTTTATAAGGTGTATCAAACTATTGAAGGGACTGATAAAAAGGAACTTTTGAACAGATTTAAAAGAATATTTGTTGGTAAAGAAGAATATTTAGAGAAGCGAGCAAAGAGAGATAATCTGTAATAATAAAATAAGCGATGTATCAATTACTTATGTGTTGTTAATTTCTATGTTTTCTTTTCATATTATTAATTTATGTTTAAAAACCAAACATACAATCGTGAAAAATAGTCTGAAAGGCATAACCTTTTAGAAATTTTATTAACTCTTTTTAATAGATATGGGGATGTATTTTTTTGTTTAACAATTTTACTAACAATGTTTCCACTCAAATAGCGCTTAAAAGGTGGAAAAAGTAATGAAACCAAAAAAATCATCCTCATATATTGAATCAACTAAAATCATCTTAAAGGCTACATTATGGGTTTTTATAGAAATCAAAAAGTTGTTTAAAAGGACAATTATTGAGGTATAATTCCGTGAAGTTAAATCAAGTACCCTTCTATTCCTTGGGCCAGTTTTTACATAAAAAATCCAGTATCTTTATTTGTTATAATAGATAAAACGAATTAACTAACAATAGTTGAAAGTTCTTGGAATTTAAATAAAATATCAATAGTTTATAATATTAAATTTCGAAGGGTTTTTGAATAATATTTGATCAAATGATCTAAGTGTTATCTTTCTTATGAAAATCCTTAGTATCGACCATAATGTCTTCAATTTATTTATGACATGTCATAATAAAGTTGATCCCATTGTTATCTATAAAAACTCACAAATATCCTGTCCAAGAATTAGAAATCTATTTTTATTTATTTTTATGATACTTTCATATTGGAACAGTTTGCTAAATGAACTGGAAAAAGGAACTGTTTTTTAAATGTTTCTGTTCACATACAATACTAAATGTTTGTTAAAAAATAACAACTAAAATAGGTAATAAAAATAATTAAGTGTTAAATAAAATACTCCTTTTTTAACAAACTAGGTACTTAAATACTATGCTTTTTTACACCTTTAATAATGAATTATAATTATTTAATTAAGCTTAATCACTTCAATCAGTTAATTTCGAATAGCTGTTTCACTCATAATTACTATTTACTAGTAGTTATGACTTACAATAGTTCATGATATGGGAATGTTTTTTTTGATTTCATTACTTTTTCCATTTTTTTAGCACTACTTGAGTCGAAAGATTGTTAGTAAAATTCTTAAACAAAAAAATATATCCCCATATGAATATTGGTACTATAATTTAATACCTATATCCACACATATTTGTTTTATAATATTGTGATCATTGTACAATTTGATGAATTTTCTAATTAATGAAATGTTTATTTATACACTTTTAATAAATTTTTCAAGCTAAGCCAAACATTTAGTACTTTGTTTAGTTAAGTAACAAACTACAATTACAACAAAGGGAGTTATATAGGGATTGGGATACTCTCTAAATAAAGACAGAGTGTTGTAAACAATACTACGAATTTAATGTTTAAATAGGTAATGTGTTAATGAGAAATCAAAGTTTTTAGATCTACTTCTTTTCGAATAAAGAATAAAAGTCAAACTTATAAGGGCAAGCCGTATGCAGACTGAGACTAGAGATGAAGAGTACAGGTGGGTCGTTGTAAAAAAACATATTCTTATGGGATACAGCTATGGTTCTGGAAATAACGTCTATAAAAGCAAAGAGGGGTACAGATTGAATATAGGTAAAGTTTTTCCAATAGTTTAGTTACCATTATTTGACTAACTGTTATTTTAAAATCTCAAGTAATAACAAAATCAAGCTATTATCTTAATTTTATTATTTTATTATACAAATTTAAATAAATCAATTATTATATCATCCCAAATATTTTACACATAAATTTGTCCTAAAAAATGATAAAATTATTAATACATGTATTTATTTAATGTAATAACCATAATTAAATATAGGTAGCCTACAACAACTTCATACTGATGATAACATGGTAAAAAGATTAGTTTTTTATTTTTTTCAGTTTAACACTTGTTTCTAAGGCTTTATGAAAATGATAAATTCAATCATAAAAGTTTACTGTCAATAAGAGCGTTTAGTCGCTTTTTGTATTTTTACTATTTTATTTTTATTATTATATTTTTATCTTTGTAAGATAACTAGGCTTTTAGCTAATTTTTTGATTTGAAATGAAGGAAATTTAAAATATTGAATTTTATTAAAGATACACATAAAAATTAAAAAATCAAATCTAAATATAGTAAATTAAAGTTATTTCTCAATTAAATTTTGGTAAATTAAATTTAATACATCAGAACTGCATATGTGAATGTTTTCTTTAGGTTTATCACTTTCTCTATCTTTTGAGCACCATTCAGACAGAAAGATTGTTAGTAAAATTCTTGAACACAAAAACGTATCTCCATATTCAAAACAAATAGCTGTGTTTCTTATTAAATAAGCCATAAAAACCTTTCGAAACTATTTTGAACAAAAAATAAAAATAAAATGAATTCTACCACAGATAATTATACTTCTATTAATGACTTCAAGTTAGTTACAGGCTTTAAAATACGATTGAATCAAATAAATACTAATTTGAAAATTCAAAATAGCCAATTATAATTTGTGTTCATTTCTTGCCTTAGATAATAGTGATAGCATGTTTGATACTGCTTTTAAGTTAGTTAAGCAGCATATAACCTAACTTGTATAAATTTAGTTCTACTAAAGTACAAGGAATACCTTATTTGCTTTTGGTGACATTTATGATGGCCATGTTTATTACTGTGGAATGGATCTCAATGAATTTGAAGTTCAAATTCATCATTTATTTGCAATAGAAAGCAAAATTTAAAAATGGATTTGAAATGATGCAAAAAAGGATTGAATCTATAAGAGGTGAAAAAATCTATTTCCATTCTTTTCTTTTCAAATGGTGGGGATAACTTTGAAAAAAAAGATAAGCTAATCAATGATTCTACAAACTCATTAAATCAATTTAAAAAAGTAATTCAAAATCAAAAGGAAATGATAGTAGAATTCCATCGAATTAGGTTTACAAACCCCTATGATACATACCTTCTTAACAAAATGACTAAAATTGGGGAGAGTATTGGTTCATTTCAATGTGTTAAACAGGCAAGCGATATTTAAGAGGCTCTGAAGAAGTTAGAAGACATTGTTAGAAAATAAGTTTCAAATTTATATTACATTTGATATAAGTACTGAGATAATAAAAATCTAACCCAATTTTTCAAGTACTACTTTGTTAATGATACCAAAGCAATTTTATGACAGTAAAATGTGATTGTCCATTAAGAATAAGTATAGCAATAGTAATAAATTAAGCTATGAAAGGTTATGTCCTATAGAATTAAGTTTAATGGTACTTAATTAACAGAATAATATTAGATCTATTCGATTATATGTGGTTTATATAAAATCAATATTAAACAGTTATCAGATAAAGTATTAATTCAATATTGAATCATTATCAGAGGGAGGATTAACACTAATATTGACTTAATGATTTTGAAAAAGAAGTTTAATATTTGTATGAAAGAATTAGTGTATTTTATAGTAAACAACATAAGATTAATAGAGTAAGGATAATTTTAACTGAGAGATTAACTGATATATTTAAAGAATGTATTTTTAAAATAAATACTTCAAAGTCGTCAAATCATTTGATTATCTCCTACCAAGCACTTGAAAATAATACATTGTTTATGTTGAACAATACAAATATAAATATAAACAAAATTGATAATGATTTTATTAGTAATAATGAAAAGGTTGTTGAACAAATAATCAATTTCTCATTAGCTAATTGTAATATATTGAAACCTTAGAAGAAGGTAACTGTATTAGTATTAGACTTCAAGTTTTACGTAATCAAGCTTCCATGTCAGATTCTAGCTTATTAAAAATCGTTAATGTTGGATCTTTCTTTATGAGTTATAGCGGATTTATAGATTTACTTTCATCTAAAATTACTCAATAAGAAAAAGAACAATTACAACTTAACGATAATTCCAAAAATAAAAGTAAAAGTAAAAGTAAAAGTAAAAGTAAAAGTAATGGTATTAATAGATGGTCATAATGTAAAAAACCAATGAAGCTATACCACTGTATGTAGTTGAACAACGTTGGAAATAGATCGATTAAAAGCAAAATAATACTTTCTTGAATGACCAGTTTATCAGCTAGTGGAGGGTCTTGGTAATGAAAATGGAATAATTCCATTTTTAATATTATCAAAATATGCAGATAATATTTTTAAAGGTGGCATTGTATACTTGTATGGCTATTCATAACACTAAAGGTATTAAGAATGAAGTAGAAAGATATCAAAAGTTTATAGAATTTCTGTTAAAGAGAACGACTTACTCAATCTCTGGTCAAAATTTCTTTTTAGTTCAACTGTTCTGTACTATTTATGCTAAAGACGTAAAGTACAAGGGTTTTATTCAAAAATTTGGCATTTTTTCTGGATATATAGCTGAAGAAGTTACACAACGTAAGCTAGTTAAAATGAGGTTTAGAGGTTTAAATTTAGATGATCATGTGAGATATTTTCAGTTGATAAAGCAAAAGCCCCCAAAGATTTGCTAAGTAAATGGAAAGAAGGATCTAGGAATAAGATTGAAGAAACAGAGAAAGAAGATACAACTAAATATAAAGAATTATCTATAGAAGAATTTGAAAGAATGAAAAGTGAGAAAGTGAAAAGAAAGATATTAAACTTCAAAACAATATCAATGATAATGGTTTGGATGATTATTTGACTTATGAATATGCTACAAATAATATTAAACTTAGCGATAACAGGATAAAAAAGAGGGCACAAAGAACAGTAAATCTTGTACTGAACAAGTTGAAGCAATTGGGAGTAGATCCAAAAGTTATTGGTAGTGATAAGTTAATAAAAGAGACAAGAAGTATTAGTAATAATAATACTATCAATACTAATAATCTTATGAAAAAACAAGGTTTGGACAAAAGTATATTTTTTAGGATCGAAATTATTTAAATAAAATAGATGAAACGAGAAGGCAGTTAATAGATAATAGCGTATATATTCATTATCCTACTGATAATATCAAGGATGTTAAATTATACATTGGAATCAACTGAACCAAAAATCAAAGAATATGCTACTAAGTATAGTTCATATTATAAAGAACTATATGATTTGAGGTTACTCATTTCAATATACTTTTCCTAAACACACAAGACTTATCTGAAGCAGCAGGCATATTAAAATATAAAGTCAAGTCTCATTTTACAAAAATAATTCATTAAATTACAGTACTACAAAAAAAACACCGAAAGTAAATTTACTGACCATGAATGAAATAATAGATATGTGGATGATTTTTTTGGTTTCATTACTTTTTCCACTTTTTAAGCGCTAGTTAAGCGGAAAAATTATTAGTAAAATTTTTAAACACAAAAATACATTCCCATATATAGTTAGCTAAACTTGAAATCCTAATTACTGGGGAATACAAAGGAGCTGAATTATTTCGAGATAATGTAAGTGGATGATATTGATTCTGGATTCAGAATTATTACTTAAATTTGATTACCTGAGGATCGAAAATTGTATCAGTTTTGTAAGGTATGGGGATGTTTTTTTTAGCTTCAGCATTTTTTCCATCTTTTAAGCACTATTTGAATGGAAAAATTGTTAGTAAAATTCTTGAATACAAAAATACATTCCCGTATATCAAAATGTTAAAGGTAGTATAAAAAGAAGTTTCGAATAAGTTTAAGAGGATTTTTATTGGCAGAATATTTAAAAAGGAGAGCTAAAAAATACAACTTAACTTAATAAAGTATTTATTATTTACAACTTATTAGTATTTATATATTTAATATTTATTCTATTCGATTATTTAAAACTAAACATAAATCAATCCATAGATTTTTTTAAACTACCTTAGATAATTTAATTAAACGTTAGTTCATCATTTCAATCTTATAAAATATTTTTATTGAAGATAAATTTCTATCAAGACATTAAATACTCTCATTAACCTAAAATAAAACCTATTTTTAATCTGAATCTTCTTCCTCTGCTTCATTTAACCAATCAATTAATGGTTTAGCCTATAATTGATCATTAAATTATTAATTGAGTTAATTAAATAAAACTTACAGCAGCTCTTAACTCTTTGTATTCTTTCATTCTTTCACTGAGTCGATCTGGATCATCACCTTCATACCATTCAATCAACGCTTCTTCAGTAACTACATCCAAATCATACCAATTCTTTAAACTTAAAGCAAACATTTTACTTTTATTGTTGTTACTATGATCACTACAAGCCAACTAAAAACATTATTAATTTAAATGAAAAAAGGTTAATTTAAACTTACCATTAAAATATCAATTGCATCTATCATGTCATATTCTGATATCGTAAACTTAGAAATAAGTGGTGCCCATTTACTAAATATGCTTTTTAATCCACCAGCTAAAGTACGAGCAGGGTCCAAATGTTCTAATAATTGAGGTATTAAACATTCCCTAACTTGAATAAATTGAGCATTATAAGACATTCTTAAAGCAGTTAATTCTAATGCAGCATTGTCTAAAGTGAGACCTTCTTTTAATGCTCTTTCAACTGTAGATTTAGCTTCTCTCTCAAACTCCATATCTCTCTTTTCTTCTTCATTTAGACCGTCATCAGATCCATCATCAGATTCATTGTCTTCATTTTCATTCTCTGTTAATTGATCTTCAACTTTAGGTAATGCTGGAAGATCTTTTAATTCAACACCAAGCTGTGTTAAGTCAAAATTACTACGTACATAGCTTGGATTTTCTTCATCTTCATCTTCATCATCAGAGAATATATCAACATATTTGTAAGCCAATTGACCATAAGTAATACCCTCTTCGTTTTCATTAGATTCTTCGTCGTCACTATCAAATTCACTCATAATCTTACTACTACTTACTTTTGTCTTTTCTGGTAATGTGATATTTGGTCCAATAACACAATTAGGAGCAATGATACATCCTTTACTAACTTTACTTCCTTTTAAAACTTTAACTCCTTTACCAATAATAGCATTATTTATAACACAATTGTCTTCAACAATTACATCGTCAAATAAATATGCTCCATTTAATTCTACGTTATTATCAATACTACAATTTCTTCCAATCACTGAATCTCTAACCTTTGTTTCAGATCCAATCGAACTACCCTCTCCAATAACTGTTCTACGTTCAACTTGACAGCTATTAGCTAATACAACATCTCTCTCTTTATATACTTGTTGTCTACCATAATTGTAAGTTGTATCGGTAAGGTTAGCATCGGGTACTAATGGATAAGTCCATCTTTTAATTACATCTTTTGAAATAGTATCATACATCTTTGTTCCTGATACTTTTGATGCGTATGCGTCTTCAACTACATGACAATAGATCGATTTACCTAATAAATCAGAAGTGAGGATACCATGTACAAAATCCTTACGTAAATCTTGATAATCAAAATTTTCAGTAAATAAAGCAGGTACTTCTTCAGAACAGATATCTACATAACAATCCACTAAATCCTTTCTCAACTCAAATTCATTGTTTTTCACTTTACTAAGAATCTCGGGATTGATGGATACACTCTTTGCTGATGGATAAGCGTCTTGAGTTTCAAAATAATAGCATTCTTTGCTATTACTATCTAACATGTAAATTGGGTTGATTTCTGGATACCTTGCTGGATGGTCTAACGAGGCTTCTTTGACCAACATGGTCATTATAATGTCTTTATTTTTAAGACGGCGAGCTCTATGATAATTAATTAATTAATCAGAAAACTGAATTCAATAGAAAATAATAAAATTTACTTGTGTGCGTTAACTGCCTCTTGTAATTTCATATTAGAAACAATATCACCAGACAATAAAATGAAATCGGAACGAATGATGGACTTGGAATCAATATCTCTCAAAGCATCACCTACTGATAATAATTGTTGAGTAACAATTACAGTGACTTTAGCGTTTGATGACTTGCCCCATTTAGAGTTTCTAGAATTCATTGTTTAATTAGCAATATAAAAATAATAATCCTTTCTTTTTTTCTTACCTTATATACTCTTTAATTTTATCGGAATGAGCACAACATAAGATATAGATATCTTTTACATTGGATAAAACCAACATTTCTAAAGTATATTCTATTAATGGAATGTTACATAAAGGTAATAAACATCTTGGTGTATCAAAAGTTAATGGTTTAAATCGAGAATCAAAACTATCAGCAAGAACGACGGCTTGTAACACGTCTTCTTCTTGGTTTAAGCTACTTTTATCTTTACTATCTTTACGTCCTCCTTTATTACTACTTTTGGTCGCCATCCTTGGTTACGTTGTATTTTAAAAAGTGGAAAGTTACTAATTTTTTTAAAATGAAGTTGCCTTTGAAAGGAATTTTGAAATGAGTTTGGCTATTGGTTAATTTTTCATTGTGATGAGATTCGAGGTTGATTCATTTGGAATTTATAAAATTAAATTCTAAAAATTATTAAAACTGATGTTTTATAGTTACTTAGTTATTCATATTAAAATGTTTAATTTTGTTATTTTGAAATTAAATAATAGATATGTTTTGAATACTTTGATGTGTGAAAATGTTTGTATAGTTGTTACATGATGTAATTTTTCTAAATATCCGATCTATTTTAACAATGAGTAATTTGATTTAATAAATTTATGTATATTATATAGTATAGTTTTACTTAATATTAGCTCTATTACTATAAATGAAATAAAAATTAATATCTAAAAAGCTTTTTATCTATATATGATTAATTTTCATAAACTTTCTTACAGTATTGAAAAATTTAAAAAAGACGTTTACAAATACTTCAAAAAACTTCGTTTACATTAAAAATTATCGATTTGATGATATTGTTTGATGTTAATATATGTGTCAATATAACAGAAAACAATATCACAAACTTAAAACAACTAAATAACTAGTTATATATAATTTTATTAAAAATAAAAAATTAAACTATAAAGTAAACTCAATTCGAAAAGCAGAGTATGAATTTCTTCTCATTAGCTTTGGATAACTTACCTTGATACTAGGTAATGATTTCATCTTTCTTAATTTGTTAGAAGGTTGACGAATAACTTTTGTAGTATTAAATTGTTTCTTTATAAAATTGTCATCATCCTTTTTATTGTTGATACTTTCCATATCTAATTTTACTTTCAAGTTGCATAGAGTTATTAAACTAATCTCATTATCTTCTTCTTCATTCGTCTTTTCTACATTTAATGTTAAATTATTATCATCTATAGCCAGCTTAAGGTGATGAATAATTAATTTAATATGGTTATATCTTTGAATATTATAACCACGACTTAAAATATCATGATTAATATTAAAACATTCAATTGCTTTTAAATAATTATAATTTTTAATATAATATAATATTAATACATCTTTTAATATTGGTTTATTTCCTTCATTTAAAAATTGTATTAATAACTCCTTTTCATGACTTTTTAACTGTAATTTTAATAACGAATTGATATTACTTAATTGATTATTATCTATAAAATTTATTACTACTTATTATAACATATAATATGAACTAAAGTTTACCTATTAAAATAAATTTTAATAACAACAAAAATAACTCGTTCCTAACTTTAATATCGAAGTTTTGTTGATTCTAAAATAATAAACATATTAATATATCACTTTAAATAATAATGAAATATAGAATTACTATAAATAAATAAGCATAAACGATATTTAGATTCAATAATGAAAAGAATGCCAACTTTTTGAACTTGAAATTTTTTACTTTTAACATTGAGAATATTTTAAAATATTTTGAATACATTTGATAATTAAATAAATTTAATAATATTTTCTTAATATCATCTTGTTGAAATTTATAAAATTGAAATAATTTTAAGCCATCTTTAGGTAGTCCATGATCAAAATTCCAATAAACTTCCAACTGTTTAATATTTTCTTTTGGTATTTTTAGTTCATTTAAATAATTTAAAAATCGATTTGGATCAAATATATAATCTTTTCCAATATAATAATATATAAAATATTTTAATTCTTTATCACAATTACATTCTATCGTTTCCTTCATTATATATCTTAATTTTTCACTCGTTAATGGTGGATAAATAGGTTCCATATTATTATTATTGTTATTGATAACTTTCTTTAATACTCTATCAATAAATAACTCACCATCATTAATCTCTCGATGTTTTTTAATCCTACTACATTCTTGTGTAGTATAGGGTGATAGCCTTACATCTGTAATAAACCAATGGTTATAATCAATAGTAAATAAAGCCTCCTTTATTGGTTCTTTATACTCTTCTTCTATTTCAAATAAATTGATTAACTTTTCAATTCTATCCGAATATAACAATATTATACTATTATTATTATCTTCTTTATGTATATCCTAAAATAAATAAATAAATATGCAAATACATTAATATGTAAACTTACTAAAGGTGGCTCTGGTGACAATTGAGAATAACTATTTGTTAATTTAGTTTGATTTATTAAGTTGAAATGTTGATCAAAATAATTTATCAATAATTTAAGTTGACATTCTTCTTTATCATAATAAATTTGTATTAATTGATTGTAATTTATGTCTTCATCATCTTCATTATTTACTTTGCTATTATTACAAACTAATATATCGCTATCATTTATATTATTGTTACTATTACATAAGTAAAGAAACTGTGATTCTTTTTTAATAACCTTAAAAATTAATTTGTCTACATTTAATTGTTTGTACTCCCCTGTAAGTAAATTAATCTGTATAAATAATACTTCTGGTAACTTGTGATCCTTAAGTGGGATTAATTCTTCTATACCAAACAATAATATAATTAATCCATGATCATTATGAACATTTTTTGTCAAGCTAGAATGTAGAATTAATTTTAAAAAATATAGTTGATTTAAATTATTGTTTTGTTGAAATAAGAAAGAGTTAATAGATAGCTTTAAAATTTGATGAAAAGTATGTAATAAATAAGAATTTGAAAAAGAATAACAAAATAAATTAATAAATCCACATTGCAACCCAATAGCTATTAAACATTTCTCATTATTAACCTTTAAAATATCAATTTCCCTAATATCGTTTGCTTTTCCAATTTTCAATTCGGTTATATTCTCTATTTTCAATGGCATTTTATTAACATTCCTCAAATTTTCTTTATAAATTGTAAATACTACTACTTTATTATCTTCTAACTTGATTAATAATAAATAATGTTGTTTATCTAAATTATTATTTCTACTTTCTTCACTATCAATTGTATAATCTTCACTGTTATTTACACTATATTCACTACTATTGAAGTTAAATTCTTCATTGTTATATACATTCTCGTTATCACCCCAAGTTACTATTGGCTCAAGTAAATTTGACAAATACATTTTTTTGATATTAGATTGAAATGTAAATTCATATGGTACTAATTTCATATTCCTAAAATTAAGTATAAATAGTTGAGAATATTCAAATTCAAAACCGTTAATTGCTAAAAGTAAATGATATGCTTGATTAAATACTATGGGTATTATATCTATTATTTCTAACTATAAAAATATAAAAAATTGTTTTAAATATAAAGAACTAAATAGTAGTATATAAAATTACCCTTTCACTATTTTTAAATAGGTTTTCCAACTTGATCACTTTTATACATGTTTTATAAGAATAAATTTCTAGCTTGTAACTATCATAAATATAATACAAATAAGAATTGATAATTTTCCCTTTTATTTGATTATCATAACTCGTTGGAAAAGGTTGTTTAAAATTATTGGTAATTAATTTCATGTTATATATATTTATTTCATGTACAAACTCAATATAAAAATCAAAGCTACAAAAAATATCTTCGAAGTTAAGATTTAAATTTTTTGTTCCCCCTTATTATAATTTTAACTGGATTTACATCACTATTTATTTAGAACTTTTCTTTTCACTTCTTTAAGCTTCAACAATAAAAATGGTCAATTCTTTGTCTCATTTTTTCAAAAAGTATAAATGCTTCCAATCAATAGAGTTTCTTTGTTTACATTGCAAAGCTTGATTTGACAAACTTTGGTCTTTTGGATCACTTACAATAACATTCTCAATAACTTAACCTTATTTGAGTGAAATTCCAAAGTTGTTAATTTCGAAAGTATCGTTTATAACACTATTGCCCTAGTAGTTGATGTTTTACTTCAGAGCTAATTGTTCTGATATTTGATATCTTATTACAGAGTTTATTGTAGTTTACTTAGTGGTTTCTATCATTAATGATATTTAACAAAAGGATCAGTTATTATCACATATTAAAGCAAAGCACATAAAACAATAAAAAAGGCAATTTAATATCATGAGCTATTATAGCTTAGTTTCAATGTCTATTTTTACCATTTTATATTATTAATTTCAAAAGACTCATATTTGAAACTTTTATCACTATAAATGAACAATAAGTGTTATCTATTTATAGCTTGAACACTTTTACTAGTTTTTAAATTATTAAAAATCAATCAAATCAATAATTTTCATATTTTATAAATTAATTAAATTAACTTGAGGAAAATATATGATTATAATGTCATCAAATAATTGATAATTAGTTCTTGATTAGAAATAACATCAAAGGATAAAGTTAATATTAAAATGGAACTTTGTATCAATAAAATCAGTAATTAAAAATAAAATATTAGATTTATAGCAATAATAATATAATATTTTCTATATGATTTCTACTTCTCCACAACTTTTAGCCCAAAGCATTCTATTCCTAAAAATAGGGTTAAAATAATACTAAATAAAGCTTCAACAACAATAGCACCAAGTTTATTCTCTCCTCCATTTATAAATGAGTTAAGGAATAATAAAGAATCTTCCATTCTACTTCTATTCAACTCGGGTTGATATATCTTTTTAAATAAAGCCGATAAATAATATAGATTTTTCACTACTAACGGCTTAACTAACGCATTATTAAATTACTTTTAATAACCTTTCAACTTATCAGATTTATTAATAGAATTAATTTTAACAACCATTAAAGAAGCCACAAATAAATTCAAGTAAATTTCAACCTTAACCAATCATTAAAGTTAATAAATTAGCCTAATAAAACCAGCAACTGCTTTTATCTTTTACTTATTTTTTTATAATTGCAATTTTAAAAACACAAAAGCTGGCTTTTAAAGTATATTTTATTATCAATTATTTTAATATTAAAATACAACAAATTCCATCAGATAAATATTAACATTAATCTTATTTCTCAATCTTTACCTTGAAATATTGAAACTAAATAAAAATGTTAACAAATAATCCCAAAACCGGTTCCACCATTTTAAACGTGGATGGCATGACTTGCCAGTCTTGCGTTAAGTCAATTTCAACCTCTTTATTACCTATAACTGGTCTAAATGACTTTGAAGTGTCCTTAGAATTAAACCAAGTGAGTGTCCAATTTGAACCCCCATGTACTTTAGAAACCATTAAGCAAACTATTGAGGACTGTGGTTTTGAAGTAGTATCCTCTAGCGCTGAAGCTTCCAAAAAAAATGTTGTTATCATTTCAATCGATGGTATGACCTGTCACTCCTGTGTTAGCTCTATAAATTCGGCTTTAAAAGAGGTCCAAAGTTTGGTCAAAGCGGACGTTTCTTTAGAGTTAAATCAAGCCGAGATTACATTTGAAGAACCATGTACTGTTGAGTTACTTATCCAAACCATTGAAGACTGTGGATTTGGCGCTTCTAAATCAAATAACAATGTAGATGAGACAACTCAATTCCAGTTTAATGTGGAAGGTATGACCTGTCAATCATGTGTTAAGTCTATTAAAGCAGTACTTGAACCAATGGAAGGTATGGTTAAAGTTGAAGTTTCACTTGAACAAAATAAAGTAGAAGGTAGTTTCAAAACACCTTGTAAGTTAGAAAACATTATAACATCGATTGAAGATTGTGGGTTTGATGTTATTTTAGATAAAACAACACTCTCTGTTGAAATAATAGAAATTTTAGTCAAAGGCATGACTTGTCAATCTTGTGTTAAATCCATAGAAGCATCAATTAGTAATCTAGAAGGTATAAAAACAATTAAAGTGGATTTGAGTACTGAGTTAGCTACTGTAGAGTTTGATAGTTCTAAAATTAGTAAAAAACAAATAATGGATGGTATTGAAGATTGTGGATTTGATGCTTTTGAAAATAAGGGGTTAGCTCCAAGTGATAAAAGTACAAAAGACATGATTAACTCTGAGAAAGCTTCACCTTCCATGTCTTCTGCTTCCACCCTATTGCCAAATAGTAGATCTAAATTTGATATAAGTAATATAAAGATTGAAGGTATGACATGTAGTTCTTGTACTTCTAGTATTGAAAAGGCATTAAAAGCATGTCCTGGGGTTATTTCTTGTACTGTGGCTTTGATGGCTCAACGCGGCGATGTTGAATATGATCCTAAAACGATGACTGAAGCTGAAATAGTATCCATTATCAATGGCCTCGGATTTACGGCAGAAGCCATTAAAAGATCAATTAAAGGTAGTATCAATTTAAGTGTTTATGGGATGACATGTTCATCATGTACTAGTTTAATTGAAAGGGAAGTAATCAAAAAAGTAGGGATATTAGATATTAAAGTTAATTTGTCAATGGAATCAGCCTCTGTTCAATTTGATTCGACATTAACTGGACCTAGAGAAATTATTGAACATATAAAATCATTAGGGTTTGATGCTATATTAGAAACCAAAACCTCTACAGCGCAAATTGAATCTTTGAATAAAACAAAAGAAATTTTAATGTGGCGTAAGCATCTAAATTGGTGTCTTTTATTAGCTACTCCAGTATTTTTAATTTCTAAAGTATTTTCTCATATCCCCCCACTTAAAGCCCTCTTGGATACAAAGTTATTACTTGGCAATTTTACAGTGGGTATTTTTTTACAACTAGTACTTACTATCCCTATTCAATTTGGCGTGGGTAGAATGTTTTATATTAATTCTTATAAAGCTTTAAAACATGGTAATACCACTATGGATGTATTGATAGCTATTGGTACTTCAGCTGCTTTCTTTTTTTCAATATTATCAATTATTGTTGATATGTGTACATCCAATGATGGCTCTCCTACCCCACCAACTTGTTTTTTTGAAACCTCCGCTACTTTGATTACCTTTGTTACTTTAGGAAGGTATTTAGAAAATAGAGCCAAGGCAAAAACATCCACTGCTTTATCAAAATTATTATCATTAACCCCATCCACATGTACTCTAGTTAAACTTGATCCACCTTCAGAGCAAAAAATACCCTGTGAACTTATACAAAGTGGTGATTTATTAAAGATTTTTCCTGGTGATAAAATACCTGCTGATGGTGAAGTAGTTAGTGGTACTTCGGATGTAGATGAATCCATGGTTACTGGCGAACCTCTAGCAGTTACTAAAAAGGAAGGTTCTCAAGTAATGGGAGGTACAGTGAATGGATTAGGCTCTTTTATTATGAAAGCAGGACGTGTAGGGGATGAAACTACTTTATCACAAATTATTAAATTGGTTGAAAATGCTCAAGTAAGCCGTGCCCCAATTCAAGAATTTTCAGATCAAGTGTCACGTTATTTTGTACCAGTGGTAGTGATCTTAGGTATTGTTACCTTCATTGGCTGGTTTATTATACTTTCTTTATATCCAGAGGATTTCCCACAATTAAATTTAGAAATCCATGGGATAGTAATGACATCATTGACTTTTGCTATCTCTGTTATTGTCGTTTCTTGTCCTTGTGCATTGGGTTTAGCTACTCCTACTGCCGTTATGGCAGGTACTGGTATTGGTGCTCAATTAGGTGTATTAATTAAAGGTGGCGATCCATTAGAAGCAGCTAAAGGCTTAAATAAAGTTATCTTTGATAAAACAGGTACCTTAACTACAGGTAAATTATCGGTAGTACGCTCAGAATGCATATTAAAGGAGAGTATGATTACTAAAGAAGATTTTTCTTTGTTGGTTGCAGCTGCTGAAGAAGGTAGTGAACATCCGCTTGGGCGGGCTATTGTTACTAATTATAGGGAGGTATTATGTTTACCTACTCATGATACTAAAGTCAATAATTTTACCTCAGTTACTGGGCAAGGGATTAAAGCCCAAGTACAATTAAGAGAAAAATTAAGTTATGATATTGTAGTTGGTAATTCTAAATTACTACTAGCAGAAGGATATATTATACCAAGTGATTTTAATGAAGAAAAAGAGAGTGAAGAACGTTTAGGCCATACTGTTATTTTAGTTGGTATTAATAATCAATTTGCTGGTTTTATATCATTATCAGATATCTTGAGAACAGAAACATTAAGTGCTGTTAGATCTTTACGTAAAATGGGATTAGAAATAGCCATGGTAACTGGAGATCAAAAGATAACAGCGGAAGCCATAGCGAGAGAATGTGATATTCACGAAATTCATGCTGGTGTATCCCCTGCAGGTAAAGCCAAAATAGTAGCTCAAATGAAAGCCAATGGCTATTCTGTATGTATGGTGGGTGATGGTATCAATGATTCACCTGCTTTAGCGGATGCTGATGTAGGTATTAGTATGGGTGGTGGTACGGATGTAGCTATGGAAGCAGCCGATATTGTATTAATGAAGTCAGATTTAATGGATGTAGTAGCCGCGATTGATTTATCAAGAGCTATATTCTGGCGTATTCGATTAAATTTTATGTGGGCAGTAGGATACAATGTAATTGCTATACCTTTATCCATGGGTTTATTTGTACCTATCGGATTAAGAATGCCACCTGTAGTATCTTCAGCAGCTATGGCATTATCTAGTATCAGTGTTGTTTGTTCCAGTCTTTTATTGAAATTATATCGTAAACCTAGATTTGATTTTAATACCCAATCATTTATTAGAGATCCTCATAATACTGAAGAATGGCATTTCATTCCCAAATATTTGTATGAGAAATATTTACAAGTTAAATATCGTATACTTGGTACAGGGAATACCCAATATGCTCCTCTTGAAGATACTACAATGGTAGAAATGTTCCCTACTCATTCAGGTAATAATAATTTTGAAGCACAAGGGACTAGACAGGTTAATAGTTATGATTCTAAGAACAGAAATGAAGGGAGTCAAAGTCAATCCCATTTTGTTTTGATTGATGAAGAATTACTGTAGTTGATAGGAGTCAGATGTTTTTAAAAATCTTTTGTGTTAAAAGAATTTTAAACTTTCTTTTTTTTTATAATAATAAATTTTGAAATGAATAACATAGTGTTTTTTATAAATTTTATTAAAATTAAATATATAATTTTTACTAGTTTTAAAATACTAAATTTAAACTATCTATTATAAAATTAAATAGTAACTTCTATTGTTAAAATATAGATATAGAGGTATATTTATGCTGGGTTTTTTATGCAGTTTTAAAAGTCAAAATACAATCATAATAAATAAAAAATCCCAGCATAAATTTATCTATATTAAAAATAATTTAATAACTATAAAACTATCCGAACTTAAATTTAACTTTAAAACAAATTAGTAGAAGCTTTTTTATAATTGATGCATCCACAAATTAACCTCATAAATAAATAATAAGCTTATTTATATTTTTTAAAATAAACTTTGATTTTTAATAAGTGCATTGCGTTTTAATTTAAATATAAATTTAAGCTAATGAAACAATCAATTAATTTTAAATAAACTAATTGAATTGAAATCTAAAATAAAAGTAAGATATGGGAATGTATTTTGTATTTAAGAATTTTACTAACAAATTTTCCGCCTAAATAGTGCTTAAAAAATGGAAAAAATAATGAAGCTGAAAAAAACACTTCCATATGATAAAAAAATAAAATGCTATATTATTGAAAAAATATAATTTCATAAAACTCCCTATTTTCTTTGCCATTAACTAAAAACTTTAAAAGTAGAGAAATTGGGATCATCAATACATGACCACTATATTTTCTTTTCCTTTAAAGAAATCCAGATTCATGAAGAAGTCTAGCAATTTTTTCTTCTTCTCTTTCTTTAGGTTCAAGAATTACGGACCTATCATAAAGCTGTGCCTCGGTAACTACATAATCCATCTTACTTAACAAATATTCTTGTAATTTGGGTACCGATTTTAAATAATAAGTAGAGTTTTGATATTGTTGAATTTCTCGAATCAAATCAGCGGATTTACTTTGTTTAAAAAAATTAAATAATTTAGTATCAGCTATATAATCTGGGTTGCCATCTGCAATAAAAGTTAAGTCAGTTAAATAAACACCTAAAAAGGGTACACATGGTGGATTGATGGAATGTAATTGTTCTCTGTAAACTGCAAAATTACGTTCTGTATTCATGATTCTTTTAATTTCATCCAAATCCGTTTTGGCTCGTAAACTTACATTCTATATTAATATTAAATTATCATTATGATTATTATTTATCATGTTTTAATTATATTATTAATTACCTCCCATGTTCTTTTAAGTCGGTGAATAGGTGAACTATTTAATCCAGCAATTAAAGACATTAACGTATTAAAATTATGCAACATCATACATTGCTAATAAATAAAGTCAATATAAAATTAATATGAGATTAATATAATATTATAAAATAATAATATATAGTAATAAAAACAATAATATATAATAATATAAAATAGTGATATATAATAATATAAAATAATGATATAAAATAATGATATAAACTTACAACAGCAATAGCAATAAAATGTTTAATATATAAACCTCTAGTACGTATACTATCTTCAAATAAGATAGTTAAAGCCACCCAATTACTAATTTGTGTCGACATTTTAATCATTTTTTTAACATTTGGTGCAGTTCCATCATTTCTACTCCAAGCTTTGTTTAAACATTCATTTGGTTTAATTAAATTGAATAATTGAGAATCAATTAATGTTAATTGCCTTGCAATTTCTAAAGGTTCCATATCTAAAAAGGAGTCATAATTTTTTGGTAATATTGGTATTGGCTCTTCTAATGATTTTTTTACCATTTTTTTAAATTCAGCTGTTTTTGGATCTAATCTTTTTTCAATGTGCTTCAATAACTGAATAGCTTGTTGAGGTAATATATCTTTCATTATTGTTGATACATATTGTTTTAATTCCTCTAGTGCTTCCATATCTTCACTTTCTTGAAAATAATTTTCTACCCATGTTTTTAATATATTAAATATTCTTACTCGAATTACTTTTAATTTCTTCTCAAACCAAATTTCATATTCTGGCTGTGATAAATTATGTGGGGGTGGTAAATTAAATCGTTTAAATATTAATCGAAACAATTCAGAAGTTGAAACAAATGAACGATAGGTTAACATAAATGTAGCCATAAAATTAGGATCTAAAATAAAATAAAATAAGTTAACATATTACATAAATATGATAATTAAAAAATAATAGTTACCAAAATTATCATGAAATGTTAAACATTCTACTAAACCTTCAGCAGTGCCGCCTCTAACTTTACTCTTCTCAAATACTAACATATCTGGAGTATAATCATGACCTAAAAACCAAGGTTTTTCTTCCATTGATTTATTATTTAAACTATCTTTTGGACCATGACCTTTATTCATTAAAGGCACTTCTTTACCTAATAATTTCTTGAGTTTATCAGATGGACGAGTATTAATACGCGACATATTATCTCCTCCTTTATTATTACTTCCATTAATTATCGAATCATTTGTTTCATCATCTGAACCAGATACAAACCCATTTTCTGAATACTTTAAATTAACATTACTATACATGGGATATTTTTGAGTTTGAGAATTAAAAGAATTAGAATTTATAGATGAAGTTAATGAAGAATGGGAGAAACATCTTCTTATTGGTGGAGATAATTCAATTAATGTCTGTTTTTCTATTGATTTATTTAATATGGTTGAGAATATGTTTAATTTACGACGTAATTCATTATATTCTTTCAAATCTTTTTCTTCTAAAACAAATTTAATTGCAATTAATAAATGATTTATTGATTTTTCAATTCGTGTTGTATTATTTAATATTTGATCTGTAGATCCAGTTCCATTCTTTGAATAATTTTCAGTAATTGTTTTTGTTACCAATACTAATAAATTAATATTATCAAATAAAGTTTGTCGATAGGCATTAAACATAGCAACATGTTCACTACTAACATTATCTAATGAAAATTGATCTAATAATTTAACAAAGTGTCCAA
Organism: Batkoa obscura; assembly: GCA_030770535.1. NCBI lineage: Eukaryota > Fungi > Entomophthoromycota > Entomophthoromycetes > Entomophthorales > Batkoaceae > Batkoa > Batkoa obscura. Next base: position 215,045 of record JASVEC010000014.1, read on the forward strand.
CTTCTTCAACTACTCTTCGAATTAAGTTGATTAATTGTTGGCTGATATCATTATTTTTTTCAAGACATTCAGATAATACTTCAATAGCATTAAAAGTTGTTTGTGCAGCTGAATTAAATTTTTTTAATATTTCTGTATTTGATTGTTGACTTTGATCCCCGCCAATTTCACTTTCAATATCTTGATGACTACTTCTACGAGATTCATTATAATTATAACTATAATTATTAATTGGATTTCTTCTGTCTTTAGTATAAGAGGAGTTGGAATGCTTTACTTTATGGATTTGATAATTAATATTTTGAGAAGCAGAGCGAGTCTGTTGACGTAAATAAGTTTGATCAGCTGGTGGTATAACTATTTTCATTTTAGAACTAATAGAAACTTGTTGTGCTACTTGTACAAATAGTCTAGATAACATCAGTATATTAATAGCTTCATTTTCTAATCTTTTTTGCATATCAGGTGGTGGCCATATACCTGAAGCTACTTTTGCCATTAAAACCAAATCACATAAAGATAGTAGTATTAACCGATGATAACCTTTAAGTAATTGATGAGATTTAAATATTGGTGAATCACTTTCTGCTGTTCCAGAAGTAAGCAGCATTATTCGAATAGATTCTACGATTAATGAAGCATTCTTTAAATACTTGGTTTTGGAATGCATTTTTATAGTATAAATTAATTTATGTACATTACAAACTATATTACTTATAATCCCATCCCAATTCAAATTATCATTATTTAAATCAGATGAATATAATAATGTTTGATGGGCTTTAGCTGGTATTAATTTAATCCATGTAATATCAGATAATGTAGATATAATAGAATGTTCACTCATCATCGAATATCTTTTTTCAAACTAAAAAACATAAAAAATGTTATTAGTATTCATAATAATAACTTAAATCTAATTTTTTAATATTAATATCGTTATTTTATTTACCTTCTTTTTTTCTGAATTAATATTTGGTAGTTTCCAAGTACTCTCATCCGTTAGCATATTAAAATAATAAATTTTATTATTAGCGGTCATTTTTTTACACCAATTTAAAGGTAAAGAATTAATCTCAGATAATGTATTTCCAGGTGGACAAAACCTAGGTAATATTTTATCTATAATAATTGAATTATTATTATTAGTATTATTAATATCTAGATTCTCTAGTGGTTTCTGAAATGGCGATGTAGGTTGCCAATCTTCAATATTTGCTATTGGAGGTTGTTGTGGTTTATTACTAATCTCTAAACTACTAGTTTCAATACTATCAATACTTTTTTCATATCCATTATTAGTTTCACTTTTAATAGTTTGAGCTATCCAATTTTTAGTTCGATCAAACTAAATAATAAATTAAATTCATTAAATTTATTAAACTAAATTTATTTTACCTGTCCATTATCCATTGAGTTTAAACTCTGCTTACTATTTTGGCCATTTAATTTTTGCATAAAACTAGCTCGTTGATTATCATCAATATCAATTCTTTCAACAAAATTTTTTGGAAACCATCCTTTTTCCCCATTTTTTTCACCTTGACACCAACCGGATTCTAGTTCAGTTAATACTTTGATTATCTCCCCTTTTTTAAACGATAAAGAAGCTTCATCGGATGAAAAGTAATCATATAAAGCCCTCACGGATTCCAATGTTTCCGTACTATAAGATAACGATTTCATAGTCAATGAACGTTATTTTTTTAATTAAAATGCTTCTTTATATATATTATAAGTTATTGAATAAAGAAAATAAAGCGTAAGATAAAATCTCAAGATCGATATTTTGTTTTGTTCCAAAACTGGTCAATTATTTAGTTGCCACCCATTTTATGCAGCAAATAAAAGTCAGCCATTTAAAACTTAACGGCTTTATAATTAACTGAGAATTTGTTGAAGAAAATTATGATGCTGTTATGACCAATTAGAACACTGATTCTATGCTGTTTAAATTTTTAAATTATTGATAGAACATTTTTTAGTGTATTACTAAACACTAAATGTTATATAAAAGCATATAGTGTTTCTAAGTAATATAGGCTATGTAAATTTATTAAAGTAATTAAAACTAGTGTTAAATTACAAAACTTTTATCATCTAATAAATCCATAGATCAATATTAATAAAAATACTCAAATTTATTACTATCAAAGTAACCTGAATAAAATAACTCCCTGATTAATTAAATTACTACATTTTTTACATTAAAATATTTCGAAAAAATACTTTATCTGGTTAATTGTTGTATTATTATACTGGTAATGAATTAATAGAATTAAAAGGGATATAAAAAAGGACAAATTGTTATTGTAAAGTTATTGGGTTAAATCATTAAAAATTAAAAATTAGAAATACATAAACATTCAAAAAGACTGTCAATTCTACACAATATGCTCTATTTATTATTTCTCCTTTCTTTTTTAAGCTTTGACAAAATCATGAACTGAAGCTAACCAATTCATATATTCTTTTTGTTCTTTGAATTGAATATAATTTGGAATAAATAAAGCAAGATCAGTGGAAATACCTCTTTCTTCTAAATATTTTTCAAATAAGATTTGTAAATCTTCTTCAAGATCATTGAATACTGGGCCACCATATAAAGCATGTCTTTTCCATTCAGCTTCAGCTCCATCTTCAATGGCTAATTTATCGTCTTTATAATAAGTGACTAAATCGATGTTGAAATAACCATCTTCAATAACGGTATTGAAGGTAATGGTTCCAGAACCACTCTAAATTTAATTAGCACTATTCTAATTATAAAGAATGTAATAGGTTTTTTACCTTAGTAATATCAATGGTAGCATGAATTGGTGGGTTAGGGATACTTTCTTCATCACCCTAAATAAAAAATAAGTCAATAAAATTCAAAAATACATAAGTTATAATTACTTCTTCAGCATCAAGTTCAGGAGCAGCAACATCAACATCCTTAATAGAGAAGATAACGTTGATACTAGATATATTTATTAATAATTACTAGTATTAAAATACATTTTTACTTACGTTTCATTACCAAAAGTGCGAGTTAAATGTATTTCGTCTTCTCCTTTTTTATCAGTAATCTTTTAAAAATTAATCAATATTTGAATTATTTAAATAGCTAATAATCAAATTTACTTTGAATGGCATTTTATCAATATAAGCTTTCATTTCTTCAGAAATTTCACTATCTCCTTCTTCTTTCTCATATTTTAGTTCTTCGTTAAGTTTATGAGATAAATCGGCATCAACTAAATAAAAGTAATTATTATTAGTACACTCCATCTTCTTTATAAATAATAGTTAATTGAAATTACCTAATCCAGAACTTGATTTAAAATTTAATGAAGTTGAGAAAGCTTTGTTACAGCTGATAACAGATGGTCTCATAAATTTAGTAACCATCATTTTGTTACTAGAGACATTAAGCTGACGTAAGGAATTGGTTAAAGATCTTAAAGCGTAGCGGGACATTTTATATTTTAATGATAGATTTATAAAATTAAAAAAAATCGCAAATGATGAGCTTATTTTATTACGTTATTAATTTTTATGGGAGGTTAATGAATGATTCTGATTCTTAGTTGAGAATTCATGGTTGAAAGGAGAGTTTTTATTTGTTCTTTGGAATAAAATGAATTTTGTTAAAAAATTTAGTTTGAGATTAGATGTCAAAATTCAGTCTTATTTTCAATGGCATTTTTCAATTTTTATTTTTAATAAATCAAAGAGCATGCTCACAAACTAAAATTAATTATTGGATAATATAAACACGATTAAAAATGCTTATACCATTATACAATTATAATAAAAAGAGAACACTAAGAACTTTATAATTTTAATTATTCAAACATGAGCTTTCTACAGCAAGAATTGAATCAAAAGAAGGACCCTAACATATGCAAGTACTATTTAGAAAAAGGAAGCTGTCAATATGGTAATCAATGTTGGTTTAAACATCCTTTAGTAACAGAAAGCACATCTAGAATAAATATATATAATCATGAATTTATGAAAGGGAATAACTTTCAGCCAGAGCATCAGAGTATAAAGAGTAAAAAAATTTGTAAATTTTATTTAAATAATTGTTGTAAATTTGGGCATCAATGTTATAATTTACATAACTATGAAAGTCGCGCAATAGCAAAGGATATCGAAGTGAGTGTAAATCAATATTCAAGTGCTATTAATAATAATAATAGTTTATCGGATAACAATCGAGATATGGATAATCTAACAAGGAATCAATATTTTGATAAAAATTTGGGTTCCATACTTCATTTATTAAATGAACCAGAATTGTTTTTATAATTGTTATGCACAATAAATTGATATATTATTATTTATATATGGATTTTTGATTTTAAATAATATTTAATTTTTCTAGTAATATTTGTCATAGTTTGTAATCCATGCTTGAACAAACGTTAAATATTTATTTATTTTTGTGAAAGTCATTTTGTATAACAGTTACATGGTTTTATTAAACTATATTATATTTGTTAACTTCTGTATTAAAGTGATATATTTTTTCATACTCAATAGAGATTTATATATAAGAGTTTTTTTTTATTTCATTACTTGAGGGATGTCTTTTTTGGCTTCGTCACTTTTCCATCTTTTAAGCGCTATTTGAGCGGAAAATTTGTTAGCAAAATTCTTAAACACGAAAATACATCCCCTTATTATTATCAAAGAAAAATAAAAGGTTTCCATCATTTGAAAAAAAATAATAGGTTATTCTTATTCAAAATGAATATTAAGCATTTTAAATATATTAAAATAGTGCTCAAAAATGCTTATATACGGGGGTAAAAATAGATTTGTGATAGGTTTTGTTTTTTACTCTAACATAAAAAAATATACAATATGGGGGATGTATTTTTGTGTTTAAGAATTTGACTAACAAATTTTCCGCTTAAATGGCGCTTAAAAAATGGAAAAAATAATGAAGTCAAAAAAAACACTCTCATAGTACTTGAAAAAATAGAAAAGTGTAAAATATTGCTCTGTCAGCCCCATGGTTAATTATAGCATAATAATCGTCTAAGCCGTTGTATTCTTGAGTTTAGAGACAATCAATCTCACGCTCTTAGTTTGATTTGCTATGAGAATTTCTAGCTTCATCTCAAAGAATATTATCTTCTTGTTTTGATATTTATACTTTTCAGAGTATAAAACAAATTTTAGAACACAATAATTCAAGGCTTTTTTAGCTGAATTATTCCCTGATATATCAAACATTTAATAAAACCACTAAGTTTACTTAATAGTATTTTACGTAGATTTTACATTAGTATTGTCTATTATATTTGTTTTACATAGTCTGTAGCCTATTACGTGCTATTCTTTATAATCTAAGTTTATCTTAGTCACATAAACTAAGACCTTTCGACTTATGGTGTAGTCAACCAGGCAATAGCTATTTTTGATTCCAATTACTGAGTACCAGATTTCACAAAAGTAATGAGATCAAAAAAACATCCTCATATATAAGAAAAGGTTTGGGTAATTTGGATAATTCAGTCTCTAGTTTTAAAAGTATTAGGTCAAAAGCTCTGAAATATAGACGAAAGCCTTAGAGTAAAGAATTAAGAGGCTGAGAGAGCTGGTAACTTTATATCTGTAAGTTTAAGCTATGAATCCATATGAAGACGTATTTCTATGTTCAAGAATTCTACTAATAAAATTTCTGCTCAAATAGTGCTTAAAGGATGGAAAAAGTAATGAAGCCAGAAAAAACATCCATATATATTAATATCCTTTTCAGGTTAGATTTTCATCTCCTTTTAATTCTAATTATTATTATTACAATTTGGGTTCAGTAATCGATTATGAATTAGAAATTCTAAACCCCCTCAATAAAGATAGCCTTATCAACACATTCTATGGTACAATACTTTTAAAGATGAGCTCGTTCTCACAAATGAAAGAACTGGTCACTATTTCCTAATCTCTCTTACATACATTTTATTGGAATTTTTCTCAAATAAAACACAAAGGCTGAAAGACTTTGAATTAAAAATAATATTTTATAGCTTGATTTAAATTTTTTTAAAATTACTATATAGCATGATGATTTTAAAAAAAACCGTGGCTAGATATCAATCATTCAATGCTCTTAAATTACTAACTTGCAAAGCTTTAACATTATGATAATAGTATTATCGATTTTTTGTGAATGACTAAAAATTTCAGTATATGGGAGTGAATGTTTTTTTAACTTCATTATTTTTTCCATTTTTAAGCGCTATTTAAGCGGAAAAATTGCTAGAATTCTTAAACACAAAAATACATCCCCATATAATAACTACTATTGACATGTGGTGAATCGGTCAGTTCAATAAAAATAGGTTCTGTGATAAAAGTTAGAGGCTTATGTTTGATTTATATTTATATACTATTAATATTATAGCTGTCCTATTACTAAAATAACACCAAAGATGCCACCTAAGATGATCCCAATTAATGAATTATTATTATTATTATTTATAGTGCTCTTATGAATATTTTTTGATCTTAGATCATTTTCCTCATTTTGATCCATTGAAAGCGTACCATCTACTTGCATCCAGTCAGTTACATTAAATAGTTGAATTCTATTTGAACTTTCCGAAATATTTAAAGAAACATAAATGTTTGTTCCATTGTTGAACAAGCGTGTGCTAATAACATACTTATCAAAGGAGTTATTAGATACTTTTTATAAGTATCAAGACATCCACATGCAATGAATATAGCTGTTTTATTTAATCCTCTAAAACCCTTTAATTGGAATTGAAACTCATAAATCCTAACTTGAATAGTGCTACAAGAATCAAAAATAAAATAAACTGAGTCAGTGGATTTTATTATAGAAAAACTTGGATGCTTGGAAAAACCAATGCTATATTTCTTTACCTTATGTGATGTCAAATCTAATTCATATGATAATTTAATATTACTAATGAACTTTGATTTATTTCTTGATTTTTTGAAAAGTATAATTTGTTATTATCAACGAATCGTTGATATATAAAGTAATCTTCGTTCCACTTATGAATTGTTTTATCTCATTAGTTTAAATATTGAATAATACTAATTTCATTCATAAATAAAGTCCATTAACAATATATATTCTTTGCATTTTTCTCATCCTGTAATACATTAAAGCAAGCATTACAAGGGATTTAATGCTTTTCAGGAATAGGCATATTATATACATATTAAGGTTGAGTGGTATTATGTTCGCTATGCCATTCCTTCTTTTTAATATCAAAATAGTTATAATATAGCATTGGTTCTGGTTTATATTGGTCAAAATGAATCAACATCCTATTGGCAACAGAGAATAGTCTATCTAATGGATCTAAAAAAATTGACGAATTTGGCATGCTATGTATGTGCTTCCTATCCCATGGTATTAACAATTAACTTAGCTCCTCCTTTCAAATTCAATTTAAATAATTGTTTATTATACTTTTTTGTATTTCTATTTGGTATATGAACCTCTCTGCCCAAGTAATATAATTCGTCATCTACTATAGTGCATTTACGACTACCTACCCTTGGTAATGTTACATTGATTTCAAAAAATAAAATATGAATAAAAAACAATAGCAATTAAATACAAAAACAACCTTGATTTTTAAGCTAAATTTTATTTTGAAAAGTTCCAATCAGAGCTTATTAGGAACTTTTAGAAGTTGGGAACATTTAAGACATTGCAATGAAACGATAAGATATGGAAAATAATAGGAACTATTCAATTGATTTAATAAAATTCATATAGCTTCATTTTGTCAAATTTATTATAATACAAAAGTAAGTTTAAAGGCTTGGTTAGAATTGTAACCAAATCTTCCCAGTTTGCCTTGGGCTCAGAAATTCGCAAAAATTTTTATGCTTATCTTCTAATCCTATATTTTGTCACTGATCTATGGACTTTCTATCCCTTATGTGCAAAGTTATTGGTTAAAATTTATCCGCTCCCTTCTATACTACCTCTTTTGTTTCATGTCTGGGTTAAAATATTAAATATATCTAGGTCTATTATAATTTTTCTCTTCCTAAAATACAGAAGTTAGAATCGGAAAAACTTCTAGCTTCTTAAATAGAGCCCTTTTACCTCATCTTTCCCTTTATTTCTCCTAACTTTTGTCTCTTTTCTCTGATGCTTATTCAATATTTGAATAAAGTACTTTAGTTTTCAAGTTTTCAAAATTTTAAAATAAGAAATCTAGTATACTATTTCTTAGTTTTAAGCTTGAATTATTGTATTAAATTTAATTGAATAGTAATACCAAAAGTAGAGTTAATTTTATAATCAAATGTATATAGTAAGACTTAGTTTGTTTTAATATACTAAAATTATCTTATTATTGTTTGTTTTGAAACTATATTATATTTTAAACAACACCTATTTTTATTCTAAAAGGATCCGAACTTGGTTTTTTTATGCATAATTTATCAAATCAGATTCAAAATTTAATTTAATCCAGATTAATTTTTGATGTCTATCTTTTTTTGAATTTATAACTCAAAAATTATCAACTTTTAAATTCTGATATAAATAATGCTACATACAGAGTTAATAAGGGAATATTTAAGTGCTATACTCTTATTCCTTTATACTAGTCAATTGTATGGATTTTATTATCCATTATTGGAGTTAGTAGCTTTATATCCTCACTTGTATTTTGAAAAGGAAGATATAATAGAAGATGTAGATACACTTAAGCAAAGAATAGTGAGTAGTTAATTTAACCTATAATTTTAATTTTAATCAGCTATTAGCAAGAGGAAATTAAGCGAAATTCAGGAGGCGATAAGGTATATCGGTTAATAAGAAAGGTGGTAAGCCTTCATGAGGGGGGTAATTTAAAAAAGATTACACCATTTTTGCCTAAAAGTATGCGATATTATTTTGATACTTTCATGGTCGAGTTTTTTGATAAAAAAGTTATTGAACGAAAAACTGTCAATTCAAGCGAGAATAATGTTTCTGATCCACATATGTCGACATTTAGTAACAGTTTGCCTTACTCGAATATAAGAAATTTCAAATTAACAAAGAGTATTTTTTATTTTTTATTTTTTTCATATTTAACTTTTTTAGATTTATTTAATAAAAATTTATATCCTTCAGTAAACAATCTATCATTAAAATCAATAGAGCACATAGAACTTTACTCCAAATATGATAAAATCGATAATGTAAATTTTATAATTATTTTTGAAAAAATCTCAATTTCTACATTTAGGTCGTAAAATTATTAGGTCATATCCACCCTGTCTTTAATGTTAAATATGATTTATTCGCAAATAGACTTATTACTGTACATTTTAATATAAAACTATAAGAGATGTAGCTAATTTTTAATAAAGGGCTCTGATGACGGTTCAATAAAAGTTTGGGATATTGAAACTGGATTTCTTATATTCACATTAAAAGGCCATTATTCTCCAATTTCAGATATGATGATGTTGAAGAACACGAATCTATTATTGTCGTGTGATTCTTATGGCTTTATTGTAGTTTGGGACCTTGGAACTGGAAAAATAGTAGCGAAAAAGTTATTACTGGTATGTTTATAGCTATAAGTATTTGCTTTAACTAAAAATATTAGGAAGGCGGCAATATAAGTAGTGTGTATTTTTTCCCATATAATTACGATAAGCAAATAAGTTTATGTGCTACTACCCAAAAAGGAACGTGTCATATATTTACATTTAAAGAAAAGACGTTTGAATTTGATTTATTAAAATGTAAAGTTGTTGCTAATCCTACTTATGGAGACAAATCTATTCTGACTGCAGCAATGAATTCTACTGGTACTATATATGCTTTTGGTGGCGAAGATTTTATGATCAACATATTTATGCCTGAGCTCAAGAGTTCTTTAGAAGACTTAAATGAAGTTGCATTTGAAAACAAAGCAGGTGCACTTAAGTGGGAATTACCACGGCTGGCTAAAATTTTATATGGACACACAGGTTTTATAGCATCCTTATTTTTTAATGGGGATGGTACGAGACTTTTATCTGCGTGAGTTTATTATTTTTTAAGACTTTAATCATTAAACTTTAAATCAGTGCTAATGATCAATCTGCTCGTATTTGGAGCTACTATCCGGATACTCAAGAATGGTATTCATTAATTTTAGGGGAAGAAATGGACCTTTCTAAGGATGACGGTAGCCTTTAATTATTTTTTATAGCATAACAATACCAATATCTTTTAGGAAAAGTAAGAGAGTTGAAGAAGGGATTTGAGGTAAAAGAGCATGCTGCGATTGATATGGATAAGATAGTAGGAGAGCTAATTTGGGCAAGTAATGATGATTTAGTTATAGTTACTTATTTTACGGGAGCTATAAGGGTAAACCTTATTGGACATAAACGCCGTTGGCGATCTAATTGAATTTTAGGTATTTTGCTCACATTCCGGAAAATTCCTACGAAAAATAGAAGGCTTTACAGATCGAGTACAAATATTATTAGCAAATCCAAAAAATAAAAATATAATATTAGCTGCTGGTTATGATGGAAATATCATGCTTTTTGATTGTACTAATGGGGCAGCTTTAAAAAGTAATCAATTATTGTTGATTTTTGCAAAACTAATCAGTTATAGAATGGAAGTTTGAAGAAATATTTATTTCAGGTGAATTTGCACCCAATGGTAATAATCTCTAATAATATTAGGCCTTTACTAATCTTATTCAGGCCTCGGTTTTTCTTTAGGCTGTGATTCAGGTTCAGTGTATATTTATGAGGAAATTGACTCAGGTAGAGTCAGAGAATTTAAGATGAAAGATAAATATCAAGCATTTGAACCTGACTTTGTTAACGTTCCTCCTATTGAATCGTTTCCTACCCCAGGAACTGTTAATTATAGAAATGTAGGTATAATGTATATATTCATAACTATCTCCAATATAACTAAACTTGGCATAGTTCTTTAAAGAATACTCTTTGAGAGATTTTGATAATAATAGATACGACACTAATATATTACCTCCTGACAACTTTGGTAAGAAAAGCTTCTTTTTTCAAGAGTTAGTGGATTTAATAATTCAATTGCTTAGGTATCAAATATTTGGACAAAAGGTATTATTTAGAGACGACGATTGACTATGCACTAAGAGAATTGAGATTAAGCCATTACAGATGGTAATGATTTGTTATAGTTGGTATTGTTTACTTATTTTTTCTTTAGGCCTGCTCTTAAATCTCAGTTTGCTGAGTAATTTATCTAAATATTTTTTTTATTTAATTCTAACTATTTTTAAAGCCCAGAAAAATATCAATACAGAAAGTTCAAGAGATTGCATGATACAAAAATTCCAGAAGATGTGCTTGAAATCATGAATGAACCCGTAGAACTCCCGCCTTCTCCTAATAATGATCCAGATTTTATACTGGAAGATAACGAAGAAAATAACTTAGAGTTTGATTTTGATGAAGAAGAGGAAGAAGATGGAGAAGAGGAGCGATATGATAGTTCTGAAAGTGATGAATATGTGCCAAAAAGCAAAGTAAATACTAATGCAATAAAAAGAGAAGGATTAAGAAGTCCAAAATCCTCGTTTAACAAACGCTTTAAGAGAAAAAATAGACTAGTAATATTATCCATTAATTTAAAAAATAGTAACTTATATATCTAGATTAACTCGGATGATGATGAAACAGAAGATGAATCAAAAACATCTGAAAGTGCTGAAGAGGCTGAAGTAGATTTATCAGCTATGACGGAATACCCAATTCCAAATAGTAGTAGTTTAAATCGCCCTTACGTGAAAACATTAAAACCCGAACTTGATAAATACTTTCCTCAAATTGAAGATGAAGTTGTTTATTTACGTTCAGGACATCAAGAATTTATTGACAATATAGATCCGGTTTACAAATCGATATTTAATCTTAACATACTGCCTTACATCAAATTCCCCGATTTAACCTTTGCTGAAATAGGAAGAGTGATTGCTATCATTTATAAAGTAACTGATAATAAATTGACAGCAACTATAAAGATTCGACTTCAGAGCAATAATAAAGTTATTAATGTTGAGTTGAATGAGGATTTCCCTAGATTTCTTGTGGAAAAAAGATTCTTTGATCTTGCAATGGATCGAGGATATCTAATTGGTACTGAAATTTGCACTATCAAAGAGATAGATATCTGTCTTAAAGTTGATAATTTATATTATACTGTTGATCCTTGGAACCAAATTTGGTAATTCAAATAATTTTGTTTATTTATGGTATTCATTAATGTATCATTTATTAAGCTCTAACGACAAAAAATATGGGAAATGGGAAATCAGTAGTTATCCATTTAAAGAGGGACCTTATTTTAAATATGAGATGGATAACCTTGGACAAGAAACCACAGAAAATTATAAAAAAGTTGTAGAACAACTTATGTACAACGAAGATTTTGTAAACTTTATCAATATGGTAGATTTGGCAGTTTATTTCAATTACTTTAATCTTGTTGCCTATCCTATGTTTTTACGGCTAATCTATACTCGTTTATTAAATAATTACTACCGTTCGGAACAGGCGATTGCTAGGGATATCAAACAGATTCAGATTGCTGCTAAAGCATATAATAGGCATGACTCAGAAATTGTAAGGCTGTCGAATGAACTTCAGATTGTTTTTAATGAGCTAGTTAATAGTAAGTGAATTTAATGGCAATATAGAAAAGTAATTAATTTTTTACGATAGAGTTAGTTAAGGTTGCTCAGTTAGATGCTTTATATAGTGAAGAAGAAGATAATGAAGGCACTTCAAATAAAATGAGATCTGAGAACGACATTGATTCTGATCAAGAAGTGATTAAAATAAGTAACAGAAGAGGTAAGAAAGTGATAACCATTAATTCCGAAAGTGAAGCTGGGTCGAACAGTAATAAAACAGATTCAAGCACTAAACCTAAAGAAGATCTATCTCGAACTAATCTGAGGAAGGGAAGAAAAGGAAGACCAAAGGAGAAGGACACTGACTTTGAGCCTGAAAGTACTCCATCTTCAAGTGCTTCTAGCTACTCAGAAGTTCCAGAAGACAAACCAAAAAATAAATCAAAATTAAAAGGGTTTGTTGTTGGGGAAGATAATGAAGATCAATCGTCTGAGTTTTGTATTCAAAGCAATGAGGGTACTGAAGAAGATAGTTTGGGTAGTTATGGAAGTTCCGATCAACCCACGAAAAAAAGAACATATAACGGTAAATCCAGTAATAGTAGGGGTAGAGGTAGAGGAAGAGGCAGAGGGGGAAGTAGAAGGGGAAGGAATGGGGCCGAAAGAGATACAGTGAATAATGTACGAAGTCAAAGAAACCTTCGCGCCACTAGAGCTGATAATAGTCAAGCATCTGGATCTAACACTATAGATATGGAATCTGAAGAAGAATACGAGTCTGGGAGGGGCAAAAGGAAATTAAGAAGGAAATCGACTATCAATTATTGTGAATTACAGGATGGTAATGATGAAGATATCGAATAAAATTAATTTAATAAAGTAAAATAAAAATATATTGTAGCATATTATTTGAGCATGTATTTACTAAAAAAGACTGTAATGTTAGTAGTTAAACCTAAGTATTAAAAATTTTATATCTTATTTGTTTTGACGTTCTGTTCATTGTATACGTTAAAATTTTAAACTAATAGCTTAACTCTAAAATAAAAACATGTCTGCATTCTAAAAAAAACATTGTATAAAAATAAAATTAATGTTTAAAAAAATTATAAATTTAAAGAGCATTTTTATCTAAATAGATGGCTTAACCCATTAACTTATAAATTGTTTTTGTACCTGAACTTTTTTAAGTTTAGCTGATGCATCATCATCCAAAAACCAGTATAATTGACCATGAGTAGGGTTAACTTGAGCAGCTGGAATACTTGAGTCTTTTTGGTCCAAAATACGTTCAAGCATATCCGCTTTATTATCACCAGTAACTACAAAGGCTACTGCATTAGCATGATTGAGGATAGGCATTGTAAATGTAATACGCTTTGGTGGAGGCTTGGGTGAGTCTTCGATTGGGGCAACCCAGACGTCTTTTTCTTGTAAGAGTGGATGACCTGGAAATAAAGAGCAAGTGTGACCGTCAGGCCCGATACCTAAAAAGATTAAATCAAAAGTAGGGAATCGTACCTCGTTTTTATCGTTGAACACTTTAACCATGGTACGCTCATAATCGTCTGCAGCTTCTTCAACGTTGTTAACATGCTCAGGATTTAGAGTATAGATTTGTTCTTGGGGGATACTGGTGTATTGTAATAACTCCTTTTTGGCTAATAAATAATTAGAATCATTATGATCTAATGGTACCAATCTCTCATCAGCAAAAAATACGTGCCATTTTGAGTAGTCGACTTCTTTGTTATCTTTTAAAACTTTAGCTAAAGTGTTTGGTAATGAGCCTCCACTTAAAGCAATAGTAAAACGCCCGTGTTGTTTAATGGAGTGGTTAGAGCAGCGAGTTACTAACTTGTTTAAGGCGTCGCTGACATGGTCAATTGTAGTGAAGCTAAAAATCAGAGGTTCGGTATGTTGATTCATTTTTAAATATTAAATGAGCATGAGATTGATCAATTTCTGGTTTATATACTTTTGGTAAAGTCAGTGACGTAAATCTGAAGTTAGTGAGTGGCAGTTTGAATATATATGATTGGCTGTTTTATGTTTTAACTTTGAGACCATTGGACAATTATCCTTGATGATTTGTAAGCTTTAAAATAGGAATTTAAGAATGATTTAATTTTTTCATATTACTGTTATCATGTAAGATGATATATTTCAATTAAATAAAGGGTACTACGATTATTTTATAAAAAATTATACTAAAATGAGTAAAGCTTGAGATTTGCTATAAAACTAGTTTTGAACATAAAAATATTTTTTAAAACAGTTTTTATGGACAGCTAATATTTAATTGCACTTATAAAAGTTAAAAATACAATTTATTAAATAATCAAAGCACTAATAAAATATGATTACAATTTTATCAAATTTCAAAAAAAAAATACAAAATAACTTTCAACTTATTGTATTAGCTTATTACTGTTCTTCGCTCTGTTTTAGTTCAAAAGTATAAGAATAGCAATTGAGGGCATCAAAGATACATGATTGGCTTATAGGAATATAATGTTTTGTAATGACTTTGGTTAACTCTTGAGCAACAAGACCACCGATCAAGGAAGAAGTAGTAGCCAAACCTTTCAAATGGGAATGTTTAAGAAGCACATCTAAGAACTCATTGAACTTGACATTTGATTCAATCATTGAGATATATTTCGATGCATTATAATCGTTCAATAAACTTTTGCACATATCTATTATCTGCGTATTATCTTTTTCATTTGAATCTGGATCATTCCCTATATAATTATGCAGCAATTAATGAGTTATTGTAATGATGATTAATATAATTACCTGGACATCTCAATGAAGAACTAATAATTTTATTGCGAGCTCTAATAATCAACCATAACCAAAGAGGTGACTCAGGGTCTTTAAGATCTGAAAGCTCAAGTAAATTTAAGCTATTATGTTTTGGCGAAGGTGAAGAATGAGCTGAATCCCACTCTAAGTGTAGTGGAATAGTCTCAGATAAATATAAATAATGGGCATTTTTACAAAATGTTTTTAATAAATCTTCTCCAATAACAATTTCATTATCATAGGATGCCTGTATATCATTTAAATGTTTTCTTACAGCTCTTAGATCAATTATACTTTGATTTTGATACAACTTTTGAAGTTTGATGTAATTATCAGTGCTTGATTTCATATCCGGGATTGTGCCTGAAATTGGTAAATATTTGCTTTCTCCTTCATTTCTATAAAATTCGTATAATGCTCTTACTAGTACCCAAAATTCATTTGACTAATTTAAAATATAAATACAATTATTCAATATTAAATAAGCCTACTTGTGAGTTTATATACTGACATCTAGGATCTTTGAATAAGTCTAAAATGTCTTTAGAAACCTAATAATTATTTCATAAATATCTTGTATCTTATTATTTGCTAATTTAAGCCTACTTCTCTATAAGTGACTGACCCGTTAATAGCGTTAATTGCTTCTTCAAAATTTTCTTCATCACTTGAAAGCATTCCTTTTTTAACGATTTCTTTCAACTCTTTTTTCTGACTATAATTACTAGGAAACTTTAATCCATCTTCCTAAAGATATTTTAATAAATATTAAATTACTCCTTGGTATACTTACTCTTGATTCAGCCCATTTGTTAATGTAATATAATATGATAATAGCATAAGGTATTTCCCCATGTAACTTTGATTCTTTTATATCTTCAAGATTCCCATAGTAAGTTTTTATATGATCCATCAATCCTACAATAGGCTTATCTAACCTTAAATCATTTTTTAGGGCTTGATGAGTTTCAATAACTAAATAAATCCTATTTTAATTGATTAAGTAAAAATTATTGTTAAATATTACCTTCATGATTAGAATATGAAATACGGAAATAACCAATGAACCCAAACACGTCAATAACAATCAATGGGATATTTAAAGCATGTAAAACGATAGAAAGTCGACGAACAAATTCATCGTTGGCTCGAATATCCATACTGACTATTAAAGCACTACAATTGTCAAATAAGTCTACAGATGAAGCTGTTACATCAGTTGGATCCTAAATTAAGTTTAACGATCATATTAATAACTATTTCTACTATTACTTTATCAATATAATGCCCTTCGACATTAGGGTTTAACTCTTTTAATAAATTAGCATTAAGTTGACCACGTTTTAAATTTTTTGAGCTTTCATTTTGTTGAATAAAGAAATCATTAGCTAAATCATGTTCAGTCACTTCTTTATCATCAATAATGGTAAATGACCTTATTCCTATATGAAACATATAGTGTTAATTGTTTTTTTTAACTTGAATTATTTCGCTTACCGGCTAATATCATATTCTTCATACACTCAGAAGCTGCAGGTGAACATCCTAATACTAATATATTACTTGAAGCCAAAGCTTTTTGCCCAGATTCTGCCCATAACCTTAATAAAAAGTGAGAAAACACTTTTACTATCTTTTGAATTACTTCTATACCTTAATTGCCTATCATATTTCCTAGTATATTGATCAGGTATCGTTGACTGTACATCACTCATTTTAATAATAAAAAAGCAATTTATTATTTTTCAAATATATTTGTAATGTCACCCTTTTAAAATGATTGGATAAAATACTGGATGATGAGTTTAAGTGATTTAGCAATTAAAATAATATAACTATATAAAAGCATGATTTAGATAGGTATTAAGTAAAAGATTAAAGTATATAATTGTCGAATATAAATTTTTATTAAATAAGTAATTCTTTAGTCCAAAATATAGAATCAGCTCCCAAATAGTCAACAGCAAACTGCTTAAATTCTTGTCTAGTAAATGGGGTGTTGGTTTTTGGATTAATTGCTACCAAATCAGGTTCTTGAACAGCCATAGCAACCCAACTAAGTTTATGTTTGATTTTGTATTCGTTGAAAAACGGATAAGAATTGTTCATTTGAGGTTTATTATAGGGAATGACATCTGGTCCACCCAACCCGAATCCATGTTCCAAAGCATTCTCAAAAAAAGTAGACATAAAATTTTTACTATTCTTCCATTCACAAGGCCAAAAATTAACAAATTGAATTACTTTGCTTTGTTTAAATTGACTTTTTGTATATTTTATGTTGGCCAATTCAGCATCAAAATAGTCAGCACAATTGAGCTTTGATTCTTCAACTTCAATCGAGGTTTCTGGTAGTATAATACCCTCGATTTTGCCATCAAATTCTTTTGCCAACTTATAAATCAATGCTTGATAACGATCTCGTACTTCTTTCACCCATTGTTTAGCAACCCATCCAGAACCTTCACTAAATACTTGTTTCTCTAATCCACTTTGATATATAGGGTCAGTAAGTAAATAGCTGGGAATATTTTTAGCTTTAGGGAGAAAAAATCTATCTTGTAATTGAATATACAATTTACGATTTAACTTCTTCAAATAGCTCAAATCTGAGTTAATTTTGGTGAAATTATAGCATCCTTTATTTCCCTCTAACGATTTCCAACTATATAACACTTCTGCGCCATCAATCCCTTCTCTTTTAAGGATCGATTCTACCTCTTTTAAATCGATTGATGAAGTATAAATGTAATTCTCTTCCCCAAATGTTACGCTTATTAGAAATAGAAAACAAAGTATTAATAATCTCATAATAAATAAAATATATTCTATTAATTGGCCCCTATACTATTTAATTTACAATGAAAGAATAAAGTTAAAATAAATAATCTAAAGGGACGCTATTCTCTATTTATACAACCAAAAGCCAACTTTTCTAATTACATCATATCTCATAGTTAAAGAATTATTATAATAGTTATTTATAGCAGGATATTAAAAGACTTTAATGAATTTAGTGTCACAGTAATTTATTTTTGGCCGCAAAATTAAGCATTCTGGGATTATGTATTCAAACAACGTAAATCCCAGTCAAGTGGGGGAGATCTCAATGAAGTGGAAAAGTATTTAAATATTCTTGCATAAAATAGAATAATTAAATAACAAAAATACTTTTCAAAAAAGTTCTATTAATAAAAAACAAAGTTTCAAAGTAAAGATATTCCATACATATAATATTATATAATTCATAATATTTCTAAAGACTTTATAATCCTTTCAAAAATAAACAAAATAATATAATAGCCTTACATATCAATAATTAAATTATTATCTGTATTTATTTTAATGCTTTTTGTTATCTATTTAGTATCTTTTTTTATATTATAGAATTTTGTATGTAGGTTTTTATACTATTAAAATTAGAAATTGATCTATTTTGTTTAAGTTAAAAATTGACTAAATTTTGGCTAAGTGAATCTACATAATTTTCAGATATAAATACAAAAAAAAGATACTTTATATCTCAGGTACTTACTGTTAAACACTTAGAACCATAATCAGACCTGACTGTAATTGGGCTATAGCGGTAAGGTTTTACAAAATCTAAATTTTAAGAATAAAGATCTCAGGTTTTTAAAAGGATTAAAGTCTTTAGAAATATTATGAATTATATGGGGATGTATTTTTGTGTTTAAGAATTTTATTAACAAATTTTCCGCTTAAATAGTGCTCAAAAAATGAAAGAAATAATGAAGTCAAAAAAAACATTACCATATAATATTATATGTGTGGAATATCTTTACTTTGAAACTTTGTTTTTTGTTAATAGAACTTTTTTGATAAGTATTTTTATTATTTGATTGTTCTGTTTTATGCAGTGACATCCAACTACCTCTCCATTTCATTAAGATCTCCTCCACTTAATTGAGATCTATGTTACATTACGTTATATACTAATTTTTTTGATTTGAGAATTTGATAGAAATGATTAATTTGAATTTTTTAGAATTTCTGACATTTTAGATTTATCGGTTACCTTTTGGGTTAACTACGGTCTACTGAATTAGCCATAAGCTGAACAGTATATAGGGAAGCCGTACTTATCTTCTTATAAGCAACCTTTTTTATCTTTACTTTTGTTCTATTTTAGCTTATATTTATCCTAATAACAAAATATACATTAAATTAAATACATTTTTACTAATATTAAAATAGCAAAAACTACATAGCATAAATACTAAAAACTTATTAAACTTATAAAGCAGTTTCAAAAGTAATATAAGATTTTTGATTTAAAAAAGTAAGTGTAATTGGTTACAATGATGATCCTTACCAGATTCTTCATCAATAAATATAAAATTTACTTTAAAAGCTACTTATTACTATCACTTATGTTTAGGACTTTTATAAATTTATATTTAGTATATATATGCCGCATAAATGAATTATACATAATGTTATTCTCTAAATCTTTAAATAGAAATCTAAATATAAGCACATTTTACTTTGCTTTGTATATTTATTGAGAATATTTTAAAAATAGCTTTAAAAACTTCAGATTTTACTAATAATTTCAAATATGTCTTATTAGGTATTTCATTGTTATATTTAAATTAAAACTTTAATAAGATTATATCAATAATTATTTTAAAAAAATGTAAATTTATCAATGTGAAATTTGTATTTTAATTTTTGATCGTTGAAAATATGTAGAATAATATGGGGGTGTATTTTTGTATAAGAATTTACTAACAACGTTTCTACTCAAACAAGGCTTAAAAAATGAAAAAAGTAATGAAACCAAAAAAAACATCCTCATATGGTTTAGGTTCTTTTAAATGGGCTATTTTAAAAAGATAATATATAAATTTCAATTTTTTGAGGATGCTAAAATATCTAATATCCTATTCATGAAAACGTTAAAAAGGTGAAAATTTAATTATAGGCAAAAGAAGATAAAAAACTTGGAATGTTTTTTTGTGTTTAAGAATTTTATTAACAATCTTTCCACTCATAGCGCTTAAAAATGGAAAAAATGAAATAAAAAAAACATCACCATATAATTTTCATATTTTATATCAATAGTGATAGCCTTAGCTTTTGATACAGGTCCAAGAACTTTTTATAAACTCTTAAAAAAATACAATTCTTTAGCTTTTTGAATTTTTTAAGCTATAGATGCCATTAGATTTAAAAGCATTTAACTTATAGTTTCAAGAAAAAAGTGTTCTTAAATATTTTATCTTAAATAAGAACTAATATTTGTGTTTGTAGGGTTAAAATAATATTTATGGTGGTAAAACTAACTCCATAGATATAAACTAAAATAAAATAGTAACACAAAGTATAGTAGATATAGTACATGAAGACATACATTTTTTTTAAAGAATTTTACTAACAATGTTTCTGCTCAAATAGGGCTCAAGAAAATGGAAAAAGTGATGAAACTAAAAAGAACATTCCTATGTTTTATTATGGGAAATAAATAAAGTATGATGAAAGTTTATAAAATGATACAGAATGAGTGTTAAAAATAATCATCATTTTAAGCATCTATATTATCCTTTAAAGAGTCTTCAATAATTTCAATCAGTTTTAAATTATAGTCACACATTTTTATAATTGAGGGCACTCTAAACAAAGGTCTTAAAAATTCTTTTCCTTTCTGAATATATGCCATCGTCTCTTCTTGGCCCTCTCCATATCGCAACATAAAAACTAAGCAGGTAGATACAAGGGCGCAGTTGAGAGTAAGGCTATATTTATGTGAATTTATAGTCGCACTATCAATCACTGAGTAACATTTATTGAGTACAATTTTGATACATTTTAATGCATTTATATCACTATTTTTACCAGCTGTACCTTCCCTAAATTCATAGACCTTTTTCTCCATAGATAAAGTGAATTGGATTGAATAAATATAATAATTAGTGTGGTGGAAGTAATATGTAATGCAATTTTGGTAGTCTTTAATAGTAGATATTAACTTTTGATTCTCTGAATTTATTAAAATATCATTCATAATCCTAATATACTTTTCTTTAGTTGCAACTATTTTGAATGCAAGTTTCTGTAAGATGGCACAAAATTTTACTTGATCTTTGTTTTCAATTATTTTTTTTTCTTTGATTAATCGTAAATCAAAAAATATAGTACTTATTATATAATAAAATTCGTGTAATTTTAAAAAGCAATATTGCTGAACGTCCCTATCATCTTTGCTAAAATCAAAAGGGTATTGACAAAATTTACTTTTGAAATGTTCATCTAATTTTTTCAACTCCAGTGGAAGCATGGGCTCAGCAACGTAGGACCCGAAACTCAATAATGTTCCAGTATAGTATGAGTTTAACAAGCAATAAGTGTAAACGCGTCCAGCGTTAACCTCTTTAGATAAATGCCTTGATGGCTGATTTAGTCCGATTGTAAATGACATTCTATAACAATGAAATAAGAGGAATTCTTTAAGACAACCAACCCAAGGTATATAAGCTATTCCACTAATAATTATAAGTATGGTTTGGATGCTTTCTAAACTTGGCTTGATCCGAGGAACTTTTGAAGCGAATTCATAAAGCTTTCCTTCAAAATATTGAATTAAATCTTTTACAATTTTGGTTTGCTCCATACATATAAGACCGCTCATAAGGATAGCCGATTTCAAATTGAAGGAACATGAGAGAAAGTTAAATCTTGTTTCATCAAATAAGGGAAATATTTTGTTGCTGAATTCGAAATAGCTTATTATAGCTTGCTTTATAATTGGACCAATATTAAACTTATCTTCTTTTGGCACTTTGGGTGTAAATGTTAATTTCTTAGGTTTAAAGGTTAAGAGACCCAGCTTATCTGTTAACGCAATGAAAAGATTTAAGCCTTTACTAGGGAAAAACGGGGAAGGGTTTTGGATAAAGTTTAATAAATTTTCCAACAATAATTTTCTTTGAAATTTGTTAAAGATTCCAACGACGTTATATGAAAAATCATAATCCTTGGGTACTTTTAACAACTGATGTTTACATTTTTTGGTCTGAGGATGTTTTATGTCTACTTCTTTTATATAAACAAAACTAATTTTTGGGATAACTTTAGGTTCGGAATCGGGTGAATACTTTTTTGACCCATTTTTATAACCTCCCTTATGATAAATGACTTCTCTATTGAAAGTACATTTTGTATATCTTTTTTTACACCTTGAGCACTGAGGTAGTAGTCTATCACATTTAACATGACTTGCAACACATTGGTCACATCGATGTTCTCTTTTATCCATATTTAAATTATTATTATTTTCAGCAAATTTAAATAATATAGGAAAGTAAAAGTTCTTATATATATGATACTATACAAACTTATTTAGTAGCCAATGAAAAAAAAACCTTAGTTACAATAAAATTGTAGCATAAAAAATTCATATTCATGGTAGAGCTAGCCAATAAATCGAAAAAATTACTCAAAACAAACAGAATTGCTATCATGAATAACAATGGGAACATCTTAATATAGTATTATGTCCGATTTATTTATGAGCTTACACAACATTTATTTAATAAATACCAAAGTCAATCTATTACCAAATCATCCAGCTTATAAATTCTTTAACGAAATCAGGTGTTATTATCACAGCTCTTGAATTTGCTAGAATTGGTTAAGTTTAATTCAACTTCAATATCCAATTTATCAAAACTATCTAAAAATAACTTTTAAATTTATTAACAAAATAATAGATACTTTTAGTTCTAATATAATAACATAAAAAATATAATTGTTGTATATTTATACTTATCTTTAAAGGGTTTATAATGTACGTTTAATTTTAACAACCATGTGTATATCACCAAACCTCATTCTGATAAGCTTCAAGTCCACCTTGAGCTTACTTCCTTTAAATTACCTTTTTCTTTTAAAGGTTTTTCGTTTCGATGATAAAAGTTATAAGAACAAACAGAATGCGAATTTGATTTATTTAAAATATTTAAAATCTATAAAATGAACTTAAATTACTATAAAATAAATAATGTTTTATTAAAATTTCCATTTTTATCTATGGGAACTATAAATAAAGGTGCTGCAATTAATCAGCAAAGATAAAAATAAAAATAATTGATAAATCAAATATATTCATATCGAAACAAATGAGTGGCTAAATATTAGTCAACATTCTTTAGCCTTACTACTTATAGCATTTTCTGTAAATACTCTTTATTTTACTCCCATTATTTTGACGCTGTTATAGTATTCAGCTATATAGGTACTACCTATATACTTTTTATTAATGTTATTTTTATTGATTGATGAAATTTAAACTATACTTTTGTTGAAAAGCTTGATACACAAAAGTACCATCATATTAGATATTTAGCCTAAATAATCCAATCTGAAATGCTGAGACGACCTCTGAATTCCTGTGAATCGGTTTATTCAAGGTTCTTCCTGTTGTTTAATTTTAATTTAGTTCTTTTATCTTATTTTGACCAAATAAATCATTACGAGCTTTAGCTTTTCAGGAAGTTTTATTGAAAAAAATACTGAGACCAGACTGCCGCAAAAGGCATTGATCTAGAATTTGGTTAGTTTTCTGTAGTTTTTACATTAACTCCAAATTAAAACTTATTAAAAAAATGTATGGAAACAAGGATGAGTTTACAATAAAGCACAAAGAAGTAAGTTTTTGCTTTACATAATATGGAATGAAAATGAGATGTTAGGGTATTATTTGTTCTAGCCCTTTTATATCAGAAATAAGATCTATATCTAGTAATGATAATCGATACAAAGCTTCATTTAAAAATAGCTGGATATATCTTTAAAGGACTTTGCTTTAGGATCAATGGGTAGTATGTCTTTTTACACTTATCTTTATACAAGTATCAAACAGGATTTATTGTATAACAAATATCTATTTTATATATACAAAAATTAATCTAGAGTACTCTTAATTCAAATTATCATATTATTAATTCCGATTTTTTCTTTTAATGTTTCATATGAGCTTTAAGATTTATTCGATAATTTAAGAAAAAAGTCAAGAATATTTTAATCATGTTAAAGAATATTGATATTAAAAATATTTTAAAGATTAAAGTAAAATTTTGATTTTATAAAAGCACTATTACTATACTATCAGTACCTTACGTATTAATTTACATTCAATATTAATATGATACGAAATTTTAGCAGTTATCATTTTTATGAAATTCTGCACTTTGACTTGTATTTTGTCACTATTAATTAAGTCATAATAAATAGGTAAAGCACAAGACAATTGATATGGGGATATATTTTTGTATTTAAGAATTTTACTAACAATTTTTCCACTCAAATAGCACTTAAAAGGTGAAAAAAACAATGAAGCCAAAAAACATCCCCATATCATTAAGTCGAATTGGTATATAAAGAATTACATACAAGCTAAATCTCACAGTAAAACAATCGATTATCACGATTAAGCCCTTTATATTTGCTTAGTACAGTGTATTGAGGTGATGCTATATAAGAATTAAAGTATAAGTAACCAACCTATTATCATATTAAATATTTAACTAATACAAACACAAGACACAAATATAAAAAAAAGATATCAGACCATTGACTTAAACTTGTGTAGCTTGCTTTATATTAAACGTAGTTAACTCTATTTATAAATTCCAAAGCTAAAAGCTTTACATATAAAATATATATCGCTATCAAAATGATACTATCAATTTTTAAAAATAGGCTGATTTTTGTTTTACATGTATTTTAAATTTAAACATATACGGTTGTTTTTTTAGTTTTATCACTTTCTTCATTTTTTAAGCACTATTTGAACGGAAAGATTGTTAGTAAAATTCTTAATTAAAGAATACATTCCCATATAACATAATTTTTGAGTATAGCAAAATATTTCTAATACAATTCAGGCTCTATAAATGATAATGAACAATTGATATTTTAGTCATTAAATAATCCATATTCTACTAGATTTTAATAAAATCCAATTTACTTAATTTGGATATAGTGCAAATTAATATTGGAATTGATTTTTGCTATTTTGATGAAATAACAGAGTTTTCATAAATGATTTTTTTGGTTTCAAAAGAGTAGTTATACTTTCAAGTGTTTATTATAGCTTGTTAAACCCTTAAGACATTGAAGTGGGTGACTGGATGGTTAGGATCTATTTACCCTGTTTATTTACTAAAGAGCAACCTTTTGTCCAAAAAATAGCACTTACATTTATAAAACTTTTTATTTTATGTTTTATCATTATAGTAAAAAAAGCTAAATCATTGCATTTTGTGAAGTTTATAAATAGTAATATCCGATAAAACTAAATAAACAATTACTTTTTTAAAAAAAGCACTTTAATGACCAAAAATAGCACTTATTTTAAAACATTATAAAAAAATTAAAAACAAGAACAAAAAGTATGAAAAACAAAGTATATGGGGATAGGTTTTTTTGTTTAAGAATTTTACTACAATCTTTCCACTCAAATAGCGCTTAAAAAATGGAAAAATAATAAAACCAAAAAAAACAGCCCCATATATATATATATATATATATCACATTTTAGTTAAGCATCTAAATAAAAGAGATAGATTTATAGGTGCTATAGAATGCTGCTCTGACTTGCCCAAATTGCTTACTATTTGTTTCACCCTCTAGTTTCAAACTTTCTCTCAAGTGATGAGGACTTATATCTTGGTCGCAGAGATCCAGGTAGCCCTATTCTTACTGCATAAAGCTCTAAGGTAATGGCATTCCTATCCCAATCTATGTTACTTCCTCTTCAATATATGTATGCATTAATATACATAAACCTGAAAAGATGTTAGTCAGATATATGTTGACCCAGTCTAAAGTACATACGTTTAAGGTAAAGTACCTTACAGTAATTATATAATTTGTCTCTCGCCTTTATATTCCTTTACTTTGCCCTTCGAACTTCACTTTCAGTACTCGGCTCATTCTTTTCAATTTTTCCAAAATCCACATCTACAAATAACATACTTGGAGAGCCTTTGGCTTTTATAAGATTTCACATAAAAATTATTTTGTAACAAAGTGGATACAATGTATAAATCGAGTAGTTTAATAGATAATCGATTATTTTTTAATGGGTTTGTTTTTAAACTATTAGCTTATAAAGATAAAGAATATAATTTACTATTATAGAAACAGAACAAAAATTACAAAGTTATAGTATATAGTTTATTAGCTTCTGTTCTGGTATTTTTTGTATTTAAATTAGAGTATATTTTAATAGTGATACGAAAAGTGACTTTTTGAAATTTTAAAGTTTAGTTTGTATAATAAAATCTGCTATTCAATCATAACTTAAAAGCCCAACTACAAAAACAATGAGCTATAGCTTTTCAATAAGCAGTAAATAAGTATATCAATTAAAGAAAGCTTATATTGTAGCAAAATAAAATGTATAACATAGTTCTACAAAATAGGGTGCCGTTATATAGCCAAGTTGCCCAAAAACAATCTGTAATAAATTTGAAGTTCTAAAGTTTTTCCTAGAATTTAGTTGCATCATAAAACTTGGAGTAACTATGAAATCAAATTCAGTAGCCAATGAGAATAAGAATAAACCTTAACGTAGCTTATAAATTTCCAACCTTTAATTTGATAATTGCATTTTAATCTTGCCATAAAATGGAGTATATCTTAAGCTATATAATCTCGTTTGTATTAGGTGGTATCATTGGGGCGCCAATTCTATTGTATTATGGGTATACCATATTGGACAATGTAGTAAATAAGAAAGAGCCTGTAAATTTGGATATTGAGGATGGTAAGTATATTTTGATTAAACATGCATAAATATGTAAATTCTGATTAACTAGATAAGTTTGAATTTGAAGATACGGACTCGGAATTAGTAACGAAAGTGGGGTGGATACATGTATTACATCACGAAAAAGAGCTAGGTTTGCCAAATAATAATAATCTAAGCGGAATACTAAGTTCAAGTCTAAGCTCATTATTGGAAAGAAGAAATCCACATAACACTAAGAGGGATAAGCATAGTTGCTATGGGGTATTGAAAAAAGATCAACTTTTGATTTATGAAAGCGGTAATAGGGTAGAATGCCGTGGAGCTATTCTGTTATCAGAGTATCAAGTACTCCTTTACCCTGATAATTTAATGGATAACGAAGTATTTAAGAAGATTCATCCTATTCATTTGAAACATGTCGATAGTGTAAGTAATGAAGTAAGTGAAAATAGTAGTGATAGCGGAGATAATGGAGAAGAGGAGAAAGTCATTGATGGCTCAGTTGGTGAAGTTGATAAACAGGAGGTTAAAAAAGAAACCAAGTTTGAGGAATATTTTATTTATTTAGATTCTTCAGTTGAAAAGGAAAGTTGGTTTATCTGCTTATTGAAAGCATCAAAGTTAAACAAAAATATCAAAGAAAGAGAAACCTTATATGTTGATAAAACCGCAATCAATTCTTTAATTAATACTTTAGACTCAAGTTCAGTCCATTTACAAACAAAATGGCTAAATGCATTATTAGGTAAATATTTAATATAAATTTAGGCTGGAGCTTAAAACAACAATGCATACTTTTTATATCATATATATCTGTTTGGATCATTTATTAATATTTAAATTAGGTAGGGTATTTTTAGGCATATATAAAACAGACAAAGTGAAAGAGTATTTTATAAATAAAATAAAGACAAAAACAACGAAAGTGAAGAAGCCAGGGTTTCTAGGGGAGATATTAGTTAGAGATTTAAAAGTGGGGGATAGTATACCATATATAACAAATCCAAAATTAATCAATTTGAACAAAGAAGGAGAATTGAGTATAGAAATGGATTTACAGTATAATGGAGGGTTTTTAGCAGAAATTGAAACAATTGCTAACATACAGGTTACAAGCAAATTAAAAGCAATCTTAATCAAGCTCCTGCTAACCGTTAAGTTAAAGCATTTAAGTGGCAAAATTTTATTAAGAATTAAACCTCCGCCTACAAATCGATTTTGGATTGGATTTTACCAGCTACCGAAAATGGATTTGGAAATTGAACCTATGGTGTCAGACACTCAAATCAAATCTTCAATGATTATATCTGCTATCGAAAAAAGAATTGTAGACCAAATCAAAGAAAGTTTAGTATTACCTAATATGGATGACTATTGCTTTTTTCCATCGCATGGTAGTGGGGGTATATTTGATAATATGAACCTTTACCAAGATGAAACTGAAGAAGAAGTTATTGAAGATGATAACAATTCAATTATAAATAATGAAAGCGATGGTAATAGTAAAGAATCAAATAGTGCTAGCACTGCTGTCAATGCCATTGAAAAAGAAGAGACTATCTCAGCCGTTGAAGACAAACCGAATGGGTCAAGCCCAAGTTTATCACCGATAAAAATAAAGAATTTGAAAGAAAAATTACAATCTGCAGTAAGCCATAGCCATCCCAGTAGTCAAGCTAGTAGTCATAGTAATCCATCCTTAAGTTTAAATGAAGATGCTGGTTCTGCTAATCAAAGTAAAACCAATACAAATAACTTTAGTGAACGTTTAAAGAATTATTTTGGAAGTAAAAAGAAGAACACAATTTATAACAATCCAAACTCAAGTAATTCAATGCCAGACTTAAATAATGAGGACAAAAAAATACAAAAGAGTAATTCTTTGTATACTGAATTTGAAGGCCCCTCTTCCTCTATCCAACTGCCCCCAAAAGCGGCATTGGACGCTGAAGGCGATTCTTTTAGAAAAAGAAAGTTTATACCAACTCAAACGGTAAAAGTTAGTTCGCAGCCCTTTTTATCTTAATTTTTTGGCCATGTTATGTTTATGTATCTTTTTAGTTTATGTTCACTTGTTTTAGTTTATTAAAGTAAACTCTATTATTATTTATTATTGTCATAATGTTAGAAGTTTATTACTATCAAGTTTTTACTTATGCTTAGTTAAAAAGTTTAACTAAGATTACATTTGCCTACTACAGGCATATAACGTTTTAGTTTTATTATGATATTTAAATATTATTTATATAACGCAAACTAGGGCTATTTGGTAACAAGTATTTTTTCATATTCAAACTTTTTTAACATCAAACTTTTTTATCTCTACTATATTTA
Organism: Batkoa obscura; assembly: GCA_030770535.1. NCBI lineage: Eukaryota > Fungi > Entomophthoromycota > Entomophthoromycetes > Entomophthorales > Batkoaceae > Batkoa > Batkoa obscura. Next base: position 244,580 of record JASVEC010000014.1, read on the forward strand.
AAAATAAAACTACAGTAAAATGATCCGATTTAAACTATTCATTAGTATAGACATCATATGAGGATTTTTTTTTAAACAATGTTACTAACGATCTTTCTGCTCAAATAATGCTTGAAAAATGAAAAAAGTGATGAAACTAAAAAAACATCCTCATATAGTCGAATATTAGTTATAACCAAGTAATATTAATAAATTTACTTTCCGAAATTAATATTTGTTCAAGAGACTAATTAGGAATATGCTACATAATAATTTAATTGCTTTAATAATTTATAAAATTGCAATTATTAGTTTTCATGGTGCTAATTAATTACAATACTGAAGCTGAAAAGTTCAAATTTTTAATTTAATGGATTCGAAAATCATACAGTTTTTGTTTTAATAGATATATCTTTATAGCGCTAATACATCTTTCATTTTAAAACAAAATAATTCAGTTTATTATATAATAAAATTGCAGAATATCTTTTACTAAAATACTATAAACCTCCCAAAAACTAAAAAAGCGGTAATGTGCTCATTCAAATAAAGCAACACCACTACCAAAAAGCAGGGAATTTCACCTTACAAGTAATGTAACAAAAAAGGATAATCAGCAAAGAAAGGGCAAGTCAACATTTGATTGGCAGTTAAAAACAAAAAGTAAGAATATTAAAAACTCAAAAAGATCAAAAAGAGTCAACATTAAAAAAAATAACTTTGTTGTTTACTTATGCATCTCTAAATCAAGCTTAAACTCCCTTTTTGTTTTTTACTTTTCAAACACAACATTTGAAATTCAACACACATATTAAAATTAACGCTCAATCACAATCACTTGCATTCAATTATCAACTTATAAAACATGAAATTATTATCCGATAAAACATTTAGGTAATACATCCTCATCTCAAGCCTGAAATTTTAGGACCATCTATTTTGATTTGAATCTTAATTTTAATTGATTGAATAGACTTAAAGACTTTCGTGCAAATCAAAAATTGTTAGGCGAAGGTACGTATGGTGTTGTATACTCAGCCAAGGGAAAAAAGGATGGTAAAATATATGCCATTAAAAAATCTTTTGTATACAAAGAAGACGATGGGATACCACAATCAGCTTTGAGAGAAATTAGCTCATTGAAAAAATTAGCACATCCTAATATTGTATCGTAAGTAGTTAAAATATGCTTTCGAATAGTTCAGCTAATATTTATATAGCCTTATAAGTATCAGATACCTCTTCCGTGAGCTTTATCTTGTGTTCGAAAGGTTGCCTCAGGATTTATCCATGCTAATCAAGAATGCTGATCCTTACATTGGTATTCCTCAAAAATCTATTAAGGTAACTTAGTTCATATTTAAAATTTGATTGATGATAATAACTAATATTTAGATCTTTATGTTAGATATAGCTAAAGGCCTGAATCATATCCACTCTCATGGGTTTGTACATCGTGATTTGAAACCAGGAAATATATTAATTGATGCCCAAGGTAGACTCAAGATTGGTGACTTTGGTTTAATGAGACGTAAGATGTCAAAGGAAAGAAAATATACTCAAGAAGTAATATTGATTATTGCATCAATTTTGTAATAAATTAACATAGCTATAAGGTGGTTACTCTTGGCTATAGAGCTCCTGAAGCTTTACTTGAGACTACAAAACATGATGCTTCACTTGATATTTGGAGTATGGGTTGTATATTTGCTGAACTATTTTTATTAACACCATTGTTTAAAGGTAATTAGAACAACTATAATAACTATAATAACTATACAAATAAGAATAACAATTTAAATATTAATTTAGCTGAAAATGCTGATGGACACTTAGATTTAATTTTTAAGTAAGAAAAATTAATTGGGAAACTCAATAAACATTGATTATTTATTTTAGAACACTTGGTATTCCAACTGAAGCTACTTGGCCTGGAGTTACTAACTTCGAAAAGTTCCAAAAGTATATCCATAATACTTACAGACCACAGGGTCTTCATAACGCTTGTCCAAATATGACTGAAGAAGTTAGAGAAATTCTTGAGGTATGGTTCATTTTATATGGTAGTGTAATTTAGATTATTGACTTTACAATTGTAGGAAATCTTAGTTTGTAACCCAAAAAGAAGGATGAAAGGCACACAGTTTGTTTCTTTACCTTATTTTGCTATTGAAGAAGACCACGTATATCATAGGCTAGTTAGGATGCCTAGATTTAGCAAATAAGTTGGTAAAGTCTTACTAAGATAGTTTAACTGTGGATTAAATAGCTTACGGATAATGTTTATTTTAGTAAGCATTTGGTTGATTATAATGTGATAAAAATTTGTATTTATTTCTTTTAATTATGCTATATTCTTTATAATTTTATTTTATAAAAAATTGTTGCTAAACCAATTTGACTTAAACTGAAATTTGACTTTATATATTTGTTAAATGACTTTTTGAAATTTTTTGGATATCACGACTTTATTAATAAATTAATAGTTAATACTAACTAAAACCAAAAGGGAAATGAGCTGTGGTTAATGTTAGAGCTACAGGCTCTGATAAATGTGAGAAGTTAATAGGAGACTTAGAGATAGAGAAAGGATCTAACCATGAAAGGCAATTGATGTTACTGCATATGGAGATGGTTTTTTTGGCTTCACTACCTTTTCCATCTTTTAGGCACTATTTAAGTGGAAAAGTTGTTAGTAAAGTTCTTAATACAAAAATATATTCCCATATGTTAGTATAAAGAAATTACTATGAGTACATCCTACTACAAAATAAGACATTTTGTTATAGACTAAATAAAAAAATGTAAACTTTTTAATAAATTGCTTAGTTTAACTTTCTAATAATTTTTCAAGACTTTGTTTTCTTAAACAAAACAAACTATATGTATGGATGTCTAATCAAAAAAAATCTATCAAAATGTATAAATTGTTTAGTGTATAACTTATTTTAGATACAAGTCATTTAATCATTTATCATATTTATCATACTTATTTGATGCATATAACCTATATGGCTGATATGAGCACATTAAAAGTATTCTAAACAAAAATTTTGATTATTTTGATAATCATTTTAAAGTTTATTTTATCTTGATAAGTCAAGTCATATTAATTAAAGATAATAGAATCACATATGCTAGAATTTAGCACAAACTATAATCAATTTTATAAGAAACACTATTAAAATTTTTAATACTTTTTGATACTTAATATACTTTGATTATTAATTTTAATATAGTAAACTGCCTTGTATAGTTTTTTTGCATAAGGGTTTATTAAAGCAAATGAAAAAAATTTAAGGCTATAACGAACACAAATTAAAGCAAAAAAATGAGAATAATATAAATAAAAAATATTAATTTTATATTTAAATAATGTTGCATCACAAAAGAAAAAGTTTATTATATCTATAAAGAGTATTGCTGTTTTTTAATCTCAGCTTAACTCCAAGTGAATCTAGATTATTTTCAAATAAACACGACGATTCAACCGATATTAATATTATCTCTTTTATCAAAGAAATAAACTCAATTATACCGAAAATACATTTTTAAATTCGAGTTTTTCAACTTATCTTTTTTTTTGAAAAAGGCCTAGATCAATCTTTTAGCTTAAATGTTGCGCTCGGTAACTATTAGCTATTTTTGGTAATTAAAATGAAATTTACATTTCCTTAGAACTAGCAAAGGTTAACTGTTAAATATTGAAAATCAAACAACACAACTTGATGTTATTAAAAGTTGAGGTGTATTTAGGATAATGAATAATATTTCTGCTTTAAAACTAAGGGATAATACACAAAAACCGGGAATTCTAGGTTTATGATATAAAGCTAGTGGATAAAGAGTGTTGATTTAAAGAAGATTAAAAATGTTCAAGTCTATTGATAAAGGAAAGCACCATTTTAGACAAAGGAATTTGTGGTAATTATGGCTAAACATTCCATTTAGTTAACTTACATTAGGTTTACCTCATTTTTTAATAAAAAGATGTTGTGTGTAATATAAAACTAGGTAACATTTCTCAAAAAAAGATATCAATTGATTAAAAAGTAAAGCAGAATTTTGTTTTAAGCCTAAATACTAAAGGTCGGATATCTCTCCTTTATCTTTTTATATACTATATGATATAAACTAGTTCTAATAGTATTGAGCCATATTTAACCGAAGTTATATATTTTGATTATTAATATTTTTTCAAAAACTTTTTATGAAATAAAATATTTACCTTGATTTTTAAGTTTCGCCAATTTTAATATTCCTTTTTTAAATGCCTAAAACTGTTGCCATTGTTTTTAGCATTTAAAACGCATTGCTTGTACGCGTAATCAAGTTTAACAGTCAAATGTATGAAACTAAATATAATGTTTAGTTAATATTGTTTTAAAAAATAAGTTTCCATTTAATATAAAAGAAAATTAGCAACAAAACTGAAATATTAATAAAATTTAGTTTATTAACTAAGTTTGAAGTTTATAACTTTTCTTTTTACCCGAAGAACAAATATTATTAATAAAAATAAAATAAAATTAAACACTTGATTTACCCTTTTAATAAACTAGGTAATTTAACCTATTAATTATACCTTTTTAGAGTTTTAATAAACTAAATTTTTTATCAATAGTTTACAAATCTACAATTTACCAACAGTCAAATGTTTCAATCTTAAACCTACAGTTAATGTTTAAATAGTAATTTAGTTGAAAATTTAAAATCTTATTAGCATATACAGCATAAACTAGTGTCAACCGTCAAGTAACTGAAATCTAATAGTCTTAGTTTAAAATCAATGAAAGCGGTAACTTGGGTGAACATCTTAAAAAAGTATTATGGGTAATTACTCTCCATGCCCAGTTTAAAAATTCTTAATTTAGACATCAATTCTCTTTTGTACGTCAAAATGCTTAAATTGTTAGACGAAAATTTCAAATTCTACTGTTATCAAAATCACACGTTTAATCAATTTTTCTAGTAGCTGGGTAAATTTTAGGTATTAGAAAATAAATGCTGAGGAGTATAAGCCAAAATGGATAATTAAAACAGGTAAATTAGGGAGAAAAAAAAATATAGAATTAGTGATATTAATATTTTTTTTATTCCTAAACCTTTTACTTCTTTTCTATTTAATACTCTTTTTTCATTTCCTTCCTTTTAACCAATACTTTACAATATCAACTATCGACACAGTTTATTTTATGTACAATATTACTATTTAAATATAGCTTAACGATCATACATTCGAACAAATCAATATTTATACAACCCAAATATTCAATATCAATATTATATTACAACAAGAGCTCCAACAGCAACAAACAATAAGGTGTCAATCAATGATGTCTGGTTCAGGGTATCCAATTTTGAGTCAACCCAAGTTTTATTCAGAAGATGTATCGACTGAAGAAATGAAAGCAGAAAGTGACTATTTTCAGAATATTTTAAGTAAACAAGACAATTCAATGATGCCATTAACAGAAGAAATGCTTACTAACTATAGCTTAATACAAACTACCAATATCAACCCTCCTTTGTTCAGCACGCAGTCACCCTATTTAGACATGAGTAGTTTTAATCCTAGTATGGCTAACATTGGTTTAAATAATCAAACTTTTTCCTATCCACCAAACTTTAATAATGAATTTAATACTACTAATGCTACTAATTTTAATTATTACAATCCATCAAGTGATCCTATATTAAATACCAACAGTTCATTAAATAGTTCCGATCAAAACCAATTTATTAATCAAAACAAAAGTAAATATATAATACTCATTATCAAAATAAGATACTAATATAACAACGAAATATTCTTTAGGACATAGTGGAAATGAATTATTAACTTCAATACAAGGTCCTTCTTTATTTTATCAAGGAACTAATTTACTACAAGAGAATAATAATAACTCAAATTTATCGTATCAACAATTTCAACAATTTCCAATGAATTTGTCCTTTCATCCAAGTTTTATCACTGTACTTCTTTTACTACTATACAAAATAATTGAATATTAAACATATTTCTTTTAGGATACATCTAGTATAAACAACTCAGGCTATTTCCATTCGAATGATGGTATGAATTTACAATCAACTCAAAAGGCGTATAGTGGTTTTTTATTATTTTGCAATGAACGACGTCCTGAGTTATTGAATATCAATCAAGAGTTAACGGAAAGTATGCAAAACAAGCTATTAAATCAAGAATGGGCTTCAATGAGTGAAGTAAATTTTAATGTTCTATATAAACCAAACAATTGTTACTAACATCTTCCTAATATAGATCCAAAAGATAGCTTATTTCGAACGAGCTCGTAATTACAACCAACAAAACTATAAAAGTTTATCCAGCCCTGCCAGTTATTCCCAACCAATTCAACCCTTAAAACCACCAAAGGGAAAGGATGGCCCAAAACGACCAATGAATGCCTATCTCTTATTTAATAAAGAAAATCGTCCAAAACTCTTGAAAGCAAACCCGAATGCTAGTACTCCAGAGGTGAGTCGAGCTATAGGTGATAAATGGAAGAGTCTCTCCTTAGAAGAAAAACAAGTTTACATTGATCAAGCACTCGAATTACGTACTCAATTTTTCAGTGATAACCCAGGCTATGTATTTACAAGACAAAGTAAATCATCAATTAAAGCAAGTCTGCTGAATCCTACTGGTATGAGTCAACGAGGTAGACGGAAGCGGGATCGAAATTCAGATGCGCCAAAACATCCCATGTCGGCTTTTTTATTTTATTTAGTTGAAAAACGATCGGAAGTCGCTGAAAAACATAGTGGTAATCCTATAGGTCCTATTTCAAGAATTATCTCTCAAAGGTGGAATAAGCTGTCGGATGAGGAAAAGAAACCGTGGGTTATGAAGGCGGAAGAGGATAAAAGACGCTATGCGACAGAGTTAAAAGCATTTCAAATTGCTACAAGTAAACCAAGGACGCCTTAAGTTTCTTCTTCCTTTGTTTTTTATAGTTGTTATTTGTAACTTGACTGGTGCTCTTATCTCTTTTTTAAAAAAACATAAATATTGCTGGTGAATAAATCATTATTAATTTAAAAATAAAAAAACAATGTATTTTTTAGAAGTTTTTTAAATTTTGCTTTGTTTACTATGTCATTGGTTTTGTTACAAATGTCTAAATCTCAATTTTAAAAATTTATGGCTCATAATAATTTCTAATCATCATTTTAGTTTAACCTAATTTAAAATCTGCAACAATCCAAAAGAAATGGACATTTTCTAAATTGAGCCAATCATTAATTGCAAAAATTAACAATTTGTACGTCATCTTAGAGAAAACTTAAGTTTAAGCACAATTCACTTGTACTTATATTTTTATAAAGTTGAAATTTTTAAATCAAGAATCAAGATGACTGCCGATATAATTTCAGATACCCCTATTGAAGTTGAATCCAAACCAGAAGTAAAAGAAAAAAATTTATTGGATGGTAAAATTTACTCTTTTAATCCCATATTTGATTTTTTATTAATGTAATTTCTATTCTTTCTACAGATATCAAATCAGCTCTTCAATTATTAGAAAAAGGAGTCAACAGTGTAGAAACCCGTTTTATTTCACGAGCATTAAGGGGAATACCAACTATCAGAAAAGAATTGAATAAAGAGTTGCTTGCTAATTCTATTGTAAAATTTTTCCCAGAAGGTAACTATTAATATAATTCCAAAAAAAAGTAGTATTAATTCTTCATTAGATAACTTACGTGGAACTACATTATTAAACTTACTCGATAGTAAACGTGAAGGAAATGGTGGGGAAAATACTCACTCTACTATTCTTCCAGAAGCTGAGTTATATTTAAGTTTATTAGTACAATTGTTTTTATTAGATAATCAACAGATTGAAAAAGTAAATTCTTATAAATCTCAATTATAATATATCTAATTAATACTTTTTTAAATAAAGTGTACTTATCTTTCAGATGAATTGGTGAAACACATCCAAGTATTAAATCGTCGTAGCTGTGATAAATTAGCTGCCAAAATTTATTTTTATTTTGCTCAGGTTTATGAAAAGCAAGGCAAACTAGAAAGTATTCGATCGTAAGTTTATTTTATTCTATTTTATTTAAACAATAAAACTAATATTATTTTACCTCCAGAGTATTATTGGCTGCCCAACGTTCATCCTCTTTACGCTTAGATGATGAATCTCAAGCAACCATTATTAATATTTTAATACGTAGTTATTTTTTTAGTAATTTATATGATCAAGCGGATAAATTAATCAGCAAAACTACTTTTCCAGAAGATGTAAGTAACAATCAATATATCCGTTATATGTATTATGTTGGTCGTATTAAAGCATTGCAATTGGATTATACTTCGGCTTATCAACATTTATTACAAGCAGTACGTAAAGCACCTCATAATGCACCAGCAGCTGGCTTTTTACAAACAGCTTATAAACTGTATTTGATTATTCAATTATTAATGGGTGAATTACCAGATCGAGAAATGTTTCAAATTCCATATTTGAAAAAGAGTTTGTTACCTTATCTTGAAATTACACAAGCAGTTCGAATTGGTGATTTGACTAAATTTCAAGAGGCCTTAACTAAATACTCTAATATCTATCAAAAAGATAAAAATTATAATTTAATATTAAGATTAAGACACAATGTTATTAAAACTGGTATTCGAATGATTTCTTTAAGTTATTCGAAAATTTCCTTAAGAGATATTTGCTTTAAATTACAATTGGATTCCGAACAAGATGCTGAATATATTGTAGCTAAGGTAAAATAATAGCTCAAACTGTTTTAGTATTATATATTAATAATTGTATTGCTATTTTCAGTCTATTAGAGATGGTGTTATTGATGCAGTTATTAACCACGAAGAAGGTTATGTTGAATCAAAGGTAAACTCAAAATGATAGTTATATTGCAGATATTAATATTAATAATATTTTTAAATAGGAAAATGTAGATGTTTATTCTAGCAGTGAACCAATGAATGCCTTCCATCAACGTATTTCTTTCTGTTTAAATTTACATAATGAATCTGTTAAGGTAAGTAAATTAATATTAACTTGTATTATATATTATATATTATATATTATATATTATATATTATATATTATATAATATAATAATAATAAGATAATACCTTAATACCTTAATAATGATGTCAAACTAATGCTTTTATTTATTTTACAATTAATATAGGCAATGAGATTCCCAGATAATTTTTATAATCCAGAAATTGATTCATTTGAAAATCTTTATGATCGTGATAGGGATTATTTTAAAGATATTGTAGATGATGATTTAGGTGATGAAGATAGTAATATGGAATTTTAAAAAATAAATAAATATTGATTTTTTTATTATGCTTTTTATACTATATTATCTTATGAATATTTTTACTAATGAAAAAGAATTAAATGCAATGTCTTATTTTGTTTAAATTTACTAATGATTTTTCCGCTTATAATACAGTGCTTGAAAAAAAGAAAAATGACAAAACTAAAAAGACACTTCCAAACGTTGATTTGAATTGAAAAAGATAAGTTTTTTTTTTAAAAATGATAAAAATTGGCGCTAAACTACAATTATTTGCGAAATCCTTACCACTAAGTTTAAAATTTAAACTTAATTATTCAACAGCAGGCACTACAACTACTATTGTTAAACCCACTAATATTACTGCCAATGGTAAGTTACAGGTATTAAAACATAGAATATGATATACTAACAATCTTTTTACTCAGTTGAAAAATTTTCATTACTTGATTGGCGTGTGGGCGAAATCATTGAAGTCAAAGAACATCCAGAAGCAACTCAATTATATATAGAAAAAGTGAATATAGGCTTATCCGAACCAATAACATTAATATCTGGATTAAAAGGGTATTACAAAATGGAAGAGTTATTGGTAGCTAAATAATAGAGTATTTAATCAAGTATATTAATTTATTATTGTTATTAATAGAATCGTAAAGTAATTGTTTTCTGTAATTTAAAACCAGCAAAGTAAGTTCTTTATTTTATATTTATATTTATATTTATTTATTTTTAATATTAAATAATAAAGAATGCGAGGTATCTTATCTAGTGGTATGCTATTAGCTATAGTACAAAAAAAAGAAGATGGATTTTTAGTAGAGTTAATTCAACCTAATGAAAACGTAGAAGTTGGAACTAAAGTTACATTACAAGAAGAAGCTTTAGATAAGGGTAAATAATATTATCATAATTTAATTTATTTTTATATAATTATAGATGAATCTATTGAAAATGAATTACTGCCTTTAATTAATAACAAAAAATGGAATAAAATACAAAATAGATTTGAAATGAAAAATGGTAATATTATTTACAAATCAGAAATAAATAATGAAAAGGAATATCAATTGTTTACAAAGAATTATTCATTAATGGGAAATACATTAAAATCGGGAGTTATTGGTTAAATCATATAACACATTTAACATAGAAATAAAACAAATTAAATAAATAAATTACTTTATTTTTTAAATCATTTTAGAATTTTAATCTTTTTTTTAAGCATTATTAAAATTAAGTTGACTCAGCTTAAAGTTCATTGTTTTTATTGATTTAAACTTTCAAAAAATGAGTTTAGCAACAGCAACGTTTAATGAAATCTTAGATGATTTATCATGGTAATAATTGTCTCCTTTTTATATATCAATATAATAATCTAATTTTATAGTCGTTTTATTATTAATATACCAGCTGAAGAAAGTTTAACAGTTGAACGTTTAGGATTTCAAATTGAAGAAGCCCATTGGTTTTATGAAGATTTTATAAGAGAATTAAATCCCAGTTTACCCAATTTCACTTTAAAAAACTTTTCTAATAAATTATTTACTCATTGTCCACTATTAAAGAAATGGTCTTCAGGACATGATCAACATTATGGCAATTTTTTAGACTATAAATTAACGGTACCAGTGTGTGGTGCTATTGTCTTAAATAGGGAATTGAATGAGGTAAATAGAAGAGAAGAAAGTGAAATGATAGTATAATTGATGTTAATTTTTTTAATAGTGTGTTTGTGTTAAAGGGTATAGTAATCGTTCTACTTGGGGTTTTCCTAGGGGTAAAATTGATAGCAATGAAGAAGATTATGTTTGTGCAATAAGAGAAGTAAGTCTCAAGTTTAAAAATAGATTGTCTTTAACTAAATTAAATTAAATTTAACAGCTTAAAGAAGAAATAGGCTTTGATTTAACACCATACATTCAACCTGAACAATATATTCAAATTTATGTAAGAAAACAACGAATAAAATTATTCATTATACCGTGTATACCAAAACATTTGGAATTTAAACCAAAAACTAGAAAGGAAATAAGTGTAAGTTAAAGATCAGTTTTAGGTTTAATGAAATTAGATTAAAATGAAACTTATTTTAGCGAATTCAATGGTTTCCTTTATCTTATTTCCCTAATTTTACTACCAAAAATGTACCTCAAGATGCTCCAATTCAATCAGAACTTAAATTAGAAGGCCATGGGAGGTTTTATTTAATTAATCCATTTATGAAGTAAGTTAAATATTATTTGTAATGATTTTGTTAATAGAATTAACTATCTTATTGTAGTCAACTTGCTAAATGGATTGAAAAATACAAACATACACCTCAATATAAATTAGATATTCAACGATCTTATACAGTTAAATTAAATTTAGAAGAAGAGGAAGGAGTTAAGAAAGCTTCAAATTTAAAAAATTACAAAGGGGAAGAAAAAAGATTTGATAATCAAATATTAACTACTTTGGAAGCTAACTATAAGGTGGCGGAAATGAACGATTTTCAATTTGATACCAAATTAATTATGGCTAATTTAGATTCTATATTGTTTTCTTGATAGTTTTCTTTATTAAATGATTTATTATTATTTATAGCCCGACTTTTTTATATTATCATACTTTTGCAATTAAAAAGCAATTATAAAATAATTAAGGAAATGCAATTGATTTTTTATTTATTTATTTTTTATTTTGATTAGTGAAAGTTAAACTACATTTTTATGTAATTTAAGAAAAGTTAGATCCCTTTCTTTAACCCATTCTGATAATACCAAAACTAATTAATTTACGAATATTAGCAGCAACAGTAGGATTCTTCATATGTCTAAAATAAATTCATAAATATATTATTCGATAAATGGTAATAAAAACTTACTCTTGAATAGCAGCTGGATTAGATTGCATTTGTTGTAAAATTTGTTGCATTACGGGATCTTGCATAATACGTTGAACTTCTGGATCTTCAGCTGCTCTTTTCAATGCTTCTTGACGTTCTTCTTCAGTAGCCGGGCCAGATGGTAATGAAGTTAAGGCTTGATTGGCTTTATAAATTTGTTGTTCAATTTCATTAGTATGTTTTCCATCAACATCATGTTGTTTAGCTTCCTCGCAAATTTCAATACATTTGCTATAGTCTTTCTTTAAAAACTCAATCGTGGCTTTACGTATGTAGGCCTTAACTATAGTTTATGTTAATATTATATTCCCAGTACTAAATTAAAAAAATTACCAAAAGTTGGATCTAATGCGATACAAGTATCACAATCTTTGATAGCTTCATGGAAAGCCATTAATTTAGTATAACAAGCTGCACGATTAGAATAACATCTTGGATCTTTTTCATCTCTCTTAATAGCTTCAGTGTAATGTTTAACAGCTTCTACAAAGTTGCTCTTTTTGAAGTATTCATTTCCTTTTTCTCTTGCTTGATTAGCTAATTCTGGGTTATAGTAAGCTTCCTTTTCTCTAAGTACCTTGGCCTTTTCAGCCTAAAAATAAATCTGTTAGTTCAATCTGCTCATTAAGATATTAATTCTAATTACTTCTTTAAGTTTGGTAAGAATATCAGCAGTACGATGCTCAGTAAGTGATTTATTGAAATATTTGATGGCGTTATCTAAATCGTTCTTTTTTAGATAAGCATTACCGATACGACCGAAAACCCTAACAAATGTTAAATAAACAATGTTAAAATTTAGCTTATCAACTTACTTTGCAATCAATTTAAAGTCAGCACGATGCTCACGTCCGGTTTCAACTGCTTCTTCACATACTTTGATACATTCATCATATTCTCCCATTTCAAATAAAACAGCTATAAAATGTTATTCACTTATTTCATGTTTCTATAATAAGCTTACCAGTTTTATTAGTAAGGATAGTAATATTAGTATTATCAAGTTCAAAAGCGTTGTTAAAATGGGTTAAAGCTTGAGCAAAATCGCGTTTTTTATAAGCTTGGGATCCAAGATCTTTTTCTTTAAGGGCTTCATTCTTTTTGATATCTTCTTCAGTTAATTCTTTAACTTCTTCAACGACTGGTTCTGGCTCTGGTTGCTTTTTTGGCTCTTCTTTTGGAGCAGATGGTCTTGGTGCTTCACCTGCTTGGCCAGCTGCTGATGGTGGCATGAATGGGTTATTAGCGCCTCCACCAGCCATCATAGCATCCATACCCATCAAGCAAAACATGGTATTCATAATACGAGTATCATCCATATATCTGATAAGTTATAAATTAATATCAAATTATTTAAATATATTATAAAGTAGTTATTATAATAAGTAAACTTACTGGGATAAAGATTTAGGATCTTGTTGGATAGCAGAAATCTTATTTTTATAATCTTGGTCATTTAAAAAGTGGGAAATTTTTGGATTGGCTTGAATTTTTCCAATTACATCTCCTTGGAAGATGTTGGCTAAACCATTGAGGCCTAATTTTAAATGTTAGTTTTTATTTTACAAATAATATCACTTTATTTTACCTTTAGCTGAAGCAGCTTCTTCAACTTGACGTAACCCGGCCTCAAGTGTTTTGTTTCCAGGCTCAACCTTTAACCCTTCTTCATAAGTTCTAATTGAGTTATCAAAGTCACCTATTCCATGGTAGGCAGCCGCTTTACGACTATAACCCTGAAATAATTAATATTCCTACTACATTATTCCTTCAAAAAATGCTTACCTTAGCCCAATCAGGCTTTAACTCAACAGCTTTAGTACCATCTTCTAAAGCAGCTTGATAGTTCTTTAAAGAAGAATAAGAAGCTGAACGGTTAGAATAGAGTACATGATTATTTGGATCTTTTTCAATAGCTTGTGTAAAATATTTAATTGCTGTTTCATGATCTCCAGCTACAAATGCTTTGTTTCCTAATGCTTTTAGTTCTTCAGCCTATTGAATTTCTTTCATTAGTTATGTTTGACGTTTATTAGAGCGACTCATTACCATTCTTGTTATTTAAAATCGTCAAATTTATTTTTTTTGCTTACTCTTCCTCAACTTTTATACATTTTGATAAAATTACTTTGGCCAATTAAATTCGTTATCAAATTGGGCAATTTAGATAGCTACCAAAGTAACAGTAATAACCTAATGAATTTAAATTGTATCGTGTAATAAGCTACAACATAAATTTAATAAATATTTATTTAGAGTTTTACAAAAAAAATATAAGGATGATAGTAATTTAATATTATTTGTTAATATTCAGGATATGAAAGTACATGATACTTAACCTGCTAAAGTTTTCTTAGATTATTGCCCATTTGTTTTTTTGGAGTTTGACATCAATGGTTTAGAAGCATCTAGAAATAAAATTATTTTTTCGAATTTGTGTCTTGATTTAAATTTTATTTATAATAAAAACTATTTTTATAGAACTTATACCTTATAATTTTCAAATCTAAAATATATTATTTAAAAATACAACATTAAATTATGAAAACCTATTTCCTTATTTTAACGATAGTAAATTTACAAACCTCATTAATAATTTCAATACTTCGTGTTTTTTCAGTTTTTTAAATTACGAGATATTGCATAATCAAAGAAAATATTTCAAAGTTTTCAAAGCAAAAATAGCTAAAAATTTGATTACCGTTTTGTAATATGGAAATATTATACAAATAGTACAATGAAATCTTTTTGAAGTTTAGAAATATCAATCTTCATAAATGAAAATACTAAAAGAAAATATAAACCTGTTAATGTTGTCTTGCAAGTTTTTTAAAGGTTCAGTCCCTTTTAGGCAAAGGCTTTAATTAAAAATATCAATAAAGATACTTAAACTATTGATACAAAGGTTTATAAAATTGATGGTGTTTATAAGGCTTTTAGTAAAAACAGTAGTTTTTCATACGATATATTACTATCTTCCACTAGTTAACGTGTGTTAAAATAGATTTTAATTAATTCTGTTAGTTTAATTATTATAATGATAAACGTTGGTTATTAAACTTCCAGCCTTAACAAAGCCAATTAAAACTTACTTAACTAATTTACTATTTAAATAACCAACAAAGCATCTAACGATGACGTCGACTTGTCCCAACATTTGAGGCAATAATTGATTAATAAATGATGATTGGTTATAAAAGGCAACTGTAAAAAGAGCATTAAAATAAAAATAAAATGAAATTGAACCATTAATACAATTTATTTAATTGACAATGAAAGAAAAATCTGAGGTCAAAGGGGAAAAAGGGAGCTCGATAAAAGAAAAGGAGATCAAAAACCTATCGAGTACATTGACTAGTTCAGAATGGGGCTGCTTAGGTGTATTAGCATTGTTAGCATTAACTTTAAGGCTTTATAAGCTTAATTTTCCACTTAAAAAGATGTAAGTCTATAGATTGCTAATTTAATCTTATAAACAGGTTCATTCTAAACTTAATTTTCATAAACCAGTGGAACTGAAAAAGACGCAGCAAGTAGTATAGCTAGTTATTTATCAGGGATCTATGTATTAGATAAAAAGCCATCTTTGTTATACATGGTTTATAGTGCCCTCGGAGTTATTTTTGGAATGGAAGTAGAAGAGATCAAAAATAATAGGTAAAAACAAGTGATACTAATAGTTTATTTTTCTTAACTATTCTATAATTTTAGCGGCATTTTAGTAGATCTCACATTAAAAAGTACCTCAATGTTACGCTTATTTAACGCTCTATTTTCGACTGGTTTAGTACCTTTAACTTTTGTTTTATTAAAACAGTTTGGAGTAGATTTATGGATCAACTTATGCATTACTATGTTTGTAGTAACTGATAGTTCCTTTATTTTAATCTCAAGATATTTACCAAATGTTGCGATTTCTTGTTTAATCTCTGTAGGGTTATTTTATTCATTAACGTCTTTTACAAAGCTTGAGAGAGAGTAAGTTTATGTTCCCTTATAGTGCTTTAGAGCTACTTATACGTTTTTTTTAGCAATTATAGTCTTAGTTGGTATCAAAATTTGTTCATGTCAGGGATTTTATTTGGATTATCGTTAAGGCAAGCTATATTTATTAAATAATATCAATATTTTTAATTCATTTTAAAACAGTAATAGTGATTTCAGCATATTAGATTTTGTTATGGTATTCTTTTTCATGTTGCATAATATGAATCAAATTTTAAAGCAAGGGAATCGAGAAGTGGTAAATTAATATAACTCATGACCAATATAATATAGTAATTTTATTTAGTTTTCCATCCTTAAAATAATGAGATTCCAAAGTTTCAACACATTTATATTACCAGTTTTAATTTATGGTTTAGCTTTTTTCATTAGCTTTTATTCAAGACAAAATTATTCACCATTGGCAAATAAAAGTGTATCTATCGAATTCCAAGCTACATTGAAAAACAATCCTTATATTAGTGGTACTGAAAAAAGTAATTGAAGCTTATTATTGTATCTTAAAATTTGTTTATTTCTTAACTTTGTATAGGCTTATATTATGGATCTATAATTAAAATCCGTCATGCTGAAACTCCGTTTGGTTATCTTAGTTCCCACAACAAGCCTTATCCAGGCGGAAGCAATCAACAGTATGTTACGATTAGAGAAATTGATTCTGAAAGATTCTCTTATTGGGCAATTGAAACACCCTACCTTGCTTCACGTAATTACACAGAGAGACCAATTTATCCATTAGATGGCAATGGATTAAATGTAACTGCTTCTAACTTACAGCCTCTCAAAGTATATCATCCTAAAAGAGAATTAAGACATAACGACTTGATAAGATTAAGACATGTTGATTCAAAATGTTATTTACATTCTCATGAACTAAGACCCCATTTTTCTAATCAGGACTATATTAACGAAGCATCGTAAGAAATAATAATTCTAATTATACTATCAATAATGTTAATTTTAATAATTACTAGGTGTTATGGGTTTGAAGATTTCTTAGGGGATGAAAACGATAATTTTAGAATTCAATTGAGAGAAAGTATTGATGATAAAATTGAAAAAATAGATGAAGAAGATAAGGAGCTATTCCAAAAGAAGAGGGATGAGCTAAGAAAGAGTTTAAAGCCTATTTTAGCATTTCAAAGTAAATTTCGGTTCCATCATGATTTGACTGATGGTAATTTATATTCAAGACCTATTAAACTTGGAGACTATTCCAAATTGAACAAAACAGATGATGTATCAAGTTATGAAGTCTTTACTATAAGAGATAGCTTTTTACCAAGATCTCTATTTGAAGTTGTATATAATTTACCACCAATTGCAGTAGATGAGGATGGGAATATTATGGACGACATAAAAACAGACCCTTTAGTTAAAGAGTTAATCGAAGATACTATTAAACCGGTACCAAGTAGTCTTTTTAGTAAAATATCTGAGGTCATTCAACGTACTTTATATCAATCAGATAATACCAATTTTGAACAATCCAATATAATTGATTGGCTCTTATTGAAGAAAGGTGTAACTTTATTTAAATCTGGGAAGGAGTTGATCTATTTTATTACTAATCCATTACATCATATATTGGGTACATTCAGCGTATTATTTTATTTGACATACAACTTTATTTTATTATTGATTAATAAGAGATATCAAAAGAGAACCAACAGCCAAGATGAAGATGATTCAAGTTACCTTACCATTATCAGCTATGGATGCCACTTTATACCGTGGTTATTTATTAAAGATAAGTCCTTGATAAGCTATACACTAAGCTATTATTTTTCATTATTATTATTTGGATTAAGTTTAGATCAAATGTGTAACAAAATGGGTGGTGGCTTGGCAAAGAAGGGAGCTGCTATTCTATTGATGACGCTTTCATTACTATCGTATTATTCTTATTCTAAGATAATTTACGGTTTAAATTCCGACTGCAATCCTATATTTTACTCGAAGAATTGGGATATCAGTTGTAACTCAAATGAAGCAGAATTCGATCCTATATTCGATAGTGACGTTGTTAATACAGTTATTCAATATGTGGATAAGGATGGTAACCTAATTGTTGGAGGAGGGGAAGATGAAAATGTCCAAGAAGTTACTGAAGAAAAGATAGTATACGTAGATCAATTTGGAAATAAAATTGAAGAAGAAATAAAAGAAAAGATTGTATATGTAGATGAAAATGGAAATGAGATTCAACCACATCAGATCAAAGAAGGTGGTGTTAAAGAAGAGATTGTATACGTAGATGAAAATGGAAATAAAATTGAAAAAGATGTTAAAGAAGAAATTGTCTATGTTGATGAAAAAGGGAACAAGCTTGAACCAGATCAGGTTAAAGGTAATGTGGTTAAACAAGAGGTTGTTTATGTGGATCAAAATGGTGCTCCTATACCAAAAAAGAATGAGAAAGTGGTTGTTGAAGTAGCAACTGAAACTTTTTTTGCAACTGAAGAGATTACCGTTACTGAAGAAGGAGAAATAAAGACTAAAGTGGTTAGAGTGCTTGCTGATGACGATGATGATATATTATAATAAAATATTTTAAGGCTTATTAAATTTATACGGTTTTTAAATGTGATAATTTGCTTTTATTTAAAATTACATTATAAATAAAAAGCTAACAACTGATCATGTTCTAATAAATGTATTTATTAGCTTTAGAACAGCATATTCTCAAGATTCTTTTTAGATAGGTATAGAAAATAAAACAATATGCAGATAGAGGAATTGCATGAACTATCAAAAACAATACAAAATTTTAATCATTATCAAAAAACTCTAAAATATTCAACTATGATGTTTTTATATTATAGGCTTTATACTTATAATTTTTTCAGTTTCAATAATTTAACAAAATTTTATGTTATTTTCCATTTAAAGCAAATCACTAGAAAACTTGGAAAATAATGGCATCACGTATTTATTCTAGAGTATTTTTTCAAGAAAGCTAAGAATACAAAATTGCATCTCTCGTCTCTTCATCAAATACTTCTTGTTATGATATTAGTGCTATTGCTTATATATTATAACATATTGCTCATCTAATCTGTAATATAAAATTATATTCAAATAAAGCAACATCACAGCTAAAAAGGATAATCAACAGAAAGGGCAAGTCAACATTTGATTGGCAGTTAAAAACAAAAAGTAAGAATATTAAAAACTCAAAAAGATCAAAAAGAGTCAACATTAAAAAAAATAACTTTGTTGTTTACTTATGCATCTCTAAATCAAGCTTAAACTCCCTTTTTTCTTTTTTGCTTTTCAGTTAGTATATTTGAGATCCAATACAAACTTGTTAAAATTAAAGCTTAGTTATAGCTGTTTAAATTCAATTATTAACTTATAAAAAAATGGGATTTTCGCCTGATAAAACATTTAGGTAATAAGCGTTAACTTAAACCTGAAATTTTAGGACCATCAAATCTTAATTTATAGCTCAAAAATTAACTTACCAAACAGGCTTAGAGACTTTCATGTAGATCCAAAAATACTAGGACGAGGTACGTATGGTGTTGTGTATTCGGCCAAGGGAAAAAAGGATGGTAAAATATATGCCATTAAAAAATCTTTTGTATACAAAGAAGACGATGGGATACCACAATCAGCTTTGAGAGAAATTAGCTCATTGAAAAAATTAGCACATCCTAATATTGTATCGTAAGTAGTTAAAATATGCTTTCGAATAGTTCATCTAATATTTATATAGCCTTATAAGTATCAGATACCTCTTCCGTGAGCTTTATCTTGTGTTCGAAAGGTTGCCTCAGGATTTATCCATGCTAATCAAGAATGCTGATCCTTACATTGGTATTCCTCAAAAATCTATTAAGGTAACTTAGTTCATATTTAAAATTTGATTGATGATAATAACTAATATTTAGATCTTTATGTTAGATATAGCTAAAGGCCTGAATCATATCCACTCTCATGGGTTTGTACATCGTGATTTGAAACCAGGAAATATATTAATTGATGCCCAAGGTAGACTCAAGATTGGTGACTTTGGTTTAATGAGACGTAAGATGTCAAAGGAAAGAAAATATACTCAAGAAGTAATATTGATTATTGCATCAATTTTGTAATAAATTAACATAGCTATAAGGTGGTTACTCTTGGCTATAGAGCTCCTGAAGCTTTACTTGAGACTACAAAACATGATGCTTCACTTGATATTTGGAGTATGGGTTGTATATTTGCTGAACTATTTTTATTAACACCATTGTTTAAAGGTAATTAGAACAACTATAATAACTATAATAACTATACAAATAAGAATAACAATTTAAATATTAATTTAGCTGAAAATGCTGATGGACACTTAGATTTAATTTTTAAGTAAGAAAAATTAATTGGGAAACTCAATAAATATTGATTATTTATTTTAGAACACTTGGTATTCCAACTGAAGCTACTTGGCCTGGAGTTACTAACTTTGAAAAGTTCCAAAAGTATATCCATAATACTTACAGACCACAGGGTCTTCATAACGCTTGTCCAAATATGACTGAAGAAATTAGAGAAATTCTTGGGGTATGGTTCATTTTATATGGTAGTGTAATTTAGATTATTGACTTTACAATTGTAGGAAATCTTAGTTTGTAATCCAAAAAGAAGGATGAAAGGCACACAGTTTGTTTCTTTACCTTATTTTGCTATTGAAGAAGACCACGTATATCATAGGCTAGTTAGGATGCCTAGATTTAATAAATAAGATAATGAATCTATTAAAATAGTTTGGATATAGATTCATTGGCCTATATATAGTTCATATATTTAGTAGGCATTTGATAATTACGATATAATATAAAGTTAACCAAAGCAACTTTAACACATATTTTTGTTATTATTTGAATCAAGCTCATCATTATTTTGTATAAAAATAAAATTTTGATACTGTATGAATATTGGTTTCACAAACTTTGTTATTTTGCTTGAAAAACTATTAAACATGCTAAAGTTTATTTTTTCTAAGAAGGGAGTTACTTTCCTATAATTCAGGATTTCTCCAGTAATGAGATACAAAGCCTTTACAATGATTAAAAATCTGGAACGTAGAATTCTAACTTATCTATATAAGTGGTTAATAGTATCTAATCCTGGTTTTAGAATCATCAACTTTTAGTTAATATAGATCTATTAATCAAATCGATCTATATAATAGATATGGGGATGTATTTTTGTGTTTAAGAATTTTACTAACAATCTTTCCACTCAAATAGCGCTTAGAAAATCTGACACATTAAAATTAAAATAAATTATCATTTAGCTTTAGTCATAAAATGGTATATATTAGAATCTAATACAGACAAATGACAAACTTAAAATTAACTTTGTCAAAACAAAAGATATTATCATTTAAGTTTTATAATAGGTGATTGAGAAAAAACTTCGAGCTTAACTCATACTTGGGAATGTATTTTTCGTCTAAGTGTTTCACTAGCAATCTTTCTGCTCCAATAGTGCTTAAAAATGAAAGAGTAATAAAACCAAAAAAACATCTCCATCTGCTTGTTATCAAATTTAAACACCAAGCTTTTAAGCGGCAAAAAGCCTCCGATTGATGTAAATTATACAAAATTTAAAGACGTTTCTATATCTGATATTACTAGACTTCAATAGCATTATTAGGATTATTTTGTCATATTTATAATAGATAAGTTTTATTTTACCTTTTGCAACTTACCATTTTTAGAAGATTAATTTTTTCATTATTTGTAATCGCAAAAGTTTATCCAGGTCAACTTATGCAAAATTTTAATTTTAATAAAAGTCTAATATTTACTAAAGAATTGTTTTTAAATTATGTTTAAGTATAGTGAATCAACAATATTAAAATTAGGACGTAGCAGTTTATTTAATTTTAAATACAACAAAACTAATATAAGGAGTCTTTCATCTTCAATTTCAACTTATAACGATAAAGAAGAAGTGCCAATTAATCATTTTGAAGAGTTCAATTTTCGAAAAGAGATTTTAAACTCAATCAATAAAGAATTAGGATGGAAATATCCAACCACTATACAAAGAAAAGTGTTCGAGTTGGCAAGTACAAAGAAAAATGTAACTTATTTATTCATTCAAACATATTATAGAGCTTATTAACAACCATAGATTATTGCTTCCGCATGGACTGGGCAAGGAAAAACGGGTGCTTATATGATACCGATTATTAATCAAATATTAGAAACCACTGATGACATTGAGTTAAAATCAGAAGAAGCAGATAGAGCCGATATAAATTATATACGCCCAAAAGCCATAATAATGGCACCTTCGTCAGAATTGGCACGCCAAGTTTATAAGAATTTCGTCGATTTTTCAAAGGACTTAGATATAAAGATAGGGTTGATTATTAATGAAGGAAGTGTAGAAGAACAGGTATGATAGACTTTTTAATTTTAGATATATTTTTTATCCCTCTCTTTAGTTGGAATCTTTTCCAAAAAAAGTTGATGTACTTGTTTGTACTCCAGGTCGCATGCTTCAACATCTTTTATTTATAAAAAATCAAATGGAAAAAGATTATCCAAATTATCCTATTCAAGAAACAAAAAGACAAAGTATATTAAGTATGACAAGGGTTAATCATTTTGTCATCGATGAATGTGATAAGTTATTAAGTTTAGGTCATTTACCAGATGGTAGGATTTATTACTCGCTGTTTGATAAAAAAGGATAATTGTTTTTAGTTTTAGGATGCTGGGAATTGATTTCAAAACCATATAAACAAAAAAGATTGAGTAAAATTCAAGTAATGATTTGTTCCGCTACCATTGTAAAAGAAGTGCATGGTTTTATTATGAAGATTGCACCTCATTATAAACTGTTAGATTTAAACGAAAACATGGGTGTACCAAAAAATAGTAAGCTCAGTTTATATTTTACGAAAATAGTACTAATTTTGATAGTTAAACAAATTAGGTATGATGTGCATAATCAAAGAAAGTCAAGTTTATTACTTTATCTTTTAAGAAGAAAAGGAAAGATTTCTTTAAAAGTAATATTTCTTAAATTTTTAAATTGAAAAAATTAAACTTAGTTATTAGGATAAAAAAATCTTAGTATTTGTGAGAACAATACAAAAATGTAATAGATTATCGGAAGCATTAAATGCCGAGGGATTTACTGCCGCTTCTTTACATGCCGATGTTAGCCCTAATAAAAGAGATAGAGTTATCAATGATTTTAAACATGGATCACTCAACATACTTATCTCAACGGATATAGCAACACGTGGATTAGATTTAACTAACCTTAATTATGTAATAAATTATGACTTACCAAATGTACCAGCAGATTATATCCATCGTGTAGGGAGATGTGGAAGAGCTGGTAGAGAAGGTACAGCAATAAGCTTTGTTTCTAAAGATATCGAAGAAATAAATAGAGGGAACGGAATGGATGCCATAAGAAATGAAAAAGAAATTATGGAACAAATCGAAAAATTGTTAGAAAAGTCCTATAATGATAAACATTGTTCTAGATTAGAAACTAGAAAAATCCCTGGGCCATTTTTAGATGTTGATGATTATACTGTTATAAAAAAGGTCGCCGTTAATCCATCTTATCGTTATCTCGTTCAACATTCTTCAACTCCTAAAAAAAAGAATACTATCAAAAATGAAGCCAAAAATGATTATGTATCTCTTATGAATAAATACACCGAAAATGGTGCAAAACGTAAAGGTATTGTAATATCTGCTAAAGATGCAAAAGCTAGTTTACGCGGGAGTAAATAAGTAACATTACTAATAAAAATATATAATAGATAAGTCCTTTTTATTTAATATGAATAAAATTATAGAAAAAAATTAATCTTCACTGCAGTAAAAACTGTCTTACGCCTTTCAAGATTTAAAAAAAACTACTCAGCATGTAAAGTTCTATAAGCACTTAATACCTTTTCCCTGCCTTCAATGATTTCAGATTGAATATAAAATACAGGACCAAGTAAAGGAGAATCATAATTCTTATATCTGTATTTTTTTTGATGCTTTACATACTGTGTCATATTAGAATATAAAGTATTGAAAGCACTTATAAACTTGCTAATAATCATGCTATATTTTCGAGTACCGGAGCATACATTATTTTCTTCATTCTCAGGATCCAAAATAACTAAATTAGCTCCTGGAGCAACACCATCTGGTTTTTCCTTGGATTAAGTTAGTGTTGGCAAAATATCAAATATAAAAGTGTAAGTCCTTACAAAATAATAGCCACCATTTGATAATGAAATTCCAATATTTCTAAAATTATGATTTTTGCTATAATACTCAAAAAACTCAGTCAATAAAACACCTAAATTATCATCCGAAGGGTCAATTAAGCCTGTTTGGATTAAGGGATGGTGCTAAAAAGAGTTCATTAAATGAAATTATTAAAAGTATTAAATTATTTACCTGGAAAAAGCTGACGATCATCAAGGTGATACCGTAGGAACCGATGTAGCCTTCAAACACTTTATTCATCTTATTAATTGATAAAAAGTGCTTAAGTAACATAATCATATTTCTTAAAGAAGGACAGTCATCAATAAATTTGTCAACAATTTCTTTACTTCTTATCCCACTTTCAACATTTACTGAAATATCAACTTCATACCCAGTTAATGGATCTATAAAATTAATAATTGGAACCTGAATAATATATTTAATCGGCTTTTATAATATTACAACTTTAGTGCTTACCTTTGCCTTTAATCTAACCTCGAATTTAGAAGGATAGTTGAATTCTTCTTTAATACGTGGTGCTAACTCCTTTATTAAGAAAGTTTCAGCTTTCCCCATACGAGTTTCATCTATAATTACTAAATCAACATCACTTATTTTAAGTTAGTAACTAATATTATTAAAATAGAACAAAATTATACCTAGTTGGAAGATATAAGTCAGTGCTAAATGATCCAAAAATATGAGCTTTAGCTTGTTCTCCCCAAAGATCTACAACAACTCTTTGTACCCTTTCTTTTGTATACTTTCTCATAAATGTTTCTTCTTGTTTTGGTGAAAGATATTTAATAAAATTTACAATCTCTTCATGTAACCTAGTATTAAAAAAATAATTTAAATAGTATACAGCTACTTAAATGACTTACCTAACCTGTGGCTCAAGTCCAGGCTCATAATCACCAACATCGAACCATGTGTCAGAACCTTCTTCTTCAGTTTGAATATTTAACCATGTTGAATTACTTACCTGTGCTTGGTTAATTTCTTCGTCCGAGTTAAAAGCAATAAAACCAGAGTCTGAAGAGTCTTCATCGTCTACATTAAACGCTTCCTCGACGACAGAAGTAATCCTAACATTGTTATTACTAATCTTATTTTGGTTAGCATTAGTTTTAAAACTCAAATTCTTGTTTTTTGTTTTTATTCTTTTTGTTACCAATTCTTCTTCACTAGTATCGGTAACTTCCTGTCCTGAATCACTTCCTTTATTGTTGAGTACTTCTTCGATCAAATTTATACTTGTTGCTTTAGTTGTTTTAGCTAATTTTCTTCCTTTTGCCATTTCAAAATTAAAATTTTTAAAAAAGTTTAAATTCTTTTTTTATAAAATCAATGATCTGAAAAATCAAGGGTTGGTTTGAATAATTATGTATTTTTATATGAATAAGTTTAAAAGTTTGGTTTAAATTGAAAATAAGATTTTTAATTCCTCCTTTTCCCATTCTTATTTGGCGCAAAATTTTTAGAAAACTATTAAGTAAAACCAAACAAAAAAGCATTACAATATGAGTGAATGAGTTATTTAAAATTAAACAAAAAAGTAAAAATTTTCGTAGAACTTAGCATTTAGTTTATAATTTTTGCCAAAAATTAGAATTGAATAAAACTTGAACTAAGTTTTAACTAATCTATATGAAATGAATAATTCTGTTATTATAAATTAATGATTTTGTGATTAATTAATTTAAATAATTTGTGCTTCTGAGAAAACTTTTCATAAGTTTCCCATGATTTTTAGTAACTGTTTGGATACCAAATTTCATAAAAATATTTAAAAGTACAAATTTATTTACAAAACATCAATTAAGCAAGAATTCTTTGTACAATTACACTAAAGCTTAGTTTATACTAATAAAATAACTTAGAGGTTTATTGCCATAAAAAATTCTAAAAGTAACTGGCAGCTTAACAAAAAAATCTGTTTAAAAATAAGTTTGTCTTCAGAAGCAAAAATTCCGCTATTTCAACTATTAGTTCAATTACTCTTCTTTTATATAAATGAATCTATGAGTCTATTTTATAAATAGCCTAAAAATTACCTTTATTCCAAGCCATACTGACTTAAACCTTGGATGACGAACTCAGTCTTCTCTAGTGCCTGAAGGGTCAAAAATACAAGGTATGTTTTTTGTATGAGAAATTCACTATTTTTTTCTAATCAATAATGGGGATGTATTTCTATGTTCAAGAGCTTTACTAATAATTTTTCCACTCAAATAGCGCTTAAAGGATGGAAAAAGTAATGAAGCCAAAAAAACATCCCCAATGCTTAAAAAATTCAAAAAACAACGAAATCAAAAAAGAATCCGCATATTAGGATTTTTTAATAAACCCTTATAAGCTCAGTTTAGAAAAAACAAAGATGTTGGTTCCAGTAGTACTTTTTTCCAGCTATTATTTTTTAAATTTATTAGCTAAAAATGATACAAAGATGAAGCAAATATTTTGACAAATGCAATTTTATTATAGCTTATTTTTATTTAAAGGACATTGGGGAGATTTATGAGAAGTCCAATATATTGTTACTTTCACGATTTTCTTTCATGTAATTGTAATCTAACAGCTAGTTAGTAAACCTATAGCTCTAAAAGATAATTTAAAATAGCTTCAAAATATGCAAAAGTAATAATACAATAAAGCAAAATCATAACTAGAAATGGTTGTTTGATTTTGTTATTTCAAAATGAATAAATGGGCTTTAAGGAATAAAACAGTGAAATTAACTATCAGAGATCATAAATATTATTCATATAAATAATGTTACAAAACTTCAAAGTATAAAAATAGTTGTAATCTAAAGTTTAATTAATAATGTTGCTAATAAAGAAATAAGATTAAAACTATATAAACTTTATATTATAAAAATATAATATAAATCTACATGAAATGAGAAATAAGCCAATAAATAAGTTAGATCATTAATAAATTTATACTAATATTTTACAAAATTAACTTAAAGTTATAATGAGATTAAAAATTTGAAACGTTATAAAACATTGGAAAGAAGTGATGTTTATTGGCTTAATTATTGACTCTAAATTTTTTAAAAAGTATAATATTATGAAGTAATAAGAGTATAAAAGCAAACTAAAATAGTCAACAAAAATTATAAAACAAATATATTCAAATATTAGTATTTAGATAACTTCAAACTATACTGTAAACATGCAATTCAAATTCCTCTTCATTGCTTTCTTTGCTACCATTTTTGCTATGCCAACCCCAGATGGTACCGGTGATAGTATTAAAGCTGAGGTTGCTGATAAAGCTGCCGCTCAAGCTGCTGGAAAAACTGCCACTGTAGCTACTACTCAAGCAGATTCGGCCCCAAAAAGTGCTAAAGTAGCTACCACTAGGAACGTTTTGATTATTGAGTGATTTAAATAGAGTTGAATAATCAAAAGCTAAAGCCAGTACTGCTATTAAAGCTTAATTAAATTCATTGTAATGTTAATTTTAAATTATAAATAACTGCTATTATTTAATTCTCAAATTTAATATATTTTAACTTTAATGTATTTTAGCTTTAATTTATAATTTTTTAAGACTTTAAATTTTGATTACAAATGATAAGTTTGTAAAATACTATAAAGTAAAAAAAACTATTATTAAACCATTAAATTGATATTTCAGTGAACAACAGTCATATGCCGACGTTGTTAAAATTTTTAGGTGACTTGTTGCAAAGTTGGTATTGTATATTATGACACTGATAGCTGAAGATAGATTGTTGTTCTCAGCTATTATTTCTTCTACTTTTACATATTACAAAACTGAAAAAATATCAATAAAATACTAGACCAAAAAAATGTTACTATATGGGGGTGTTTTTTTTCATTACTTTTTCCATCTTTTAAGCACTATATGAGCGAAAAGTTGTTAGCAACATTCTTAAACAAGAAAATACGTCCCCATATACCAAATTATTTCCAGCCATTTTTTAATTTTTATTAACACAATATTAGGCAAGTATCTCTTTCAAAGTATCAAGTTTTTTTCTTCATTAATATATTTCTACCAGTAACAGAAAAATATATGGAAGCAATGATTTTGAATTTCCTAAGCTATCTTTAGAATTAGTATTTAGCTATTATTGAACCATTTTTTGTCAACTATTATTGCATCATTATACTCTAGTAAGTTGTAAGTTAAACGATACATTTAACTTTAAAAAGTAAAACAAAAGCAGATTTAAAGCGTTGAAGTTTGAACATGTAAATAAAATTAATTAATTATTGTTTTGTATAATATTAGATCTTAGAGTATAATAGTAAGAATGAAAATTACTTTTACCAGATAAGATTGATTAAAGCAATGTTAGCTATCGGAGGTTTATTAGTATTACATAAATAATCTAAATAGTTTGAAAGTTTATTAAATAATCAAAAATGGTTAATTTTATTGATTTGATTAGTCGAATTTAGTAATTAAATATTGACGACATAACATAAATCGGGTTATTGAGAGTATAAAAGCAAACTAAAACAATCAATCAAAGTTATAATACATCTACATTCAAATATTAGTACCTAGATAACTTTAAACTATATTATAAACATGCAATTCAAATTACTTATCGCTGCTTTCTTCGCTACTACTTTCGCTATTCCAACCCCAAATGGTATTGCTGATTTGATTAATCCTTTAAACACTGCTAAAACCACTGTTGAAGCTGGCGACACACTTGCTAAAGAATCTAAAAGTGAAGTTGATGATGTCGAAGGTAAAGCTAAGGATAAAGCTATCAATGGTGTTAATACAGTTCCTAGAAGAGTTAAAGAAGTCGCTCCAGGAGTTCAAAATATACCAGGGCTTTAAATGAGATTAATAAGTTCAAGCTAAGGCTACTATTAAAGACTCATTAAGTCCATCATAATTGATTTTAATAAAGCTTTGATTTCCATCAATTTATTTTTATTATGATAATTTACCTAACTTACAAATATTAATCTTACAAATAGTTTAAACTATAAATAATGTCCAAAATTAAAATTAAAATATTGAAATCTAATTTATCAAGGTAGACTAGTTAAACATAGTTTAATAACTATATTTTAAAATACAATAAATTAAGTAAAACTTAGTTTACTGTTACAACTTATAGGACAAATATAATAACTATAAAGAATATAATACAGAATATGGGCGCACATAATATAAATTAAAATGAAACTTTTATATTATTAACTAGGGGGAGATGAGGAAAGATTTAAAAGATTAATTATATTATTTAACTTTTCTTCACTATTCAATTCTTCGATTTCTTCAAGGTCTACTTCTTTCATGTATTTTTTAATAATAGCAAACAGCTGCTTATTCTGTTCATTTATTTGCTGTTGATTAGATATGATACTTTCCTTTGCATGCAATAAGACTGAGTATTTAGAGTCTTTCTCAGTCATTCCTGTAAGGGTATTCCTTAATACATTAAATTGGTCATTTAAAGCTTGTCTACGCAAGCGTTCGGAATCTTTATGTGCCTTTCTCTTTTTTTCAATTTGTAAACTTGCTTGAGGTCCAAAATCTAATCCAAAATCTTTGTTTTTTCCTTCAAGTAAAAGCTGATAATTAGATTTGGTAGCTAATTGATTCATAAAATTTGTACTATTATTTATAATAATTGGCGTAAATGGAGTATTGCTAGAGTTGATACTTATTTCATTCATTCCTGGTGTCAATCGTTCATTATGTGTTTCAAGTGAGTTAGGGTATATACTTTTATTGGGCAACAGGGGCAAAAGCTTTCTTTCTGAGACTTTTCTTTCCCTTTTATTGCGCCGTCTTGTTATTGTTTCTTGCTTTAGTATTTTTGTTTGTTCGCTACTATCATTATGGTCATCTTGTTTTAAATCAGGCTCTGTATCATGACTAGTTAGATTGGTTGATAATATAAAAGGATTGCTATTGGCTAAATCAACATTGGAAGTCTCATTTTTAGCGTCTAAAGTAGAGCTTGAGTTTTTATCCTCAGTTTCTTTGTCATTCTTAATAATAGTTTGCTCGTCATTTTTTTGTTTTAAGCTCTTTTTTGTTTTAATTCTTGGGGCAATTTTTTTCTTTATCCTAGGAACTTCAGGAAGACTTATTGTTTTAATGTCTTTTAATAAATGTGGAGTTTCAGGCTGAAACAGCCTATTGTGACTTATATTCCCATTACTTGATATTCCAGTTGGTGAAAATAAATTATTAGCTGTACTATCTTGATAAATAGCATTAGCAGAATGTATACTCCTCTGCATTAGAAAAGGTGCAGTTGGAGTGGAGGGTGGGGGATGAGAATTACTATTTAAAGATAAATCATAAGAGTTTGGGAGTTTATGATCCAAATCCATACTAAAATTAGGGTGTCCTTCCTTAAAAAATGACTCATCTTGGTTGAATAGGTTGGTTTGATTTACCATTTCATTATAATTTCCTCCTAAATTGAATACTCCTCTAAATCCCATTTAATTATTAATCTTTGTTCTAAAAATTTAAATTACCTTTCAATTTGATTTGAATATCCCACATGGTTTTGACCATTTGAGGGATTCCATGTTTGACTTAACAATTTAAATTGCTGCTGTTGTATAATATAATCTGTATTAGGATTATTTTGCTCACGAAAAGTTGTTGTAGAATTTTCCGATTCCATATTGTTAAGATGATTTTCATTGCTTGAACCCTCACCATAAGTAATTTTATTGAAAGGATGGCTAATACTCATTAGTTCATCTCGAGATTGAGGGAAAGAAGGTACTTCGCTTAACCCAATGTCTTGGTAACCTATACTATTATTGAAACTAAATCCATTTTGAAAAAAATGAGAGTTTCCATGGGCATTTATATTTTGGTAAGGGCTAGCTTCAAACAAGGTAGTATCAAAACTATAATTATATTCCTGAGACATTGTATTCGAATCGAAGCAAGTAGTACTATTTTTATTTGCAACACTTTTTTCTTCCATACGATAATATAAAGTGGCCAATTTCTTGAAGTTATTAAATTTCAAGCTTTATTGGCTTTTAAACTATTAAAACTAAAGAGAATTTAATACTTGTTTTTGTGATTCTGTATAAACCATTTTACTATTGATTAATATATTAGGCACATGGGCCTTATGCAGCCTCTAATTGGACATTCAAGAACTAACCTTTATCATTTCTTGAATGGTTTAATAGGAATTTCTAATTTTAGACATAATTTTTAGAATTTTTTTGTTCTTTATTGATTAATATCATATATTCATATATATACTAGATTTTGGTAGTAAAAGATCATGAAAAATAAAACATTTTAAAATTAAGTATATATTAATCAGTATATGTCACTATTATTTAAAGTATGGTTAGTCATACTTGAATTTTTTGACTTAACTGTTTAAATTTATAATCAATTCCTAATTTTTCTCTATCCAATGATAGGCCAGTAAGGTAATAGCAGGTGTAAGACCAAGAGGAAGCTTATCTCTGGGTACACCTACAATTACAATAGTAATCTTGGAAGCATGGAAAAATGGAACGAAGTTTTGAAAATGCATTCTATTTTATCACTTTAGTTATTTCATTATAAAAAATAGATGTTGAATAAAGTTCAGATTGGAAATCCGGAAGATTAAAATGAAACAGAATACATGCTACCCAATCAATTTAAATTTAAATTTAAAAAGCTCAATAGCAATCAAAAAGGAAAAACTTAAGATTAGTAATTCTTAATTTAACTTCAAAGATGATTACATCACTTTTTAGAATTCAAGCTAGAAAAGCGCAACTTGCAACATTCACCATTTTAACTCAAACGTTAGCTTTAAATACCTTTAGCAAAGTTTGTTTAATAAATAAAAACTCAATACCATCAGTATTTTTAAACCATTGTTACAGTAATAAGGAAGAAATGGGAAGCATTAATAAAAGTGAGGATGAATGGAGAGCAGTGTTATCAAAAGAACAATTCCGAATTCTGAGAGAAAAAGGAACTGAGCCTGCTGGTAGCGGAGAGTATGATAAATTTTATGAAAAAGGTAATCAATAAAGTACTTAATAAATAGTTTCATCTAATATATGAAGGTGTTTATCTATGTGCTGGCTGCGATTCGCCATTATATAAATCTGATTTCAAGTTTAACTCTGGATGCGGTTGGCCAGCCTTTTTTGATGCTCTTCCAGGTATAACTTTTTTTTCAATATTTATTCATTTCTTACAATAATTTCTAAGGTGCAATTAAGCAACATGAAGATAAATCATTTGGGATGACTAGAATTGAAATCACTTGCGCTAAATGTGGTGGTCATTTAGGTCACCTTTTCAAAAATGAAGGATTTAATACTCCAAAGAATGAGCGTCACTGTGTAAATAGTGTTAGTCTTAAATTTAATAATGATTCATAAGCTTATTTATAATATATATAATACTATACACTGATTTTAATTGTGATTTAATACTGTACTTGATTTTCTGTTTTTATATTTTATATTATTTAGTTTAAATATAATGATATTTTAAAATAAATAGAGCCCCAGTCATTACTATAGAACTGTGATCTAGTTTATTTTATATGCCTTCTGTGATATAGATTTACAAGGATTTTTTAAAAATAAAATGCAATGCCAAGATAAAAAATATTTTTTACATAAACTAAGTACTATACCATACATTTTATGGAGATGTTTAATAGCTTTTATTACTTCTACTGCTATACTAATATAGTAGATTAATTTAGAACACGTGAGTGCAATATAAGACTTTTTAACTAAAAGAGTAGATAAAATTTTAATTAAAATCGAAAAGTCAGGATTAGTAAAATATTCTCAAGATGTTAGACCAATAAAATTTATCTCAAACTTTAATAATAAATGAAAATAAATAAATTATATATCCTCTGTTTTTTAAAATGGCCAGTATTAGCATGGAAGAAAAAGTTAACATTAAACCTACAGTACCTTCAAAGTAAAATATCATAGAATTTTAGCTATGATCTATAATAGTTATTTTTATTTATAGTTTAGCAACTAAATTAATAAATGGTGCAATAGCCGGAGTAACCGGTACATTAATAATATTCCCAATTGATATGGTAAAAACAAGATTACAGAACCAAAAAAAAGTTGATGGCAAGTATCCCTATAATGGAGGGTAACTCTAATATTTATTTATTTAAAAAAAACCTTAACATTAATCAAGTGTCGATTGTTTCCGTAAAATAGTATCAAAGGAGGGTGCAAAAGGGCTATACCGGGGTTTAATACCTAATTTAATAGGTGTCACCCCAGAAAAAGCAATCAAAGTAAATAACTGTGTAAATTTTTACTTCAATTAATAAAAATAAAAGTTAGCTGTAAATGACCTTACTAGAGAATCATTGGCAGCTAGATTATCCGTTACTCCAGATGAGCTTCCAATTCAATATGGGATGGTAATACACTTAACTACAACGATAAATCATGTTATAACAAATTTTAGCTAGCTGGCGCTACAGCAGGGTTCTGTCAGGTAAGCTTAACAAAATTTTCTGATTAAAACTTTAACACAATTTTAATAGGTTATTGGTAATAACTAAAAATGGTAATGATAACCAAAATATTAATTGAATCATAGCAACCAATCCTATGGAAATTGTAAAAATAAGAATGCAAGTAGCTGGAAGTAATTTAGCACCAGGTGCTACACGTCCTACTGCAATTCAAATAGTGAAAGATTTAGGATTAAGGGGTATGTACAAAGGAACTGCTGCCACGTTATTAAGGTAATAATTGTTAAACATTACTTGTGCTATTTCTTAGTTTTTATTAGAGATGTACCATTTTCTATATTATTTTTCCCCTCTCATGCTTATCTCAAGCAAAAATTTGCTTCTGAAGATGGTACCACCTCTTTTAGTGCTGTTTTTGGCTCTGGTATTATTGCAGGTAAAGATAAAAGCTGTCAATATAGTTCTTTTTAACTTTTTTTGTAAAAGGTGCAATTGCCGCTGCTGCCGTAACCCCTTCAGATGGTAATTCGCTCAATTTGTTCTTGAATATTATTTATTTTATTAGTTATAAAAACACGTCTTCAAGTTGCTGCTAAATCGGGCGATGTTGTATATACTGGATATTGGAATTGTTTAAAGTAATAGAAATATACGACTTTTATTTATTTATTAACTCATTTAAAATAGAACAATTGTTGCAACTGAAGGACCAAGTGCATTGTTTAGAGGAGCAGGTGCAAGGGCTTTAATTGTTGCGGTAAGTTTTTGAATATTTAGTATAATTAATTAATTCCTTCTTTAGCCCCTCTTTGGTATTGCACTTCTCACTTATGAAGTTCAACAAAAATTATTTAAAAAATAGAATTAGCGATTTTAGTTTATTAAGTTACAAAAGTAATGATTATAAAATAATTCTTATTCATGACAAGTTAAATAATTGACTAATCAAAATTTACCTTCTAATAAAATTATTGAACTTATAAAATGTATTACCTCTATCAAATTATATTTTTAAGCTGGATAGTATAATTATTGTAAATATGTCATAATTTTATTATAATAAACTTTATTTCCATAAACTATTAAACACAACCATATAAATTCATAAAAGTACTTTAGTTGGCCTTATGTAAATAGAGTTAAGTCAAAATTAAATGTCACTTTAAGCCTAAGCTGATAATTCAACAGCAAAAGCAGCAGCAAGACGCGAAAACTGGTGAACATGGTGAAAGGAGATAGTATCTACTGTATCACTAGGAGAGTGAATATTAGGGTTGGATTCGATATCTGGATCTTCGATAGGGAAGGCTGATCTAAAGCCATATTTATTCCAAGAAGCATGATCAGAACAAGCATAACCACAGCGGGAATTAACCCATTTAAGGTCAGAGTACTGATCAATAAGCTTACGTAAAAACGCGCTTAAAGCTGGGTCAGTAAAATCTTCGACAACTGCAATTTGTTCCTTTCTAGCAAAATGCCCTGTCATATCAAAGTGCATCATTGCAACTACATTTTTATTTTGATGAGAATATGCTTTAGCAATATCTTGGGAGCCTAACAATCCCGCTTCTTCCCCAGAATACCAATGGAATTCCAAAGTACGATTTGGCTTAAACCCACCTTCAACTAACACTCTAAAAGCATCATAAATTGAGGTACTTCCAGAACCATCATCATCTGCACCTGGTGCTCTACCAAACCATGGTATCCATTGGTTGACTGAATCTTGATGTGCTCCAACAACTATAATTTCATCTTTCTTGTCGCTACCTTCAAATCTAGCAATGATACTAGATTGTGGCCAAGAATGTTTAAAATAATCCAAAGTAATCTTAACACCATCCTTTTTCTTTAATACTTCATTTAAAGAATCAAATATAAAGTGACTAGAATCTACACCAGATTTAGAACGATAATAGCGGGTGTAAAAAGAGGTTAATTTAGTCAAAAACCTCTTCATGCTATCTTCTGACAAATTTTCAAGATAGCCATTCACTTGTCTAATGTGGGTAGGCCCGGTAGGTAATGGAATTTTGTTTTTAATTGCTTTGGCAATTTTAAGATCAAGCTCATCTTCATCAGTGACGTCAAAATATTTTTCATTAGTTTGAACCTTACGCCAGTAAGCTTCAATAGGAGATAAATCCAGAACTGGCCCATCGTGTGAAAATTTGTACTTTCTTTTAGTTAACAAAAATTCTTTAGTTTCTGCATCGATGTCAGTTAAACCAGAAAATAAATTCATTTGTTCAGCTAGTTGAATAGTAAAATATTTAAAGTCCTCAAAGTTATTGACTTCCTTTATAAGGCTTTCGGTTGAGTCAACAACATTCAACTTTAAAGCCTCGATTAATGTACTAAATGGGTACCCTTCCTCTTCCTCCTCTTCTTGCTCAACTTCCTCAACTTTCTTTAGTACATGATGTTTTGGAATAACATCTTCGGGGTCTTGGGATTGTATAAAAAAACGAGAGCCCTTTGAGATAGTCGTACCTTGAATCGAACTTAATGCAATGATTGCATATACACTTAATACCTTTAGAGAAACCATTGATAGGGAATAATTTAAAAAATTGCTTTTATTTGGCAGTCACGTTCAAAGCTTAGCAATACAAGCTGCCAATTATTGTTTATAATTTATTAAAGTGTGAATTGATTGGATAAAATCAAATATGAGTTTTATGAGTATTAAAAAAAGGATCAAAATATTAAAAATTGCGATGTGGCATTTATATTTAGTATAGCCTCTATTATAGCATAATTATAAAGCATTTACTATTATGTCGTATAATATTTATGTCTACTTCAGGTATTTAAAGTTATCCGATTTTTTGGGCCCTATATCTTATATAATAATTCTAGTTATTACATAATATTCAAGGTATATTTCATTAAACAACAAAGCTATAAATAATATTTTATGTATTAGTTTAAAAGCTTGGTTCAGAATTTGTTCAATTTTGATTTTAGTAAAAATTGCGAATTAGGTATCAAATGCTACAAAAATAGCTACTTCAATTTTAAGATTAAGTATAAAAGTGTTTTTTTGTTTAGTTGTCTAATATCTTTTTCAAAGTTTTATGCTAAAGAAAATGGTCTAAAAAAGTGAAGTTAGAAAATTTTATTTTTTTAATTAAGCTTTTAAACTTATTCATATTTGAAAATATTATTTTTAGCGTCAATACTCTGATTCCTTGTATCAATTTAAAACAACAGTATTTAGACTCCAAAATAATTTATTTTTAAAACAATATTAACTTTTTTAAGTAATAATATAAATATTTGCAATTTATGCAAGTGAGAAGAAGGTTATCTGATGTTTGAGGGAATTCCATAAAGTATTGGTGCAGCACCAATTAAATATTTAAGACGGCAAACTTCTCTAGCTTTAGAAATAGCCATTGATAAAGAACATTTAGCACCACTATCTCCTTTATGAAAGGGTTGAACTCCCCAATTCTCAAATGTAGCAGCAGTGAAAAGATCAATATCTTTATCAGTGACATCCCAAAGATTGCCTAAAACTCCTGTAGAGCCAGCCATAAGATACTGCATTACTGTACCATCAAGGTCGCACTCACCCTCATACTTTAAAACTCCTGAAGAGCATCCAAAAATAAGTGCAACAGCACAATTTTGGATTCCTCTCAAATTTTTAGTTGGAAATACATGTTCACTAGAACCATGTCCAATATACCTACAAATAAATAAGTAGATAAAAGAGGTTGAAATGCAACTTACGTATAAATATCTTTTTCCTGTAATTTGTTAGCTACGTATTTTTTGTCTGGGATTTTTCTCTCTGTACCTTCCCAGCCTGTACTAAAACAGAAATTTAAATTAACATTAAAAATAATGAGAAAAAATAATTTTACCATTTGAGTTCAGAAGAAAATCTATCATAAGTTTTTGGAAGGTTTCTATCGGCATCCAAAATATAGTAACCATTTTTAGAATTAACGACTGGGATACAAACTTCACCTCGATCATTTTTATTTAAAGTTAACAAAGAGTCTCTTAAGAATGAAAGACATGGTAGTCTAGAAACCGATCTTTCTCTAAGGCTAGGTAAGCTTTCCCATGGTAAAGACTGAGTATATTTATCCAAAATTAAAATAAGATGGTCATCATTTTTATCTAGTTGTTCTGGATAATCCAATTCATAAAACTGATTACATACATCTTCAACTTTCCTATACAACTAAATATTTGTTAAAGTTTTTCCGATTTATACTTATATACTAGCTACCTCTTTAAAGCAATTCTCATTAATGTCAAAACAAATCTGAGATTGATCAACCAACATACCTGACAGCCAAGTGTTAACAAGACTATGTAATAAAGGTTCAGTAATATTTTTCTTAAGCGCTAACACTGTTTTCATTGAACACTCATCTAAAGTAATTCTTACTCCTGGAAATCTTTCATTCAAAAAGGCATCCCAAAGCCCTTGGATATCATTATAGAAGCAACTGAGTTTATCATTTGTTTCGAATGGTAAGAAGGTCCCTATAAATCCCTTTAACACATCAGTTTCAAAGTTCCTAAGGAATCTCTCAAGTTTTACGTCCAAGTTTTCCCTTTTAAACCACCATTCTGCATTATTTACTTTAGAGCGAATATTGCTACTATCTTTAATTATTTTAGTGCTTTCTTGAATAATTAAATGGAATTCTTTCATGAGTTCTTTAAATTTATCATGGGGCTGATCTACATAAAAACTATTGAAGTTTAAGTTGTTTTCGCACTTATTATTACCAACATGCAATTTTCTGCCACATTTAATCGGAAAGCGGACAAGCAACGGATGTTTGAGATTCGATTCATATCTCTTGATACAAAGTTCATTTGTCTCAGGTAAATAATGAACTGAACATATTCTCCAATTATAAGGCAATGAACTTATAACGCTATTGAAATATTCTTCTGGCTTGAAATTAAATTCATTTTCGTAGCCTTTCAATTTCTCGCTAACTATTTTATCATCCCTTTTATACTCCATATTTCTAGAGTCTTCATAAAATTTTGGCCATTTTAAGCTATCAGTATCATTAGCAGTCAAATAGCCTTTTAAATTTTGAATTATTGTAGTTTTCAAATTGGCACAATTAGTCATCTCTAAAAGGTAACTTATCCAGTAACATGCTTTTGAAGGGTCTAATGTTCTATTATCACCAATTGCCTGTATTGTATGTGCTAATGCTAGATCCCTAAATCCAAATGAAACATTACCACCGTTGATATCATTAGCATTATGTTTAAAATAATTCATATAGTCTAAAAGAAGCTCTCCAATGATATTCTTATCTGTCTCATTTAGAGACAAATAATTTTTTGATGGTTGAGGTTCAATTTGCACCAACAAAGGGAGAGACCAAGCTACTAAATGTTAATAATATGATTCTAGCCTTAAAAGAAAATTACCTTGTGTGAAAAGATTAAATACTTCATGAGTAGAAACGTATCTACTTAAAAAGCTCTTTACATTGTAGTGAAATAGCCCTAACTTAATAGTAGGAAATCGATCGGACCCTTTATTCGCCACTTTAGACAAAAATTGAGCCTCTTCCATATTGTTATTTATATGATGAACTGCTGTATAGACATAAGCCATCAAAACATTTCTTTTTGTTAAATTATCACTTATATCATTAATGATAGAATTAAAATAATTTTTTGCATCATTGATTTCCAAACCCTTTCCAGTGAGGTATTGAAGGTGAATTTTAGAAGCATAATAGCTAGCTTTAATTATATCTCTTTTGCTATAATCACATTCCTCTATAAGGTTAATCTCATTTAATAAGTTTTCACTTTCACTAAATCTATTTAAACGAGTACAAACTTGCACTAATATCAATTTAAAATCTCGAGTCCATCTACTTAAATTTAATTCTTGACTTAATTCAAGTCCTTGTTTGAGATATTGTTCACTGAGAATTAATAAATTTAATTCCAAATTTGCAATCCCAAGGCTGTACCAATTATTTAATGAAGCCTGTGAAAATTTATTAATATTATACTTGTAGTACACTTTTATAATTATGTTATACCTCTACAATATGTGAATTGGAAAAGATACTCAGAAGTTGAACTAAGCTTTTAGGCTTTATTCCACTTGTATTTACAAAGTTGTATGGAGGCTTTTGTAAACCATAACTAATACTCTTTAAAATCAAATCATTCAACTGTTCTCCAGTAGCGTTTACTAGTACGTACTTTTTTTGATCCAAATACTCACCTTGGATTTTTAAATTTACCATAATTAGCGACTGACATTTTAAACTATCTTGTTTAATCTCATTATATATAGAATCAAACTTAAGTAAGCTTTTAACACTTTTTGAGTATTTTCCTTCCATTTTATCATGTTTGCAAAAATTAGTACAGGATATTTTATACTGGATTAAGGCAAAAACTCTATCAGGGCAAAGCTTGGCTGCGTCACCACAACTACGTACATAATCAACGTTGATAACACCACTATTAGAAATTACTTGTGTTTTACTCAACTCATAAAGAAGATCTATCATTTGATCGTATTTATTGAGACCAGTTAAACGCGGAATGAGCTTCTTACATAACGCTCCAATTTTTAAGATTTGATCTTTAGCTTCTAGTAAACTCAGAACTTTTAATGTATCTTTTAACGCCATAAAAGTGCTATCTATATGATTTTCATATAGCTTACAATCACACGTTTTATGGTCTTTTATGTTACAGTCAAGATTGAACTTTCTGTAAAAACTTTCTATTTCTATTATCCCTTCATCTAGTACATTGAGGTTAATAAACCCCCTTTTATAAGCATAATTGAAACACAATAGATGGAATTTTCCCTTTAATTCTATTACCCAATCTTTAATATCTTTATCTTTTTTATAATCCTAAATAAATGTAAATAAATTATTGGTATTTTAAAATAACTTCATTACGATGCTTACCTTAATATTCAAAAATGCTTCGAATTTTTTAGCCAATAAACCAAATCGACTGTCATCTGGTTTTGCTTCGATAAGTGAACAAACATAGTTGATCTTGGCAAACATGAATTTACCATATTCAAGGCATAGTAAATTCAGAAAGCTTCTTAGCATCAAAACAGGGTGATTACCATTATACGCTTTAAGTAAAATGGTAAGTAGATTATTTCTAACTTTACATATAGGCTCGCTATATTGAGATGAAATCAAATGAAGTTCATTTTCTATAAAATAACACATTTCTTCATTATTTATAAACGCATCTGTATGGGCTAAACAAAATGATTCATAAACAACGTCAATATTGTATTTGGATTTAGTAAGGCTGTTCACCTCAATATATCTCTTAAAATATTTATATTTCAATGGGTTGTCATTATTTTGGGTGATAAAAAATGCTGGTTTTACAACAATAGATGGGACTGATTTAAAATGCCTTGCAAAAACACCACGGAGTTCATCATACTCCTTACTATTATCATAACACTTAGCTAATAAAGAAAATATTTTTTGTAACTTATCGATACCAAGACTTTTAAGAGCATCTTTGGCACTAACTGAAATTTCAAAATACTTAGCTGCCGAAGTATAATGGTCTTTCCCTTTGGCAAAATACTCTCCACCCAGAGAGTAAGTTAACCGTGGCAAATGAAACTGTGAACTTTGATCATTATAAATATGAAATACATGATTATATGTACTGAAAATATGATAAACTGCTTCTAACTCACTGAAAGCAAAATTACGTTTTTTAAACATTTCACATAATGTTCCGAATGTTAAAACCATGGTTTGTTCTAAGCTTGGATCATATCCCATTTTAATTACTTTTGCTAAAATTATATTTAAAAATTGTAATACAGTCCCAACCCAAAATTTAATAGCTTCTGTACTAACACCCTTAATATCGTTAATTGCATTATACTTAAATACAACATCAATTAATACTCTAAAATTATTACAAAAATTAACTACGTCTTCAGCCTGTATATTTTGTTCCACGAGCCCTTTTTGAAACTCATTGCTGAACTCGCTATATTCTACTAAATTTTTAGGATGAATCAATT
Source organism: Batkoa obscura (assembly GCA_030770535.1). Classification (NCBI taxonomy): domain Eukaryota; kingdom Fungi; phylum Entomophthoromycota; class Entomophthoromycetes; order Entomophthorales; family Batkoaceae; genus Batkoa; species Batkoa obscura. The sequence goes on from JASVEC010000014.1 coordinate 286,513, forward strand.
CGCGTATTGAAATGATACGTAGTCCGTAATAAATTGTACTAAGATACCAATGCATATATCTACAATAAAAAGTCCGTTGAACCTCTTTCTTGATTTTTACTAAATAATTTTTATTAATGCAATTAAATTGAGCATTAAGATCACCAGAATTTGCCTCGAAACAGTGTACTAAATATCCAGTCCAATACACTACCATAGAGTTATTTACAGCTGATACTCGATATAATTTGTTTACTAGAGCCATCTTGTTGTAATTATAAAATTCGCTTATCACACTTAAATGTCTGCGCTCTTTTTTAATAAATAGGTTCCTTCCAATTACTTTTACTGCCTCCACATAAGATCCTTCAGGGGTATGATAGTTACTTTGCATATAGAAACTGAGGGCTAAATTGCTATAGTTCATACAATCTGAATCTATACCAACCATCCTGATCCTAGAATTCACAATTGATGTATATATTGAGTGAAACTTATCCATTAAATCTTTACCCTGTTGTTGCATATTATCAGAATTTATCAATTTTAAACAAAGCTGGTACGGGGTTCCCGAAGAATCAGTATTATACTCAGAAATACACTTTAGCTCATTCCATTGGTTTGCTTTTAACATACCTTCAAGAATACATGCTTGGATCTGTATAGCACATAATACAAGGTTAGGATCAGTTTTATCATCAACGTCAAAATAGAAAGGGTAGCTATTGGCTCTACGTTTTGCTCTTTTTATAGGAGAAATTGAAGATCCTGATATATGAATCCATTTTTGAAAATTTTCATATTCTGATCTTATTTCATCTAAAGCGAGTTCTGCTTGTCCAGCACAAATCCAAAATGCGAATAGCTTTATATAAACCTGTAGTAGTATATAGTGATTGGTAGAAATATGTAAGCAAAGAGATTCAACAAAACGATGTAAAAAATTTGTAAGAATATCTTTATTAGCTTTACTCATATTAGACCTTTGTATTTCTATTACTTCATTAGATACGATTTGTGGAATTTCTTGGACTGAAGTTGAATTAATGTTATTATTGAAATTAAATTGTATATTTTCAAGGGTTTTTAAGTCCCCGCTGATGGCCCCAATATATGATTGAAGCCTTTTGAGTATTAATTCTACCTTTTCTTTAAATAATAGTAACATAATGAAGCCTTCATTTTCAAAAAAATTGCTTTTATAGCCAAATTTTCATACAGCCGAAATGAAAAGTAGATTAAAGTGATTGGATTAAAAGTAATGAAATATTGATTTGACCAATTATAGTTCAATTTTTAATGTTTTTTACATTCAAAGAAATTTGATTCTGTAGCTGAGGATTAAACACAAACCCACATTAATTACGTTTGTTTTCATCCTTTTTATCCCTATTTCCTTAGCCAATCAATTTACTTTTTATTTAATCAAATGTACTATTTCATTTGCTGTTGTTTTTATTAATCTGAGTTTATAAATTAATTTTAGAGTTAAAAGTAGCTACGTTATCTTTGATTAAAGACTTTGTTTCCTTTTATACCTTTGTTTTATATTTAAATAAATACCATATCTTTTAGTTCTTATTTTAGTAAAGATTTGATAAGATCTATCAATCTATAAATAAAAGTTTATGTCATAGTTTTATTTAAATAATAGGTTAGTCAAATCCAGGTTTATTCATTTGATATCTTGTATAAGTTTAGGGATCTATTTAATGGCTTGGGGATAATATTCACAGAGGAATTTTTAAACCAAGTATATTTACTATATTATGGTTTTTAAGCATCAAGTCAAGGCTTTAAGTGTATTGAAATCATTGTTATTATAAAAAATACTTTGTACATTATACATTAATATATAGTTATGTTAAAAACAGTGGTCATCAAATATTAAACTATCCATAATAATATAACGTTACCCTAGACAATTTTTTATCTTGATTTGGCACTTATTATAATTCAAGCTATAATAAATAAGCAAACCACAAACCGATGATATCGTTAAATCAAATGTTTGATTTTAAAATGTATTTAAGTACCATAAAAGTTCAGCTAAATATTATGACTAGGTATGTCTGAGTTATGAAAGGTAGTTTATTGAATGAAATCAATAAAGATGAGTATAATTAGTATATCATTATATAATATTTTTAATTTATTTTAATAAAGCATAGTAATAATAAAAGTAAGCACTAAAAATTTTGAGTTACAACACTTAATATTAGAAATATTAATTTATAAACAATATGCTATAGATTTGAGTTTAATAGAAAGAGGAATAATTATATCTATAATAAATTAAATTATTAAATCTTTTTATTCATATTTTGTTTCATATTTGAAGTATAATAATATCATCCAAATAAAGTAACAAATTGTAATTTCATATTAGATCTTATAGGTCGGTAATGTATTTACATCAATTTTCCACCCAGTTATTAAAATAATTGTTATTCTACTGAGTTTTATGAAATGCAATTTACTAAATTTAGAAATCTTGTAAAACTAAGGTTGATTTTACGTTTTTTGATAAAGATGTATTTTTTGTACAAAAATTTAATAAAAAAATTTGATACTTCAAATATTTTATGTAAACTTAATTGGTAATTCCAAGCTCAAAACCTAGTGCTATCACGTTTCGTTTTATTTTTCTTAGCTCTTAATGTTTAATACTTTAAAATCTCTATCTATTTTTAAAAGTAAAAACAAACACAAACTGATTTTTAAAAACTAAAAAGAATACACAATATTTTAAAAATTAAAAAATTTCAAAAGCTAATAACTCTTAAATAGAATAAAATTATACCTCTAGTTATAAAATTAAAGTAATTAGGATATATCAATATGGATTATATTAAATTCAAATATTATTTCCACTTACTAATTTATGCCAGTTAATCCAAATAAAATAAAGCCAAGAAAATAAAAAAATTAAATGTTATTTTTATATAGCCTTATAGATGAAAATAAGTGCACTGGAACTTAAAATTGTAGAAAAGCCATAAATATAAAAAACTGTCAAATGGGAATAGTAAAAATATAAAGTTATTGTTAAGTTAGAGATTTTTTAAAAGTATAAAAATGTATAGAGTATAAACAATACACTTTTTAAAAATTCTTTATCAAAGAAAAACAAAGATATAAATAATCTACAACATTATATCCTAAAACCTCTTATTTAAAAAAACATGACTTGTAGCTCTAAAGATCTATTAAAATAGGTATGACAATGTATATCAGGTAAATGAAATAATATAAGTGGTGGAAGATTCGATCAAGCTTCAGTAATATTTTATAAGAGTAAATTTTTTTCATTAATTAAACTAAGTTTTTCAGCCGCTTACACACGCCATTCTCCAGACATGCGTCATCCACCAATTATGCTATAAATAGGTGGCTACATTTTATATTCACAATTTAACCTTAAAAATGTAAACAAAATACAAAGATTTTTGTAACTATGGTTTTTTTGATAAAGAATTTTGGATAAAGGTACCCAATTGCAATACTACAATATGAGGGAGGACATTTTTTTGGCTTCATCACTTTTTCCATCTTTTAGGCACTATCTGAGCGAAAAAATTGTTAATAAAATTCTTAAACACAAAAATACATCCCCATATATTAACACTATTCCTTGTTTTTAATCATAAAAAACAGTTGCTGTTGTGCCCAAAAAATGGTTTTCTTTTTAATCAAAAAGTATGACTATTTGTGAAAGACCCTCATAATAACGGATAAAGGACATTATAATATCAATAATAAAACATCAACTAATTAGTGTTCAAAAACATTAAATACATAAAGCTATAAATATCTTTTTTATAAAGCAACTTAATTATTCGAAAATCTTTAATCACTTTGAACTTAACGTTAAACTACCTTAAATAAAATTGCAGATTGTTTAGAATTGGGATCACTTTTTTTTAAACATGGCATTTTAAATGAAACAACTCAAATCATTTGTAAAAAACGTGAGTTTGAAGTTTTGGCCCCTTAGAATATTAACAAAAAAATGAGTTAACTTGACTCAGCAGTAAACGTTATAGTAACTTGACTCAAATTATGTTATCTCATTAGACTTAACAAAATAAAATAATAAATCAGCGGTCAAATTTTTACTATTTAATTCTTTAGTTAAATTGTTTATTTAAAATTATTTGTATTCTAGAAGTTAAATATAATAATTACATAAAATTAATAAAGGCTAAAACTTATTTTTATAAGATGATCTAATTTGACAAAAAAAGCCGCGCACTAATTTATTAGAATCCAAAATTATTAGCCAGAAATTCAAAACTATTAAGCTAATTTGAATAGTGGCGAAGGATTAGATAATTTAATAGTGATTTTAAGCTATCAAGCACAGGTATCTAACTATTTTTATTATAAAAAACAAACTTTAAAATGATTTCTTATTTATCCTAAACTCAGTTGATTAAATTGGATTTCTCCGGTCAGGTGTTAATGTGAATTTTTAGGATTTAGTTAGGTGAAACAATAGAACTTAATTGATTAATTTATTTATAAAATTCAAGTTATAGAATTTAATTGGCTGATTTTTAGCTTAAAACCCTCAATGAACAAATATGATTGGTTTATTAAAGTTCATACTATTGATTAAAAAAAGCTTAGGGTATTGCATTAATTGCATAATTCTAGTGTAACTCCCCAGTACAAAGTCGATCTTTTTATTTCAATTCCCCAACTTTCAACACCTTTCAAATTCATTTATTAATCCAATTCAGCTAACGTTGCGTTCTAGTGTATATAGTATATTCCATCTTATTGTTTTAACTCAACACTTTTTGATCAATTTGTCCCTTTTTATTTATAGTTATTCATTTGTTATTTTATATTTATTTTAATAGAAGTTATTCCCATTCTATTTTACCATGTCAATAAATTTAACTAGTTTTATAACACTGATGTTCGTAAGTAATTGCCATTCTAAACCATTGATTGATAATAGTCCAGAACATGTACTCCCATTAGTTATATTATTCAGCTTTTTGGGTCTGGTTACCCTATTAGTATTATATGTATTAATACGATTGGTATTAAGTCTCAATTTATTTTTTAATGTGAATGATCCAAGAAACTTTGAAGGTTGGACTGAAGAATCAATACAAAGTTATGAGTTAGCACGTGCATTTGAACAAGCTCATCCACCCAACTCAATACCTACGGACATTACACCCGAGCTTCGTCAACTTATACAAGAAAAAGGGGTATTTGCTTGGCATTTTGGGGGAGATTTAGATTTAAATGTGATTGTTAATGATAGAACCGAGTTAACTTTTTTGGGTGGTGATAATTGTATACAAACCAATATACCTATACCAAAACAACAACCTATTTATTATTTTGAAGTTAAAATGTTTGAAATGTCAAATACTACTAAAGTAGCCGTTGGTTTAGCTACCAAACCATATCCTTCTTGGAGATTTCCTGGTAAGTTTTTATTCATTTTTTATATTGTTGAATCCATTTATTAATAATTAATAGGTATGAATAAAAATTCATTGGGGTACTTTTCAAATGATGGACGTAAAAGATATAATGATCCGTTCTCAGGGCAAGAATTTGGACCTACTTATTGTGAAGGAGATGTGATTGGATGTGGTTATCGTCCACGCTCAGGTACTGTATTTTTTACCAAAAATGGTGTTAAAATAGGAGATTCTCAAAGCGGATTCCGATATAATTTATTTCCAACCATTTCAGCGGATGGACCATGTCAATTACATGTTAATTTAGGACAAATGGGCTTTGTATTTATTGAAGCTAATGTAGGTAAATGGGGTTTAGCGCCATGTGAAGGTTCTTTATTACCACCACCTGCTTATGGACAAGTTCGAGATTCTATATTATTAGAATGTGCTTTGGAAAATCAAAATTTAGAATCTAGTTCCCATAAACCACCTTCCTATTTAAATTTCAATCAAAATGTACCAGAATTGAGATTGAATGTGAATTCACCACCACCTTCTTACCTTGAGCCTAATGAAGATTTACCACTTTTAGCGGATTATGATTCGGATGAATAGTATAGATTAGAAATAGTAAAAAAAAGTTAGTTATATATAATTATAAAATTCCTTTTTAAAATATTTAATACTTGAATTCAAATCAATACTATTTTTGTAAGATTAGTGATGTTTATTTAGTTATTAAATTTTATTAAGATATAATAAAGTACAAACTATGCCTTTTGTTAATTAAATATTTACTATTGAATTTTCATTTGAATTTTTGTATTATTTTTTTTAATCTTTTCTTTTAAAGCAATTTCATTTTTATTAAATTTTGTTTTAAAGTCTAAAATTAAGCCTAATTTTAGTTTTAAATTAACCTTATTCTTAAATTTTAAAATAATGATTTAATTTTTAAATTTTAAAGTTAATTTATTTCTAATTTACTAAATATAAAATGAAAATATAAAAATATAAAATAAAAATATAAAATAAAAATAAATTAATTTATAATTCCAATCTACAAATTCCATATTTTTAATCCTTTTATAGAACAAATTATCCATTACACTGTCACTTTTTTTATAGAACAAAATAAAGTATGAATAATACCATTATCTAAAGCAATAACAACATTTGGTCCTTCACTTTTATCATACCTTATTTCTTCTAAATTGTCCTCATTTATATTCTTTCTTTTTAACCCATTTTCATTTTCATTTTCATTATTAAATTTATACTGTAATAATTCTAATTGAATATTTTTACTTGACTGATAGCTCAATAAATTCCCAACAACACAATCAATAATCCTTGTATTAAAATCGATAGAATGAATACATTGTTTTTCATAATAAAAATTTAGTGATTGAGATTGAGATTGAATAATTAATAATGAAGCTTGATTATAATTTAATAAATGAGGTCGATAAGCAACTATTTTAACTATATCTAGTTTTGTTTTCATATAAAGTTGTGGCTATTAATTTTATTATATTAATTAGAATGATTCAATACAATTTTTCTTAAAATAAAACAAAAACTTACTTTTCGATAGGAATCTAAATAGTAAATATCTCCTAATGAACTTGCAAATAAGCTGATGGGTTCAGACCTAGTTTCATTAATTACACCAAAATAAGATGTACATACCTATACAAAACAAAGAATTACTTTAATTCAACAAAATAACACTATTTATAATAAATTACCCAAGTTATTGATTTTGCAAACTTAATTTCAAATATAAATACATTTTTACAATAAAAATAAACTACATTTGTATTATTTATTATACAATGATAATTTATAATTAATCCAAATTCATTTTTTAAACTAATTTGATAAATTTGTTGAATTTGATTACTATTTTCTTTTATTATTGTGTTTTCTTTTATTTAAATATTAAAACAATTAATATACTAATATATAAAATTAAGTCATATTACCTTGTTTATATTCATCTAAAATATTTCTTTGATCAAAAATAGGTTGTCTCCATAATCTTGAATTTTGACTATAACTACTAAATTTACCCAAAATACTACCTGTTAATAAACAAGTAGAAGATCCTAATAAAACAAGTTCAAATTTACCATTTCATAAAAGATAATAAAAACAAATAATAAGCCTACCATAATTATCATTATCGAAATACAACGATAAAATATTTTCATTAGATTGATGTTTAGCTATAATTTCTAAATTCGAATAAATGATCACTTCTCCTTGATTATCTGAACAAGCTAAATCTTGTAACTTTTTTCCTTTGGAAAAATAACCAGTAGTTAAACAAGTGATAGGTCGACTATTTTGTGTTAATATAGTATAAATCTATTAGAGTCAATAATTAATAAATCATCATACTATTTTATATCAAGTCTTTGATAAACAAATAGATATATTAATATAGAACTTACTTCATCCTCTTTGATTAAATAAATTTTACCACTGGAAGTAGCTACAGCTAAATATGATTGAAATTGATTATTTGAATAAGTGTAATTTCCTATACTTAAGCTAGTTATATTGCCTTCTTTTACAAGTTCAATTTCTCTTTCTTTTAAGATTTCAAGTTCCATCTTTTATTTATTGAGTTTTTGAAAATCTACAAAATAAAAAAATGAGAAATGCAAAATGAAAGTCAGAAAAAAAAATCAATTTCATTTCTCTCTCTTCTTTTAAAAAAACAATTCATACAAAATGAATAATAAATCACAACAAAATAATATATTAGAAAAGGATTTGGAATTAGAAAAGAGAGCAAGAGATGTTATTGATATTGAAAAAGTAAGTGATACTTTTTTATAATTAAAATATAATATTAAGTTATTTTATTAATAAAATATTATAGCAAATATTAAATTTAATGAATTTAATGATTAAAATGTTAGCTTCTATACCCACTGATTTAGATATCAAAGAAGAATTATGGGATGAACATGATGAAACAATTGTTGAAAAATTATTAAAAAACATTGATGATTTTGGCAACTTAGTTGAAGTAAGTATTAATATTATTTAACTAAATAATAAATAATAAATAATAAATAATAAATAATAAATAATAAATAATAAATAATAAATAATAAATAATAAATAATAATTAATAAATAATAATTAACAATTATTAGTCTTTATCGTCTCAATTAAGAGAACATTTTACATTTTTTCATAAAAATGGTATAAGAGATCGAGCCTTACCAATTAATGTTGCTCGTAGTATTAAATTATTAGATAATTTATTAATGAATCGAATGATTGATTATTTAGAACAAGATATATCCTGTCAATCAATTAATGAACAATTATCTTTTAAAAGGTATTAATCTTTATTGAAAAATAAAAGTAAATATTATTATTTATTTGTTTATTATTATAAGGATTTAGTTATTATATATAAAATAAAATAATATAATATAATATATATAAAGATTTCATACAAAAAATATCAAATTCTATAATGTTGTATTTATTAAAAATCAACTATCTAATAAAAATAGTAAGATAAAAGAATAGATAGAGAATAATAAGTTGAATTCAATTTTAATGAAGTTTTAAATTTTAAATTTTAAAAGATAATAGATAAATTAAAGTTTATCTAAAACAAACATTTATAAATTTCTTATGAATTTATAACTTTGTTTAAAAATTCTAAGTCATTTAATTCTTCTGATAATTTGTCAATTGTAATTATTTCATTCAATTGAACTTCTTCATTTTGTATATTTTCTATTTCTTCTATATTTTTAATATTAACTATTGTCTGTTGATTGTCCATTAAATCTAACATCTCATTGGATACTTCCTTTTTTTTATGTAATGGTTGCATCATAGCTAACATAAATTCGGATGCCAATTGAGATACAGGTGGTGCTAAATGACCTGGCAACATTAAACTGCGATTGAATTCATTACTTAATTTATGAGTATTTTCATTAATAGAATTCATATTAAGTTTATTATTGGAAGTTTTATTATTACTTTGTAACTTAATTGATACACTAGACCAATCATCAATGTCTATAATAGCTGAATTATTATCTTGAATATTAATTGAAGATATATTATTATTATTGTCTTTAATTGATTTTTCTGCTTTACAAAATAATTTGTCTTCTGAAATAATGATCATATCTTCTATTTCATTTAAATTGTTATTATTATTATTAAATTGATTAACATTAATAATATTCATTGGCAAAAATGGAAGTGAAGTAGCATAAATTGGAGTTGGAGAAATTGGATTAAATGTTAATAGAAGATCTTGAGCAAATATAGTAAATGTTTTTGAATTCAAATGTAAATTTAATATTAAATTGGATGGAGAAATAGCTAAATTCCACCAAATTTCACCAGATATTAAATTAAATACTACTAAAGAATATTGTCCAATTGTAACTAAAAATGGTGTATTAGGTATAAACATAGACTTATATAATATTCCAGCTGATGGACAAGCTATATATTGTTGTAATGTCATTGTGATTGGATCCCACAGCGCTATTTTATCTTCGTAAGTAACACTTAAGATTGAACCATCACTACTGAAATTTAAATAATTGGGATTACAATTATTTCTATAAGATTGTTGATTACAATTCCAATTATAATGAATGATATCATTTTCTATTTTTGTATAATTCCATAATTTTAAAGAACCATCCAATGAAATGGAAGCTAATGTATGTTTATAAAAACACATAGATTTAATAGCTTGTTGATGTGGATTACGTATTTCACTTATTAATAAATATTTTAATTGTTTTCTATCCCATTGCCAAAATTGTAAAAATGATTCCATATTAATTGACGTTAATGTATCAAATTTAGTAAACGTAGCCATCCATTCTCCATCTTCAGTAAACTGAACTTGAGTAATGATTGGTTTACTCAAATCATCTTTGATTCTATTTAATGATAATGTACTAATACTTCCTATTACTCTTTTTATATTTAAATCATAAAAATCAATATTTCCTTCATGTCCTGGTAGTACTAAATTATTTCGATTAGGTTCTATTACAACTGAGAAATCATTGTTATATTGAATAGGTCCTGACCAAGTATGTTTTAATTGAAATGTAGTTGGGTCAATTAAGGATACTGCTCCATCGAAATATCGAATAGCATAATAAGATTGATCTTGAGAACAACAAATATATTTAATATTATCTCTTAATCTTGGCACATACATTCTTTCTTTATTACTAAGTGTCCAATTAACTAATACTGCTTCATTACCACCTGATAATAAAGATAATCCATCCGCTGTATAACATATAGCATTAGCACCTAAACTATGCCAATGCATTACATTACATGGTCCACTAATTTTATAAAAATTCTTCTCTGATTTTAACTCTGATTGATAAATAATACCTTTCATTGCAATAATCGAAATTAAAGGTTTAATTGGATGAAAAGCAATATTCGTAGGTACTTGTTCTTCATTACGAATAAAATTAAAGAAATCTAATTTATTACTAATTGATATTACTTCAAAATTAATCAAATCTAATAAATAAACATCCATATCTAATTTTTTACTTATATTTGGATTATTGTAAACAGTAGCTCCTAAACTTGGTATTGTTGAATGTAATTCAATATTATTAATATATTTATTAAGTTGAATGGAACCTAATAAATTTAACTCAATATCTTGGAGTGAATCATATAGCATATGTTCTTGGATTTCTTTGTTCATTGAATTTTTTTTGTTTTGTTGAACTCCTTTACCAAATTCGATTACTAACAACTCGTTATATGTTTCTCTTTTTATTAATATATAAATTTTATTTGGTGAAGCTGCTGTTGATTTTACATTTAAAATATCACAATTTAAATTCCATTCTAAAGTATACGATTTATTACTTAGATCACGAATATGTATTCTACCATCTGAACAAGCAATAAATACCTATTTATGTTAAAAAAATAGAAATTAATATTTTAAAAAATAAAAATAAACAATAATACCTGTTTAGGATTGTGATAAAGTGGACCAGCAGCAATAACTTTAACATCAGCTGGTAATTTAAAAATACTAGTTTTTAATTTTGATTGTACATTAAAAACTTCTACTCGATTTTTTTCCGGTATACATAACATTTTATTATTTAAAGTAAAAAATGGTCTTAATTCATTTTCCATGATATGATCATCCAAATTGAATACATTAAAGCTAGGACAGTTTAAATCTTGTAATTTTAATTCCTGAACTTCACTTGAATCCAATTTATTTCCAGTTCCATTCATCTTACTACCCTTTTTTTCCAATATTGGCTTGGAGTTACTCAAATTGCTCCCTTTATTCCGATGAACTTGATTGTTATTGATACTCTTGACTTTCATATTGATTCTATAAGATGGACCAAATGGAAGGGTTAATTTATAAAAGTCTTATAAGATGGAATCAACTATTATGGGAATTAGATTGAAATCAAAAATCAATTCTATCTCAATTCTAAAATTTTATTTTGCATCAAACTATTTTAAATTGAAGCTAACTTTCCAACTATTGCAACTCTTTTGCGAAATTTTTAGTTGTTCATTTGGTAGTTAAATTCTCATTAAATTTTGGATAAAATAGGAATAAGTATCTAAAAATCCATTAGATAAATAGCTTAACTGTCAAAATTTTCACTAATCAGTTTAAAAAGAGATACAATAATTGCGTTATGATTTTACAACTTAGTCCTTTGGGATTATAATCAATGAGTATACATAACTTATTTTTTTCATTTAATCAAAATATGGTTCAATTCCACTTTATTGTAATCAACTTTAATGTTCAAAGGGTTTGTTTATAAAATCTGGTAAGTTTTTGAAATTTTTAATAAATTCTTTAACAGTTTTCTATTTCAAATTAGACTTCTCTATAAACTTAATAAATGTTTTGATTGGATTTAATGAAACAATAGAAAGTTAATATAGTTGTCCATTATAAATTTAAAAGATAATAAGAAATTTTATTGTATAATGTTTGTTAGTAGGTATTACATAATAATTTAAATAATGGCACTTTTTTTAAAACCTTAAATTTTCATTACATTAGAATGACTATTACTTATTCTAGATTCATTATTTGATTATGAACTCAAAGTTAGCTAAATTATTAGATTCGTGATAGAAATGATTATTTGAATGTAAAAATTGTTAGTTTGTAATTTTTTATTTAAATTATAAAATAATTCAAATTTTTATAGTTAGTTTAAGCCAAGACAATTTTGCTAAAAATACTTCCTAGCTAAAAATAACTATTGTCACAATTAAGCTTAGAATGAGAATTTCAAGCAATTCAAAAGAAGCTTTAATTACTAAATTTAGAAACTTAAAGTTGGGGTGAATTCTCAATTGTTAACCAATAAAGTTACATGTAATGATTAGAATATCAAAATAGAACTTGTTTAGTCATCTTTAATTATTTTTTATAAGTTAATTAAACTAGTGAGTAAAATTAAGTATCTTTATAATGACATTAGTATTTATAACATTAAGTAGATAATAATTTACGAACTATGAATCATAATATTCAAGATGATGAAGAATATCTTCCATTTGATCCAGAGCGTGAAAATGAATATGATTTTCATGTAGGTGTTTCGTCAGATAGAAATCATAGATGTAGAAGAACAATGGAGGTAAGAGCTTAATTTTGTTATATTATTATATCAACTTATTATTTATGTTAAACCATTTTCATTGTCAAATGCTTAATTAAACTAATATTATATTAGGATGAGCATTGTTTTTTCCATGATTTTGGTGGAGTAAAAGATTCTGGATTTTTTGCAATCTATGATGGACATGCAGGAAAAGCAGCAGCTGATTTTTGTGGAGCTAACTTACATAAAGTAAAAAAAAGAGATCTATTTGTTAAGAAAATATCTAATTTTAATTTGAATATTTATTTAGAACTTTAATAAATTAATAAAAACGAATCCAGGAATTGATATAAATGAAGCTTTTAATGAAGCCTTTTTACTTACTGATGATCAATTAAATGGTTTAAATACAAACGCTGGTTGTACTGCTGTTTCTTCTTTTATAAGATGGGAACCATCAGTTAATGACCCAAATAAAAAGGTAAATTTAATATTTTCTAAATCAAACTGTTAAATTATTTAAATTATTATTATTAGAGAGTTCTTTATACTGCAAACGCTGGCGATGCTAGAGCTGTTTTATGGTATAACTAATACTAGATTATTAATTTCTTAATAATAATAATTAAATAGTCGCGATGGAAAAGCTATTCGATTGACTTATGATCATAAAGGATCAGATATTCAAGAATCTAATCGTATTGTATCTGCTGGTGGATTTATGATGAACAATCGTGTTAATGGTAATTCTATTATTATAATTTATTTATAAATTGTTAAAATTTAATGAATTTTAGGTGTGCTTGCCGTTACTAGAGCCCTTGGAGATTCGTCAATGAAAGATTTTATAATTGGTAGTCCATTTACTACTCGAATTGATATTACAAAACAAGACACTTTTTTAATACTTGCATGTGATGGGGTAAGATTTATTTTGAATTAAATTATTAATCAAAAAGATTATTTATTGACTGTATTTATTAATTCTTATTGTTTTAGTTATGGGATGTATGTTCTGACCAAGATGCAGTGAATCTTATTAGTGAAATCGAAGATCCCCAAGAAGCTAGTAAAAAGTTACTTCAATTTGCATTAAATAACTTTTCAACTGATAATCTCAGTACAATGGTAATACGACTTGATCATTAAATATTGATATTATTTAATATTTAATTTTTTAATGTTTCAATTTATTTGAATCCTCAATCTACCTATTTTAAATATCAAATTTCTACTACTTTTTTATATAAAAAAGTAGATATTATTAGATATCAAATAATTACTATCAATCCCTCCCCTCAATGAATTTAAAATAAAATTGGAATTTCCTTTAATGTTGTTATTGATTAATTTGTTATGATTTAATAGTACTATTATTATTAAAAATATAAATAAACTTGTTATACTCTATTTTTATGAAGTGCTAATTATTGAATCTAAAGTTCCACTGAAGTTATGTAGTTATTTTATCCCTAATATTCTATTGATATCAAATCCTTTAGATTAATTATAGTAATTGAAATTTCAAATATTATAAAAGTATTAAAATCTATCTTTTTATATATTATATCAAAAGTATAATGACTGTATAAACTTGGCATTTACTAATTGTAGTTAAAGTTTACACTTTTAGAAAAGAGTTTGATAAATTTCAATAGAATAGCATATTTATAGTTAAGATTTATTAGTGATATTATGAATTTATTTTGCTTTAATAGCAGCATCAGCTTTACCATCAGCTTTAGCTTTCAATTCTTCAGCTTTCTTGAAAACGGGCTCTTTAATTTCACCAGGCGCTACTCCTTTAAATTTCCCAGAAACTAGACTAACGACAGCTTCAGCAGCACCTTCAGCTTGAACGTCATCAGTAATACCATTTGGAGTTGGGATAGCGAAAGTAATAGCAAAGAAAGCAGTGATGAGGACTTTGAATTGCATTATTATAATTACTATTTAGGATTATCTAAGAATAAATATGATTTAATTAAGTTTCTGATTTTAATCGAACATGCAACTTGTTTTTATATTATTGTCAACTAGATTTACTGTTATATTTTTATTCTTTATTTACTAAATTTAGTTAATCAATAGTTATAGAAAAATGAAACTAGTTAATCAATATTAAATCAAATCTTTATTGATGTTTGTTTAATTGACTTTTATACAAAATTCCTTTAATTTAAAATACATTTATACCAGAATATACATTTTGTTAATATTAGTTATAAAACATTTAAAATATAACATTTATTAACAATCAGCTTTTATTAAGATTTTAACATAAGTATCGAATTTTTTTAGTATAGAGTTACCAAAATAAACCAATATATATAGCTTATGGTATTAAAATAGGATAATATTATTTTAAAATAATAACAAAATGATAATAAATTTAAATTAAACTAGCCTATTTTTGCAATTATTTATTTATTAATATTTTACTTATTTTAAATTCAATTCAGTTATCTAAATCCAAAAGTAGTTAGTCAGAATCGATTTAAAAGTTCAATTGTCAATAAAGCATGGGCTTTCGGCTATAAAGTTAAATAGCTTTAATTTATGTAACATGATACAGTTAACTCTAATAGTGAATGGAAGTTATTTGAAAATAATCAAAGCTATGGAAACTAACTATATATAAGCTCCGTAAAATTCCTTAAGTTAATACATTAAATCATTTCAAACTACTCTAATTCTTAGATAATCCTAAATAGTAATTATAATAATGCAATTCAAAGTCCTCATCACTGCTTTCTTTGCTATTACTTTCGCTATCCCAACTCCAAATGGTATTACTGATGACGTTCAAGCTGAAGGTGCTGCTGAAGCTGTCGTTAGTCTAGTTTCTGGGAAATTTAAAGGAGTAGCGCCTGGTGAAATTAAAGAGCCCGTTTTCAAGAAAGCTGAAGAATTGAAAGCTAAAGCTGATGGTAAAGCTGATGCTGCTATTAAAGCAAAATAAATTCATAATATCATTAATAAATCTTAACTATAAATATATTACTATTGTTCTATTTTAGATTTTAATAATTACTTAACTTTTCAAGACTTATCTATGGAAACGTCTTTTTTATTTCATTATTTAGTCGATTTTGTACTCAATATTAGTTTAAAAGAATTATTGATTAGATATTGAAATAAACAAAGACCTTTTAAACGTTAATATATTTTATGGTCATATTACAGCACCTTTTTAATAGTTCATAGTTCATAATTCATAGTTAAGTAACACTACCATTTTTGACATTTTGAAAATAACGTTAATGAACTATAAAGCTTCATTAAGATTTTATTCTAAGATAAGGAAATTTTTTAAATAAGTTAAATAAAACGTAGGTAAATAAAAGTAAATAACTATTATTATTTTACTATTATTCATTAACCCAATTTAATAAAATAAAAATAAAAACATAACGAGAATCTATTCAATAAGCATATAAATACAAGTAAGGTTGCCTGGTTAAAATCATTAAATTAACTTAGTCTTATATTAATACTTAGATAAACTTCAATAATATTATAAACATGCAATCCAAAGTACTCATCATTGCTTTTTTCGCTACCATTTTTGCTATGCCAGCTACCCAAAATGTCCCAGGATCCGAAGAAGAAATTTTACTTGATAATTCTCTCACCGAAGATACCCCCAATGCCGCTGTTAAACTATTATCTGGAAATGTCAAAGGAATGACACCACATGATGTCAATAAACCTATTTTCAAGAAAGCTGAAGAAACTAAAGCTAAAGTCAATGCTAAAATTGATGCTGCTGATAGCGCCTAATTAAGATCATTGAACATTAATAAATTGTAGTAAAAAAATTCTCATTGTTTTAAACTTTTATCCTAATAACTATTAGCTTTTATGTCGCTAAAATATTAATATTTATAATTAGTAGATATCTGATCTAACATGATCATTATTTAAGACCTTGTAGATTAATAAAAATCAAGTTATTTAAACTTTCAATCGTAATTGGAGTTAAAAATCCATCTAAAAGTTGATAATAGTCAGCTTAGAAAACTATTTGACTTCCAAATTTAGTATTATGAAATAGCCACTATTGAGATAATCAATATATAAATGTACATTTTGTTTAGTTATCTGTGTTTTTTTTAATATAAAAGTTCAACAATTTGTTAATAAAACCATACAACAATTGATTAAATTGTAAGACTAAATGATATTTGTTAGTTAAATATTACTTATTTCTCAAAAGTAACTTCCTTTTACTAAACTTAAGCTTAAGTCTTATAAAATTATAAATGTAATATATAAACATCCTTTATTATTTAAGAATTTAAAAACATGGAATCTTTGTTAGCTTCAGAGTCAGTATTTTGTTCACTTTTTAAGCAGCCTAAAACTTGAAAACCTGTCATCTAAAGTTTTGACCAAAAGTTGATTTTAGTCATAAAATTGGTACCAACTTGGATTATATAATTAAGTTTACTAGGATTATTCTACCTTAACTCTTCAGTTTCGTAGAATTAATAGTTATAATTTTTATTACATTTTTACATAGTTTATAATTTTATTTAATATAATAGCGTCAATTTATGATTTAAATATGTATTTATTCTTGTAGTAAGCGGATTTAGAATAGCTTGTTAAACTATATATTTCTTAAAAGATGCTCAACAGCACTTTCAACTTCTAAATTACATTCTTGGAGTGCTTCAAGGTTCTTGAAATCATTAGGGAAGCCCATTTCTCTTAAAGTATTAAGACCAAAGATCAATTGAACGTCTTCTGGCTTAATGTCCTCAGCAATATCTTTTTTGCTCTCATTACCATCATCGCTACTATTTCCTGAAATTGGTGGGTAGTTTTTATTGATGGTATCATCGCTATCAACTCTTATACTATTGAGCTCAGTTTCTTCAACTTCTTCAGTTGAAATTCGTTGATATTCCTTAGGTTTTGGTGGACGAATAGCAAATTCATCACTAAATGGGTTTACAGGCACTTGATATTCGTTAAATGTAGGGTAATATTCATTAGAAGTGTCTTCAAAACTTCCAGGCATATTATTACAAAATTCACTGTTATTTATTTCATTGTTGGATATCTCATGTGAAGGGCTTGCTTCTTTTTGAAATGGATTCATAAAAGTTGGGCTATTTCCACCATTCATTAAAGTCAATGGTAATTTGAATAATTCTTTCATTGGGAATAAATGGTTATAAACACTCTCAGTTAAATTTTGATCATCAATGCTACTTAGTCTTTGATTTTGCTCAAAATGGGAAGACTCGGTTTTGCACTCGGAATTATGATCTTCTATTTGTTCATCTTTAGTAGAGTTCTCAGTTTCTTCAACATGAGTACTGATATTATCCCCAGTATTTGGTATTTTTTTATTTTGGGTTTCGTCATTAATTAATATCTCTTTTAATACTTCATTAGCTTCATTAACAGAGCCTTTGCTCCCTACTCCTGATTCAGCAAACGTTGGTTTTGGTGGACTAGAATCGACACTATTGAACGCTTCTCCCAAATAAACTGTCTCTGTTGGGCAATTTTCTCTATTACGTTTTGTATGGCACCCATACCTTGAAGAGGTTTGATGGTATTCATGATTCTTTCTCATACATTTACCCTTATGTTTAGCTCTGAGAAATGGGGATGGTAAACCAAATTGGCGTAAATAATTAAATCTTCCAAAGTGATCATCATTTGAGCACTCTTGGTTATTGTTAGCATTAGAACTACATCCTCCTTTGGCTGATTCAGCACTGGAATTATTGTTGTTGCTTGAATTGGCTCCATCATCACTTAAATTGGATTTCATCCAATTCTTAGAATCAACATTGGTTTTGATGAATGGGACTAAATCCTGCTCAATAAATTCGGCCATAGATGAGCCGAGGTGGACAAACAAGGTTTTCATGTTGCGAAGTACTTCATTTGCAGCTTGTTCGGCTGAAGTTGGCGGTTCCTTACTTCTATCTCCATTGGCAATTCTGCTTATAGCTTGCTCAAAAAGATCAAGATCAATTTGTACTCCATTAAAAATTTGATCAGAAAACAACTCAATGATTAGCAAAGAGGCTGGGATATTTTGAAGTTTTTTATCAGCTTCATGACACACACTTCTTAATCTTTGAACTTTAAAAGTTATTGGATCTATATTAGCTGTACTTGCATTTATATCATTAATATTCATATTCTGATTTTCAGCTTCAATTTGATCAGTGATTTCACAATCTATGGGCAACTCAGCTTCTGGCTCTTTGGGTGTGGAGGATTTTAAACTTTTGGTATCAATATCAGGGATACTTTCGACAGTTACATTATCAATATCAGGGATGTAAGTTGGCACAGGTGGAAAGGATTCATTTTCACTTTCACTTTCAATAAGTGACTTTGCTTCAATATTAGGAAAGCAATTCGATACATAACAAGCTTCTATTGGAGCAGGATTTATAAAAGCTTGATCATGAGATTCTGGGATGGGATTATTTGATTCATTGATTGAATCTTTGTTTTCAACTTCAGCGATTTCTTCTGTAGCCTCAAAAAACTCGGGCTCTTTTGCAAGCACCTCACTGTTAGTACTGGGGGTCTTTTCCATAGTTTCTGGAAAAGTTGTTTCGAATAAAATTGTTTCCTCTTTATATGGCTTTGATTCACTATCTGATTTTTCCAGTGGAGTGTCAGATGGGTTTAAGTTACTTGAGCTATTATCTTGACCCTCTTTTATATCATCTCTAGAAGCATCTTCTATATGAGAAACTTGTGAAATGTCAGATTGATCGATGCTTTTACTGCTATCATTGGCGCTTAAAATATCTTGACTAGTATCACTTTTAACTGATTTAGCTACAGAATCGTCGCTGCCTTTGTCATCTGCTGGTTCAAAGCCTTCATCAATGATTTTATGTTCAGAACTTTTATCATTTCCAGGTGTACTTTGATCAACATCTTCGGATACTTGTTCATTGGATGGAGATGAATTATCAACAAGTGGGGTCATATCTTTATCTTCATTAGGATTTAATGGTGTAGGTGGATTAGTTTGGCTATGATCATTATTAATGTATCTATTTTCTAACCCAGTATTAGTTTGATTATCAGCTTCATTGATATCATTCAATGCAGCACCAAATGCGTCCCTATGCATACTAGGTGCAGGACTTGAGGGAGCTAACGATGAAGGAGGGATTGAGCTTAAAGTTTGTTCATTGACTTGGTTGTCTTCATTTTCAGCTTCACCAAAAGTTTTATCTTCATTTCTAACAACCGTCCATCCTATGCCATCACCGCTTTCAGCGTTAGGAATAATTTCAAGACGTCCATTAAACTCCTCGTCTAAGAAGAAATAAAAATCATCGTCACTATCTACAATGACTGAAACACCCATACTATCTTTATAACAAGTGACTAAAGGGGGAGATATAGAAAATAAACGACAAATCTTTGCTTCAAATTCATCCCACTTCATATCATAGCGGATTTTTACTCTTCTTGCAATGCCATTATGAACCACTTTTATAGTGGTCAGTTCAGGGTATACTGAAGAATTATTTTCAACATTCATTTTGAAATCAAAAATAAATTCTTAGTTATTCACTTTATACTTTTGTGATCCAAACTTGAAAATTGTTTGGTTTGCTAAGTTTGTATGTAAAATAAAATGTTTGTCAGTTTAAACCAATTAAACTTTATTTATTGTAGCTTCCAAATCATTAAATCATCTTATTTGCTCCATTTTCTTGATAAAAAAACTTTCTGAAACATCTTTCATTATGTCATTTAATTCGCTGCCAAGGTAGGTTTGAGTGCCAAGCATATACAAAAGGCAGTCACATTTATTATTTTTCCTCTTTTAAATAAAATCGCAGCCATGGAATTAAAAAATTGCAATATAAAAAGAGAGAAAATTAAATGATCAGTCAGTAATTTAAAAATGTAAGCTTTTTTTTTCACTTCATACAAGTTAAAAAACTATTGGTTATAACATTAAATAATTTGATAATAAATTTTTTGGAGTAAGGTTCTCCTTTGAGGGTCTAATCTAATTCACGCAGCAAAATTTGCAATCTAGAATGTGTGGAAATATTTTTTAATATGGACAAAATATATTCAATTTTTAAAAAGAAATAATTTCGTGATAAGATATAAATCAGAGTGATAAAACAAAAAGTTCTTTTCAGCCTTAACCCAACTTTGATATTATCACTAAAGTTGGATTTTAAAAAGTCACAGATTTTAAATTTAAAAATGGGGCATAGTTTATTTCACTCATATTACAACTGTTTCAACTCGATTGTAACCTAACTAATTATTCATTTAAGAGCTTTTTTGCTAGGATCTAAAGGCTGTTAGAAAAAATCAAACAACCAGCTCTGGTACAGATTGACTCAGTCGTTAAGTACCCAATCGTTGGTCATTTTAGCTAAGGATCAAGGGTCCGACTTTTTAGGTGGGCTTTGTTCTAAAAAACGTAACAAACAGAACTTCAGATTTAATTATATAATTTATAAAAATTAACACACCTTTGGGATCTATAGTTTAACGTATCATCTTGATACTATCGGACCTTCCACATCTTATTATAAAGCAAAAATAATTATAAGCCAAAAAACCGAATTTTAAAAAAATAACTAGTTCTAAGTTACTGCAAATTGGGTTGCAATAGAGCTATAGCAGCTATAAAGGATACAGACACATTTTAAATTGTATATATCGCTGCGTGATTAGGATAGCTCTCAAAGGGGGATTTTATTATTTTTAGTCACATTTATCGTATTAAATCTTCTAAACTCATAGATAGCATTTTGGTCTAGTATCGATGTTAATAAAACCTATGGTTTTAAAATCCCCTGCTGCGGGTTTTAACTGTATCAAAATAATGAAGTGAGTTACCAATTAATACAATATTTTAAAATAAGCAGTTAATGTATAATTAAAATGTGAAGTTTTTATTATCTTCATTTGATTCATCTCTAAACATTAAAATGACTTTCTTTTTTAAGTACTAAAATAAAATTTAAGTAAAAACTTTAATATGTGCACTTATTTTTATTATCAATGGGCCAATTTGGCATAACTTATTGACTTTAGTTTGATATTTAAACTAATCCTTATTGAGGGAAGCTAGATCATATTTACTAGATACCAAAACTTTATTACAAGTTTAATCACAATCAACATAAGCACCATCAATATCTTTCAAAGATTCCGCTGATGCAAGCTTATGATTAAGGCTATATAGTTTAGTAACTGGTTCGCTAACTTCTCTGACAGGTTTAGCTTTCTTAAATTCTGTATAAGTTTCTTTAGTTGGCTCAGGTACTTTGGATTTAATAAGAGGCTCTTTTGTTATATATGTAGTTCCTTCAGGCTTTTTAGTTTCCCTAGGAGTTTCCTTAGGCTTTTCAATTTCTTTCTTTTTCTCATGAATCTCTCTACAAATCGACAACCACTCTTTTTAGTTTTCTTTACATTGCGATCCTTCTGTTTAATCTTATATTTAGAGATTTTTTCACATCTAGTATATAAACCATTATATGCAATATGCCAGTGGCTTCACTTAACGCTTATAGAGATTACCATCAGAGACGGTTAGTAAATTGACATAACTTACTAAACCAGCAGTAAGGTGTAATAAAGAAGATTAGGATGACTTTCATATTGATGATAATCTATATAGTTTTTATTTTTATTGAAATTTTTTTATTGCATTTATACTGTCTTATTTACTTATATTATATTATAGAACTACTATTTAATCGAAATATGGAATTATTATTTTATTTAAATATTAAACGATATATATGCATGTTTTTTTGTTTAAGAATCCAGCTAGTAATTATTTCATTCAATAATCCTTATAAATGGACAAATGATTAAAAGCAAAAAAGACACCCCAAAGCTTTATCCTAGTGATATGTCAAGATATTAGCTTATAAATCCTAAATTTTAATACATCCTTAACTTTAGAATTACCTAAATCTTATTAGATTAGTTTACAATACATAGAAGTGTATTTTTGTGTTTAAAAATTTTACTAATAATTTTTCCACTCAAATAGCACACTCAAAAGGGAAAAAGTAATCAAGCCAAAAAAACACCCCTCATATTTAAATATATTTTTAGATCATAACCCATTTAAATGAGATTTTAAAATATCTTAATATATTTATTATTCTTTTGATAAACTCAAGTAGAGCAGCTCAATATTAATCACGTTAAAGTGAATATTATCATAATACTATTAAACATTTTCAATAAATAAAAAGTATCATTGAAACTGTTTCTAATAAATACTGTTAATAGATGAAGATGCTTTTTTGGCCTCATCACTTTTTCTATCTTTTAAGCGCTATTTGAGTGGAAAAAGTATTAGTAAACTTATCAAACGCAAAAATACATCCTCAGACGTTTATTATCTATAATAGCTTATTATTAAAAACATCAACTTCAGCATCCAAGATATTATAAATTTATTAAATCATTAAACTGGTTATTACTAATTGCAATAGTTTTAATTTAAAGTAACTTTTTATTTTTAGATAATTAGTGGATTGCTTAGTGAAAATAACGATTTATGTATACATGTTATTCTACTTGAAATAAAGTTGTATATAGATGATTATAAATTAAAAGTCTACAGCATTATCTTGAATATGTTTGTATTAATTATGGCTTTATTATTAGATAGGCCTTTTATATATCTGGTAAAATAAAATAACCTATATATAATGCATAAAATATATGGATAGAAGAGTGCAAGTAGGACCAATTTTTTATACGTAATACGTATATTTTCTATGCTATTGCCTATGGTCAAT
The DNA here is from genome assembly GCA_030770535.1 of Batkoa obscura. NCBI lineage: Eukaryota > Fungi > Entomophthoromycota > Entomophthoromycetes > Entomophthorales > Batkoaceae > Batkoa > Batkoa obscura. Next base: position 310,372 of record JASVEC010000014.1, read on the forward strand.
TCTCAACTGTATTGAAAATAACATATTTTGTCATTAAATTTAAAAGTTATTTCAATATAAAATAGTATTTCAATACTAATAAATACCTTATTCTTACCAAATAAACATTAGTAATTAGTCACTTGCATATAACATTGTTTCCTAGTTGAGATTTTTAATTTTTCGATCTAAGCAACATTTCAGAAATTATTGCAAAAATTAAATTAAACCAATTTTATTCTTCAATAAGTATAATCTTGACTCATTAATTTACTATTCAGTTTAGATTGAAACCCATTTAATTGGCTTTCCAATTTGAAAAATTGACAAATGCCGAACAATTGCAATTTTTCTATAAAAAAAATGTAACGAATAAAAAACGAAACAGCTAAACAAATGCAATTAAAATATCTCAAAGCCACTTAAAAAAAATTAAAATTTTTACTTTAACGAACTAACCAATTTTGTAACAATAAAAAAATTATAATTAACAATGGCATCATTATCCAGGTCCAACGCGACCAGTATGAAACCAAAGAAAAAATTAAATCGTAATAATCCTAGTTTAACTATAGCAGCAAACATCGACAATACTGCTGCCATTGCTAGCCCTGACAGTAACTTAGCTATTTCTCAATTGAAAGGCCATGCTCCTGTAGACTATTCCCCATACTTAAAAACTTCCACCAAAGCTGAATATGAGTTAAATCCTACCACCATTGAAACGGTTAAAAAATTAGGTGAAGGCGCTAGTGGTACAGTTTGTATGGTGAGATATATTCCAAATGGAACGATCTTGGCTAGGAAGGTAAGAGTTTATTATTTTAATAATTTAAATAGAGTATATTTTAAATTTTAAATTTACAAATATCAGTCTGTTCCAGCAGACCCCGATCCAGCAGTTCACCGCCAAATCATCAGAGAACTAAGTTTTTTAAGAACATGTAACTCTGCGCATATAGTTAGTTTTATGGGGGCTTATTATGATGAAGAAGACTCTTCTATTGCTATGTGTATGGAATATTGTCAAGGTGGCTCATTTGACGCTATTTATAAGAGGGTATTTGCGAAAAACATGTCCATTGGAGAAGGGATTCTAGGCAAAGTTTCAGAAGCAGTAAGTTTTTTATTGAATTGTTAGCAAAGTGAAAAGTTGAAATTAATTTTAAACTTAGGTTTTAGAAGGTCTTGTTTATTTACATGATAATAGAATCATCCATCGAGGTAATTTAATTGTTTTTAATTATATTCAAAGATATAGTATTTTGCTTTTATTTATTTTTATTAATGAATTTTAAATTTAGATGTTAAACCATCAAACATTTTAGTCACAGGCGAAGGCCAAATAAAATTATGTGACTTTGGAGTATCTGGAGAATTGGTGGATTCTATGGCAAGAACTTTTGTGGGTACTTCTTATTATATGGCAGTAAGTTTATAAAGAACATAAAAAATCAACCCCATTTAAATTAATCAATAATAATAGCCTGAAAGAATCCAGGGGTATGGATATGCAGTCCAAAGCGATATATGGTCATTAGGTTTAACGATATGTGAATTAGCAGAAGGCCGATTTCCATTTCCTGGACCTGGAGAACCTAGATTAGCGATTGTAGAATTATTGGATTATATAGTACGTATGCCAGCACCTAAATTAAATTCAACAAAAGGGTTTTCAAAAGAATGTTGTGAATTTGTTAATGATTGTTTAATTAAAGACTCAAATTTAAGACCTACACCAGCCAACATGTTAAAATCAAACCCATTTGTATTGAGATCAAAATCAGTTAAATTGAACTTAAAACAATGGATTATGGAAGTTTGGAGATGAAAAGAACTGAGTACTTTTTAAAATTTCAGTTAATTTATAAAATTTTAAAATTTATCGATGTTTTGAGATTATTAATAAAATTGTGTTATTATTTTAAGACCAAAGATAAATAGATTCTATTTTCATTTTTACTTATACTTTAATTTATTATTTTATCAAACAATTTTTTGAACGTTTTTAAATAAAATTGATAATCTTTTTCTAAAAAACAACATAATATTATCCTATCTGGTATCTCATCACCATTTTCTACTCTCTCCAATAACCATTCAATTAATCCATTTCCTACCGTATCCGCTGCAGTATCCGAAGGAAACCCATAGATACCTGTTGATATGCAAGGAAATGCAATACTCTTCATTTCATCCTCTATCATTCCCAATAAACAATTTTTATAACAATTCATCAACGCTTTCTTATCCATACTCTGTGGTCCAACTGTATGATAGATAAATTTACTAGGTAAACTATATCCAAGTGTTTTTTTATACTCTCCTATAGAACAGGGGGCTTGGTTAATACATTCGGTCAATAGTTGCCTACTTCTGGCAGCACGAAAGATAGAACCGCATACCCCACCCCCTGGGAGTAAGTCTTTGTTAGCGGCGTTAACTACGATATCTACATTCTGTTGGGTGATATCACCAAGTTTTAAATGCAAAATAGTTAGTATTGTTTTATATTCTTTAGGAAGGATGTTAATAGCTTCAGTGGAGAACTTAGTTGATAGTAAGGTGTATATACTATGTTTAGTGGCTATGGACATTTTAAAAATAAAATTGAGTGCGAATAAGAACAAATAAAATGGAGTAAAAAATTTGGAAATGAATCAAATCAATTGGTAAAATAATAGTATTATTAATATAATAAAAATTAAAATATGTATATATAATAATAGCAAATTTATTTAAACTAGGCCCTTTAATAATCGCTCTCCCTCTTAACATTCAAATTAAAAAAAGCTCTCCCCATCACCTTTAATTTTATTCTATCAACACAGCCCTTACCGACCCCTTCTGTTTTATGATATTCTGGACACTGTCCAACTATGTACAATGTATCTCCCTTATCACCTCCAAACTCAAGATTAGTAGGTTTAATAATATTCAATCTAACCTGACCCAAAACATTCCCCTCCTTATCAAACACCATAACTTTTCCTTGCCCATGTCTAGTAACAAATAGATTCCCTTCTATATCCGTACGCATACCATCGATATCATATTCAACGCTGCCGTCTACTTCTTGAAAATCAATAAATTTTTCTTTCTCGGATAACTCGCCATTTGTTCCATCAATAGTATACTTCCAAATCACCTGAGATGATGGTGCTCCTCCTTTGTTAAAAGATTCTGATACATAAAGATATCGGTCATCAGGTGATACCTCAATTCCGTTGGTACGACCTAGCTTTAATAACCTTTTAAAACTACCAACATTTGAATCACATACCCATACATCTCCATCGCCTATTTTATTATCCTTAACAAATTTCATACCAGAAGTATAAATAAATTTCCCATTATTAGTAATAGCTAAATCATTGGGTTGTAATAATTCATCATCTTGACATAGAATAGAGCTCTCTATTTTGTCAATATCATTATTGGCTAGCTTTAATTTTAATATACTATGTAATCGAACATCCCCTGTTACCAATTCTGTTCCTGATAGAAAGCGTATACTATTGAACCAAGAATTAGAATCATTATGAGCATAAAATAGACTGGAATGGGTGATTGAACCTAATTGGTGTAATGTTGTGTTACTACCATAGTCTACTGCATAAAGAGTACCATCTGGAGATACTCCAGTACCTTCAATATAAGGACCAAAAGGACTAGTTTCACTAGTTAAATAGGGTTTAGCGGTTAGATCAAATGATTGACCATTTAAATTGAGGGAGTTTAATAAACGGTTGGCGTTTAAAAGGGTGGGAAGAAGAAGAAACAAGCTCTTGAATGAATACATACTGTTTTGTTAAGTAATAAAGAGATAAAACTAAAAAAATTGGATTTAACTTTTTTTTGAAATGGTTCTTGTTGAGTTACGTAACAAGATTATTTGAATTAGGATTTAATTAGACTGGGAAAAAATTAATTGCATAATATAAAGTGATATGATTTTAATAATATCATCAAATAGATATTAATATTTGCAAAGAAAATTAAATTAAAATTTGTTTTTCATAGAAATATCGATACAGAGCATAATTATCTTATTTTAAATTCCTTTAGATTTTTTGAGTTTTCATCGAATTTATTATAAGAACACATAAACTTAAAATTATACTATCTGTATATGGAAATGTATTTTTGTGTTTAAGAATTTTACTAACAATCTTTCCACTCAAATAGCGCTTAAAAGATAGAAAAAGTGAAGTCAAAAAAAACACTCCCATACTGTATTTTCAACCCTGTCACTGTATTAAATTGGTAAGATAACACATTTTTCTCTATTATTTAATTTAGTAATGTGTAATTTAAATACTCTCTTCTATCTTTATCCAGCAAGCAAATTGAATAGACAGTTATAATTTACTAAATCAATTTACAAACATCAAATTCAACTCTCATTTACCTCATTCTAACATTAGTCCGAATTTAATTGGTTCAACTGCTAAGTTATTCTAGAAAAATCATAATCTTAAAAAAAATAGCACATAAAAAGCATTATTAATTTTTTTATATTTACTAAGTGATAAAATAATTGAAAATGGTACGAGCCGCGCCACCACCACCACAACCAGAAAATGAATTAGTTCTATTTTATAAAGGAATACCCTTGTTAACACGTAGTATCTTAACTTTATCTATTATCATAAGTTTAGGTTGCCATTTAAGATTATTTGAATATGGCTGGTTTATGTATAATTGGCATAGTTTGTTTTATAAATATAGGGTAAGTAAAAAGAGATTAGGATATTTATAGTATAGAAAAAGGAAATAGGATAATAAAGAAAATTGAATGATTGAATGCTAATTATATAAAATTTTAGGTATGGACTCCAATCACCACCTTTATGATCTATGGTGTTAATATGGGCTTTTTGTTTGATATGATATTTCTCTATCGTTATTCATCTACTTTAGAAATGAGTAAATTTAGTGGTAGACAAGGAGATTATGCTTATTTTTTAATGTTACTTATGGGTACAAGTTTGGTAAGTTTATAATGGAATTTACCTCTTAGTTTTTTACATGATCTGATGAGATGATATTTTTTTAACACACTTTTTTTAGGCCTGCATGAAATATATCGGTACTCCAATCCTATCTTCAAGTTTATTATTAGCTATTTGTACCTTATGGTCATTTGATAATTCAGAACAAAATATTTCATTCTACGGCTTGATTAATTTTAAAGTAAGTTATTCTATTATTTCATACCTATAAATCATCCATAAAATACAGAAATTCAAACTAACCTTACTTCTTAGGCCAAATACTTCCCCATCTTTTTAATAACTTTTGAATTTATTCTCTCCGCTGCTGTTCCATATCCATCATTATTTGGTTTAGCTTTTAGTTATGCTTATGATTTTTTAATCAATCAATTTGTCATCCGCTATGGTTATAACTTATTGAAAACTCCTATTTTAGTGTAAGTGGTTTAACTCTATTTTCGTAAGAGCTATAGGTAGTTGACTAATTTTATTATCCTTTTTTAGTGAAAAATTGTTCCCTAATGCAGCACCTCCCCCAACTCCAGTAGGTAGACAAAGTCAAGAACCTATTCCAGGACCTGCCCCTCAAGGTGGTTATAATTGGGGCAGAGGAAATAGGCTGGGGAGTTAGAATGATAGTGCTAATAAATGATCTATGGTTTTCTAATTGTTTCGAAAGTTTTTGTTTTGAATCTCAGCTTTATTACATATACTTTTTTTAAGTGAGAGCTCTAATTATTATAATTATAAGTTTCAACAAAAAGTCCACTTTATCGCAAAATTTACATCAAGTTTCAATTTTTAAACGAACATTTTATATTGATTTCAAATTAAACATACAAGTTTTACTTATTTCAAGTTTTATCTTGATTTTTATTATTATAACAATACATTCTCCTTTAATCAAAGTTCTGCCTAATATAATTTTATATTTAAAAAAGACAAGAGTGATATTGAATTCCTCATTTTACATCAAATATCCTTTGTAGAATACAAATATCATCAGCAACTGATTAACAAAAGGATGGTTTATCCCAAAGCTCTGTTTCTAAAAAACATTAGCCCAAGCATGTGATTTGGCTACGGGGCCTGCCAAATATTATTATCCAAGAAATTTCTGTATATTGGCTAATCAAACTTTAGAATTATTATCAAAAGCTCCTCTTGATCTCATAACTAAAGTTCTTACAAGAAATCTTAACTTTATAATACTAATAAGGCTCTTTGTCAGCACAGTTATTAAATTCCTAGTTGATCATGGGCCATTGACTGATCTCTTGAGAAGTTACAATGATATGGCGCGGAGGCTTGACCTAGTGTGACTAGTAATAAGAGCTAGTTTAGAGGCAGCCTTTGAATTGTTTATTATTAATTGAATAAAGAGTTTAGTTTATCATCAACATTATTGAGTCACCTCATTTTTTACTAATTACTAGTACATTAAGAAACATTAAAGTGGATGTATGTTTTTTTGAGAATTTTTTATAAAAACTTAAAGATTAAGTATGTAATTAAAATATTATATAGATTGAAAAAATAAACTATATTAAAGAAATAAAAGAATAATAGGATAAGCTATAAATATGAGATTGTATTATATGAAACAAAAGAACAAATTCAAAACACTCTAAATTCAAAATATTCAAAAAAGAAAGATCACTCCTCATTATCAAGGACTTGATTGAAAATTAATTATACTGTTCGCTAAGTAATCTTTCTATCTCTTCTTCTTCTTCTACTATCACATAAGATTTTGCCATTTTGTCATAAACCCAATTAAATGGATAAGTAAAAAAGCTATAAATTCGACTCATCATCCCTTTGATTTTAAAATTCCAAGCTTTGGGTTCAATAATTCTATCGGGTCGTATACGATGCATATCATCAATACATATATGTAATAAAAACTATATAAAAATATAAAAACGGTTATATAATAAATAAATAACAACTTACCAAAGTAGAAAATAATACAGATAATGTACATGACGATGTAATCATAAACATAATAATCTGTTGATATTTTACAGCATCCGAGACAGAAGACCCCCCAAGTATTTGGCCCGTCATCATACCTACAATATATTAAAACCAAGTCTTTTTTAAATTGAAAACAAAAGTTTACCTGGTATTGATATTAAGCCGATAATACTATAATAAATGAGATTAATATTATTTACTTTTTTATATAGAACCTATTAATCCTTACCTCATTGAATTAATTGTAGGTAATAAAGCCAATTTAATAGATTGTTTTAATAACAAATTAGTAGCCTCTAATCTTGAAGCGCCCATCGAAAGATAAACTTCAATATTAGCGGAATTTTCACTACATAAATATCATTTTAATATCAAGCCTTAACTTTATTTAAAAATAAATTTACCTTAATTCTTTTAAACAAAAGTTAACGGCAACAGCCACTGCAGACATTGAGTTTCCAATCAACATACCAAAAGTAGGGATAAATTTATCTGGCTGCCAAAAAGGATCCACTTGAATAGCGAATAAATTTCCTATTTCATCGATTTAGATTTATTAAAATAGAGTAAATACTCAATCAACTTACCTGCAATAGCAATTCCAATACAACTTGATGTTAATGACAATAAAACAAAAGGCAACTAAAAAAGCTTCATTAGCTTCTATCCTTTTTTTAAAAAGATTATCAAAAATAGTTTACCATAAAACTGAATTGCCTTCTTGTCTTGGAATAAACTAACTCAAAACTAGCTAAACAAGTTAAACAAAATGCTAACATTATTACAATTATTGGACTTGTAGTCCCCAATACTTGATCCAATACTGTACCCATTAAAGTGAGTTGTAATATACATCTTAATCCGGCGATAATGAGTTCAAGTGATAAACCAAGGTTTAAGATGAATGAGAGGATAATGGGGAAGAGGATGAAACCAATAGAATAAAGTACATTGTACCAGGTTAAAACTTCATCCTCTGAAGACGGTGGTGTAGTGTAGTTATTCGGCATAGATTTTGTAATTTATTTATTGAACAGATTAATTACTATAATTAAACTAAGTTGTAAGTATTGTTATATGAAAATGACAAAAAAATGAAACAAATAATTTTATTAATTTTTGTTAAATTCAAAAGTTTGGAAATAAGCTGAAGTTTTACCGCTATAGAAAAAAAGTTGGAAATTAGAAAAAAATTAAATTTGCTTTTTTTAGGAAGTTAGAGATTACTCATTATTGATTGGAGATTTTTCTAGTGATAGTGATTGATTATCAATAAAATAAGTTAGTAGAAGTCTATAAGGTTTTTCTATTAGCAAAAAAGTCGCTAATTCTATATAACTAGCAGTTGATAGTATTTCTATTGATATTCTTGAATCAGTGTTAATCTCTGTATTTTTGTTAGACCGCTTTATGTTTTATTTTATATTCTAAAATAAGTTGGAAAGCTTTTTCAATTATTATTGAAATCTTAAATACCTATCTATTTTATCAATTTCAATCACAAACTTACACCTTTTTGAAATGTATAAAATTCCGATAATTTAGTAATTATAAGCAAAAATTTAACAAAATTAAATAAAAGTTATAGGAATAAATAATGACTAAATCTATGCAGTTATTATTATTTCAATTTAAAATACTTACAATATCTTTATAGAACATTTACTTCCAATATCTATAACAAAACTGAGTTCAATTTTTTTATCAAATTTTTATTTTCCAACTATGAATAACTGCAAGGAAACAACATAGAATTCTTAGGTATTGTAAATATACTAAAATATATAAAAGGAAAAATATCATTTAAAAGTAACTAAAGTACAAGCTCAGAATAGTAGAACTAACATTGTAAATTTGTATATATTTTTATTAGGAAAAGCTAGCAAAGTATTGATATTGTTTGAATGTAATAAATGTTGATAATGAGAAATAGTATGATAGTTGAATGAGCGCATGTATTCAATCTATTTACCTGTGTATTAGTTATCAAGAAACTAATAAGCGCTAATTAACTTTTGATTGAGATTATTGGTTTCTAATTTAGTAGCTACTATTTATTTCAGTCAAGCCAATATAACAAATGTGATAATATCAACCCTTTGAACGTCACTAATTTTCATAGAATTTGTCTACAGTTAACTCCCTAGGATGAAACTGCGAAAAATAACATTTAGTCAGCACAACATTTGATCAACACAGCTGCTGTAACCCTATTGAACTTAGTTTTCGGTAACTTTTATAGCTAACTATTTAGTTTGTTTTTTAAAGCATAATATAGGCTTTATATTATTTAGCAAAATCTTATCCTTAGACGAACAATTAACTAGGTTTGATAGAATTACAGTAGTTGTAAAATCTAAAAAAATTAGCCAAACTTGCACTTTATTGGTTAAATGTTACTCTTGAACTGAGAGGATATATTCATATTAATCGTTTAATAGCTTAAAAAGGGTAAGCAAGATCAAATTAGTGATAAGAAATTTAGCACTTTTAAAGTGTAGTTCTGATGACTGAGGAGTTTCAAAGAATTTCGTTAATCAAAATTAAAAACTTGATATTGCTCTCATAAGCTATTTAGTATTAAAAAATAATATATACTCTTTAAAGCATCTTAGTGCGCTAATCGTCAACATAATGAATACTTGATTTTATTGAGAACATTTGGTAAAAATAATGAAACTAAAAAAACATTCCCTTATCCTAATATATCAATTGTCATTACATAATACCTTTTCTTTATTAGAAAATCAATTTGATCTTTCTAAAATACCAAGACTAATTAAGTTGGAATATTGAAAATTAATAATTTAATAAAATATTGTTACTTCTGAAAAACTATAAGGTAATAAAACATAACTTTCAGTCCTTTAATTTTTCTTTAATATTCTCTAAATATATTATTATTAAACTGAATTGAGATTTTTACATTATACTATACTATTAAAAATTACTATTCTTTAAATTTTTTATATAATTTAAATAAAAGCTAAAGTGTATTTCTATATTTAAGTTGGATTTTAGATAGCTGATGTCTTTTGTAGCCCTCATTCTTGTTTATATTTATTTTCTATGGCCTTATTTAAATGAAAAAATTGATAGAAATTTAAAAAAATAATTTGTCTATATTTAGTAATTTTTTATATATGGGGATGTATTTTTGTGTAAGAATTTCACTAACAATTTTTCCGCTCAAATAGTGTTTAAAAAGTGGAAAAAACAATGAAGCCAAAAACACCCCCATATATTAATCTTAATTTCGTGAAATTTCAAACTGATTTAGCATAATAAATAATAGCTAAATCCACGAAACTAATAAGATTTTAAAATTCAATACTTTACTGTATTATTCAATTAAATTTGTTATTAATAACTTATAAAATTAAAAAGAAATCAAGTTAATGAATATTACCTTTAATGATAAGAATTACTGCTTTTTTTGAAAAACAATTTCAAATATTTAAAATGGAAATTTAAAACGTTAGATATTCTCAATTGAACATAAAAAATATTTGAATTGAATGAGAAAAATAAAGTAAACTTAATAAGCTTAATAAACTTAATAAACTTGGACTTAATTATCCCTATTTTGCTAAACTTTAACAATGATCATCGATTATAAATCTCTAAAATTACTTCATAAAATTTGTCAATTTTTTTGAAATAAAACTCTAATTATTATTAATTATTTTTCTTTTTATAAAATTTTAATCTAATATACTTTACTACATGTTATCTCTTTACAATCTTACTATACTTTTAATACTTCACCCCTTACTTGCCCAATCCCCCCTCAACAACCTCACTAACATCATCAAAGATCGTCCACGGTATGATTCCCGCATCATTAACGGTGTAGAAGTCAAACCCTTCTTTAAATATCCGTGGATGGCTGCCATACGACGCAATGGAGGTTCCTTTTGTGGAGGTGTATTATTGAGTGAAACTTATATGATAACAGCAGCCCATTGTTCCAAATCTGGAAATAATCGAGAATTTAAAATCTTAGCTCATCGACATAATTTAAAAATGAGTAATGAAAGGGAAAATGGATTTTCTTTAGAAGTAATTAAAAGGACAGTACATAAAGAGCATGATAGTAAGTTTAGTAACTGAAAATTATTAATGAATGAATATTAATTTATTATTATTAGTTGCTATTTGGGAACTAGAAAAGAATACAAATTTTCGATTAAATAATAAAATTCGATTAGCTCCATTAAATGATCATAGTAGTGTGCCTGGTGAAAATAGTAATAAATTAGTTACTGCTTTAGGATGGGGTTGGGTAAAAACAGGAGGTCCAGGTTCATCTACTTTAATGCAAGTAGAAGTACCTTTAGTAGAACAATCCAAATGTCATAAATTATGGAATAAAAGAGGAGTGGATATTAATATTGATACCCAGGTGTGTGCTGGTTGGCCAGAAGGTAGAAGAGGTAGATAAATTTCTTAATGGGAATGTTAATATGATTTTAATTAATTATTAGATACATGTAAAGGAGACTCTGGTGGTCCTTTATTTTATGAAGAAGATGGACAATATTATTTGGTTGGTCTAACGAGTTTTGGTGACCCATGCGCAAAAGCAAATACACCAACGGTAAGTTTATTTTATTATTAAGTTATTAATATTATTTGATATATATTAATACTTAACTATTTTAATTATTTAGGTTTATGTAAGAGCATCTTATTTTGAAAGTTGGATTAAAGAACATTCTAATTTAAGTTTAAATCTGCAACAACAAAATCCAATTTCTATTGATCAGAATGATAATTTAGATATTAATATCAATGACAAGAATAACACATCAATGAAAAAAGAACCGAATAATAATGATAATGATAATAATAATCCAATTCATACTCCCATCGCTTATTTAATGAGTAATACTAATGTTTAAATAATAATAATAATAATAATAATAATAATAATAATAATATTTAATTAAATAAAAGTAATAATTTAAAAATGAAAGTTATTTATAAATTCGACATTTAACATAAAAATATATGGGGTTGTTTTTTTTCATTATTTTTCCATTTTTTAAGTGCTATTTATGTGGAAAAATTGTCAGTAAAATTCTTAAATACAAAAATACATCCCCATATAATATTAAAATAAAAATTAATATTTAATAAAATCAAATTTATTTTTAAATGATTAATCTATTATTTGATACTATTAATAAGAAGGAGATGGTTAAGTAAAAAAGGAATACTTGAAATTTAAATCAAATCAATTAATTTAAATTAACATTAATAAATGATTAAAAAAGTACAATTAAGCCATAAGGGAAGGAGAACGAGAACAAAGGAAGAACATGATACCCGCAGTTAAGCCAGAGAAAGGTAAAGTTAAAAACCAAGAGAAAAAGCACCAACCTAACATTCTCCAATTAAGAGAAGAAGCTGAACCATTACAAAGACCAACTGCAGCTGTAGCTCCAGTAATACAATGAGTAGTAGAAACAGGTAGACCAATTTTAGAAGCTGTAATAACAGTCAATGAAGTACCTAATTCCATTGAAAACCCTCTTGATGGAGAAACATAAGTAATCTTTGTGCCCAATGCTTTGAATATATTGTAACCATAAGTACATAATCCTAAATCAATAGCAATACCACCAAATACAACTACCCATAATGGTACTGGTATTTCTTTATTAATAGTACCACTTTGCCAAATATTATAAACAACAGATAATGGACCAATAGCATTAGCTACATCATTAGAACCATGTGCAAATGAAGCCATACAAGCAGTAATCACTTGTAAAGTAGAATACATATATTCTGTATCATTATCATATCTAACAGCTGAATCCATAACTTCCTGAACATGATCACTTTCTACTTTATGAATATCGGTAGATACACCTTTAGTTAATGCTCTTTTAATTTTTCCAAAGAAAGTAACAGGTTCTACTTCTTCATCATATGTTTTCTCTTTAGGTACCTCAGGAGAAATGTCTGATCTCTTTGGTTGTGGACCAACAAATGGCATAATTGGAATATGATACCATTTTAAATTTTCATCATTTTTAAGTTTACGACGTAAATAAGGTACAATAAAAAACCAACAAAAGATGGCTACAGCTACAGAAACACCCACGGTAATACCAGCTAATACAGGTATATTTAAAGATTTAGTGCCTTTACCATTTTTGAATATAACATAAAATATATTAATAGCCGCAGTTAAACCAAAATAAATTGGAATAGCTTTTAAACCACGTTCAAACGAGTTTTCATGTTTTAAAACTAAATGTTTGGTCACTAAAAATATAATACTGGCAACAATACCTGCAGTTACTGGGGATACAAACCAAGAAGTTACAATTTTAGCTACCCCATCATAACCCCAGATAACGGATTGTGGTCCAAAACCAGCAATACCAACACCAATTACAGCACCAACAATAGCGTGGGTAGTTGATACTGGCCAACCTAAACGAGTAGCAATTAAAGTCCAAGTAGAAGAACCAACTAAGGCGCAAAACATAGCTAACATTAATAAAGGTGGGTTTTTTTCAAAATTAGAAATATCAATAATTGACTTTGATATAGTGGATGCGGTTTCTGCTCCTAACAAAAAGGCACCAAAAAATTCAGTAAACACAGCAATCACACATGCTTGTTTTAAGGTTATCGATCTGGATCCTACCGAAGTTGAGAATGAATTAGCTACATCGTTAGCCCCAATACCATAAGCATCAATAAAGGCTACTATAACCGTTACCGCAAACAACCAAGTGTATTCGTCTAACATGTGTGGAACTGGAGAGCTATTAAAGTTGATGAAAAGCCTATTAGTCAGTGTTAAAAACCGATAATTTTAATTCAAAGTCAAATGAGCTCTTTTTATACTCTTCTTTTTGAACAATACTACGATTAGGTTTAGTCAATGATATAATATTCAACAGACATGAATATTATTGAGATACAAACTACTTAATTTGTGTAATTTAAGTTAACTAAATTATTAATTAAGACTAGAAACTAAGATAATTGAATATTAAGAAAATGGAAAATTCTTAAATTAATTAATTTAGATATGATGAAAGTAATAATATTCAATTCTATATTTATTTGTTTTAGATTATAATGAGTGGGGCAAGAAGAATTAGCTATTGAAAGGGTTTGACCTATAGTTTCAATAATAGTGGTAAATTACTATTCAATTAAGAAGCTTCGAAATAAAGTTAAATTTTATTAATTTACTCAAAATTTAAAGCATTAAAATAGATTTTACAATACCAACTTTCTTTGTTGAGATCTAATAGACACAAAATTGTATATATTTTAGTATTAGATATATTGAGTATTATATTATAAGGGTACTTTTAAATGTTGTAATAAAAAGCATACTTTCAATACAAGTTGTATTTATTTAATTTTCTTAATCTTTTCACTAAATATAGCAATGATTGTTTTCTAAAACCACTTATTTTAAATTCAATTAATTATTTATAAATTTTACAAAAATGATTCAAAATAAATTAGTTGAAATTTAATATTTTATTTGCCTCTTTCGATTTTGTGTTTTTTTGGGGGGGCTATTGAGTTATTGAATTATTGAAGATGAATGTAACTTTAGGCATTTTAACTACCGAGAAAAATAAAGGAGAAAATAATTCAAGTGATTAAAAAATTCTAGGCCATTTTTTTAACTTGTACTTATTGTACTATTGAATTTATTTTGATTGATAATTAGTATTTTTACTATAATATCATACTTACAAATAAAAGCTTTATAATTCTACATCTATGAACTTAATCTTAAAAAGATTTTTTTCTTTATTCAGCTTAAACAGTATCTAATACTTCCGATTGATTACAAGAATTTATATTGAAATATCCCTACTTAATTTTAAATTATATTAATGTTTAGTATTTAATATTTAACAGGTCACAAAGTTATGTGATTTTTGTACTCTTATAATTCAGTTATTTTTTATCTAAAATTAAATCAATTAACTTCACTATTCAATTTGTACTTATCTTATATACTCGTTTGTTTTATTTTTAAATAATAAGATCGTATGGGGACGGATGTACTTTTGTAAAGAATTTTACTAACTTTTTCACTCAAATAATGCTTAAGAAATGGAAAAGTGATGAAATTAAAAAAACACCCCCATATATGTATCTTTATTGTAAATAAACTACCATGAGTTATTATTCTACTTGACTTCTTTCTTTTGTTTAAAAAAATAGCCTTATAATAAATAATATTGATTATAATAATTCTAAAATTAGACTATCAATAACTTATAACTATTAAGATATATAAAAAAGCACTTCAAAATGGTTTAATAAATGAGTATTATCTCCATATCAAATTATTTTTGCTATTAACCGTTTTACCACCAAATGGCACAAGCATTAGCACCTAATAAACTTCATAAATAGTAATTGGGTATTGAATTCCAATTTTAATAAAACTAATATACTATTTATGAGTATCAAACAGCTGGTTAGGGATATTTAATATGTAAGATTAACAATCCAGTTTAAAACTGACATTTAAATAATACAGCTAAATAGACATTTTTAAATTTATTAATTTAAAAAATATAATATATCAATAACATAAATACTTAAAAATTATTTAATTTAAGTACTAATTAACAATGTTTTAACAAATTTATCTTTTACCCCATAAAAACAGTCAAAAGTAAAGCTAAAATTAATTCTTGATTAACAAAGCTAATATTAATTGTTCTGATAGCTCCAGATCCACTTGGACTTGTAGTAACTGCACTTTTACTAGTACTACTTTCTTTTCTATTAGTTAATGATACTTTACCGGTACTGGTCTCCTTATCAGTTTTACTAGACCCTATATCATTTGATTCAGTAGCCTCGGATTCACTTTTTACTTCACTTTCAGCTTTCTTACCAGTTTCCTTTGGTTTAATTTGATCATCATCCTGAGTTTTTGTGGTCTCTGGAACTTTAGTACCACTCTTAACATCTTTGGGCTCTGTAATTTTAGTAGCATTACTGTCTTGATTTTTGTTATCAGTCACTGACTTTTCTTCCTTTTTCTCAACTTTTACATCGGAGCCATCAATTACTGATAAAGAAGTACTATCAGTTCTTCCATCTGAAGGATAGTAATGATCCAATTCAGGACAAAATGCACTACCATCGGTACTTACAAGAACACAAGCCCCACCTCCATTTTTTATACAATGACGAAAATCACCACTAGCTACACAACCAATCGCATTTTTACGTGTACATTTAGCAGGTATGTTATTCATACTAGTAAACATACCAAGAGCTTCACAATTATCATTGCAGCATCCACATTTTAAACCTGCTATTGTATTAATTAACAAAAAGATCAAAGGAAGTTTCATTACTTATACTAAAGAAGAGATGAAAAAGAAGAAATTAGTTTTTAATTGAAAACAAAGTTGAATCATGAATGCTTTTGTTTATTTATATATGTGGTTTAAGCTAGGGTACGGTTTGTTGTTTTGATTGGATAGTTAACCACTATGTTCTTATATTCTTATATATAGTAAATTTAGATGACACAAGGTTTATAACTTCTTATTTTATATGCTACGCACCTGGGTGATTGATAACTCCACCCCATTTACTGCTTTTAAAGAAACCCTCTTTATACCAAATTGGGGCATACACTAACATACATATTGACTATTGCTTTCTATAAGCGGGAAAATTAATATTTGTTCACAATCATATAGCTTATTTGAAATAGATTTTAAAGAATAATAAGCACTTTGTTATCATAAAGGTTATATGTTAGATTTCTATACGATAGCGTTATGACGACTACAAACATAACAAAAGTTTGTTAATATTTTGGATTAGTTTACCTATTACTTGCTGATCCCAGTTTCGGTGTTTAATTACTTAATTGCTAACATTAAAATGAGATAAAAAATCAAATCGACTAAGCTAATAAGAATAATTGTTAAAAGTGTTTTACTAGTAAATTATAATCTAACTATTAACTCATATCGTGAAAAAAGTATAGGCAAATAAAGGCTATTTTGTTTTTATTTGAAAATATTCTACTAGAAATTTATAAATATTCCGCCTCAGTGGTGTGGCTCATCCATTGGGCTTTTTATAATATGATATTCAAGTTCATGGAATCACCTCCTTCACTTTAAAGAATGTTTCTGGAATTGAAAATTATGCTCAAACGTGGAGCGAAACATGCTCTTATGGTTACTTTGTAATCAAAAAGTGGCTTTAAATAGATAATAATACTTCCTCCTGGGATCTTTCTCCTGCTCTCCTCCATAGATTTGTTCTTATACTTGTTGTATCTTTTTTAAAATAAACCTACGCGCCTTTCTTTCGATTGGTATGTTTAAAAAAATAAATTGCGACTAAGAAAATTAAGCCTTAGGTTTAAGATAGGCCAACTATAAAAAGTTCAATTTTTTAATAGGGGCTATAAGCTAAAGTATCAAATTATTGTATTAAAGTTTAAAATATACTACATATAATCAATCATTAAACTATTGGTAAATATTTAGTGTACTTGGATCAAATCAAAATATATGATTTCTTGAAGAATTTCATAAGAATCGAAAAAACAGATTTCAAAAATAAATAGCCGAAGTTCGAGTTTAGGTCTTGGTAAGCCCAAAATGGATTAGATATTTATCAAAGAGACTCTACTTTTTAAAGCAGTATAAATTTGAGCCGCCTGTCAAAAAACTCGCAAACATTCAAATTTCCTTCTGATATTTCTTTATCTAAGTTCCTTCGATTACTTAAATAAAATGTACTCCTCATTATGACTAAGTGATTGAATAATATTTAATAAGACACTCTGACAATAAGTTCAGTTCAGTGGAGATTCATTTGACTTTATTTAAAAGTAGCTCTTATTTAGGACTCCTAGACCTTCATAAATGTAAAAAAATCTTAGGAATTCTTTAAGAACTTAAGTAAAATATTACTATAAAATGTATATAAATAGGATTTTACATTACATATATATCAAGTTAAATAAAACAATGATAGTTTTAATAGTTATTGTTTTTTAAAAATATAATGATTTAAACTCACATGTTTTCCAATATAAATTTTTTGAATTTAAACGTCATTTTCTCTTCATTTTCTAAAATGGCAGTGGACAAAAAAAAATACGATATAATTGTACTTGGAGCAACTGGATTTACTGGAAGCTTCATATTTAAGGAATTAGTAAATATCCTGAGCGATGTCAATAAGATTAGCCATTGGGATTCATTAAAAGAAAAACATCTAAAGATTGCTATAGCTGGAAGGAACTCTGTTAAATTGAATGGTAAAATTATATGAAATTGAAACACTCTGTATTGATTTTTAGATCTTGTAAAAAACACCTTAAATGAATATCCTTCTTTCAATGATGGCGTCGATTGCTTAGTTGTAGATGTGACCGACTTAGAGCAACTTATGCAAGTTACTGAGCAAGCAAAAGTAGTCCTAAGCGCCGTTGGACCAGTAAGTATAAAATTTAAACTATTAAAATCATTTCTAAAAAACAGTACAAAATCTATGGTCCAAAAGTCTTAGAAGCCTGTATAAATACAGAATCTCACTATGTGGATATTACTGGAGAAGTAGGGTTTATTGAAAATTCATACTGTGAATTTAACAATGAGGCTAAGAGAAAAGACCTAGCATTGGTACATTGCTGTGGCTTTGATTCCACACCAGCTGATTTGGGAACTTTATTATTAAAAAAGTATTTAGTTGGAAAGGGATTAGAGCCTCAATCGATTGATATGTTCGTAGAATTTATTGTTAAAAGCTATAGTGGGTCTGGTAATTTCACTACGTTTGAATGTGCAATGTTAGCTATGACTCAAAGAAATCCATACCGCAAAAAATTCAAGGTGGGTACTAACTATTTGCTGGGCTTTAATTCTAATAATTTTAGGAACTCCTTCCAAGAGCTCCAGCTCCACCCAATAACCTATCACGATCTAAACTACCTGCTTTTGAACCAAGAATAAATGGCTATGTCATCCCTTTTCCTATGGCTGATGGACCAGTAGTAAATATGACACAAAACATTATCCATAAAGAAAAACAAAGTGAGAATTGTGATCTTGAAAGTAGCATAACATCTCTGCCTGCTAGCAACATAGGGTCCTATTTTAAATTCAAAAACTTATTCCATACTATTGCGGCGGTTTTCATGGCAATTATATGCGGTATCATATTGAAGTTACCCTTTGGCCCATCTTTAATATTGAGATACCCACACTTTTTTACTTTAGGGGTTTTCAAACCTTTAGATATGAGTAAACCATCCTTAGAAGGGATTAAAAATGACAGCTTTAATGTTACTTTTATTGCTAAATGCAAAAAGGCTGGCTCGGATTCAGGTTAGATATATTAGTATAGCTGAAAGTATTGTTTTAATATCATTATAGTTTCTGAAGTAAAAGCAAAGTTTTCTGGTCCAGAACCTGGTTATAATTTCACTTCTAAAGCAGCTGCCGTAGCAGCTTTAACTATACTTAAGGAAAAGGTAGTTTTTATTAAAGAATAATCTATTAAATTTACTTATTTTCAAGGTATACGATGGTACTCTCAAAGTTAAAGGGGTGTTGACTCCAGGACTTGCTTTGTTCAACACTAACTTCACTGATCGTATCAATGCACATGAACCTACTGTCAAGTT
Organism: Batkoa obscura; assembly: GCA_030770535.1. Classification (NCBI taxonomy): domain Eukaryota; kingdom Fungi; phylum Entomophthoromycota; class Entomophthoromycetes; order Entomophthorales; family Batkoaceae; genus Batkoa; species Batkoa obscura. The sequence goes on from JASVEC010000014.1 coordinate 330,004, forward strand.
CGAAATTTATGAAAATTAAACTGAAAATTATTTTTGATATTAAAATTGGTTCAATACTGGCATAATATATAATCATTGATTTACTATTTTTATTTTCTAAATCTAAAAAGTGTACATACTACTTGACTTCTATATTATGTGCAAAATTGGTTTATAAAACCCAGATTTGTATTATAAAAAATAAAAAGCATATTTAATGTATTATAAAAAATATCCTTTAATATGAAAAACTAATTTCCTACCCCTGTTAGCTTAAATAAAGCCTCATTGATCTTAGTTTGAATAGAGGACCATTCTAAGTTAAGCTGGGCTAAATCATAGTTACCATTAGCTAATACTTCATCATATGTACCACCACACTCAGCATATAGAGCATTAATATCATCGTCATTTTTAACTGCTGCAACTTTATTATCAAAGCCGCAAAGTTGGCGTAAGCTCTTTCGACCATTAAAATCAGACTGAGCTTTTTCAGTATTTTGTGGAAGTTTTTCATCAGAATAAATCTCCTTTTGTTTGTCTAGATAATCTATATTACTTGGCTTATTATAGATTTGTTCTCTTGAGTAATCAGCTTCAATTAGTTTAGAATCTGAACTATGAACTGACCCACTATTTGTCTTAGTTGACGTAATGTATATCACAGCTAACCCAGTAGTTGAAGACTTAAATGGAGTGTTAGATGTTACAACTGGCTGAGCAGTTGAAGTAGCAGATGATAAATAATATGGCAAATTAGACTTTACAATTGACTTAGATGTTAGTTCACTAATTCCTATTATACTTGTTGTAGCTGACTGAGTAGCTGAAGTAACAGATCCTATGGTTGGCTCAGTCGTTGATGTTTTGAATAGCTTAGCAGATGATATATCATCTACTATAGTTGGCTTGGGCTTAGTATTTAGATTTTTGGACTCAGATTTATCTTTATTATTACGCTCAGTACCATCAGAAACACCCTCTTTTTTAGCATTTATTTCTTTATTGATCTCAAACCATTGGGAATTAATGCTTGATAGATTATTAGGTTTTTCCTTGACTTTCTGATTGTACTTTTTTCCACAATCAGCTAGAATATCGCTATACTGCTCTCTAGTTATAGCGGAACCTATTTTGCTCTTATAGTTACATAAGCTGTGTAAGTCATCCCCAGTTCCAGCTGGGGCTGGAGTAGCGCTTATCAATTCAATAACAAGAATAGGAATCAAAAAAATAATATTATATCTCATCTATAGATAAATTAAACAAAAAAATATGCATCTATTAATTTTATTTTATAAATATATATTAGTTTTGGTTTCTAGTTGTTGTACACTTCAATGTAGCAGTAAATTTATATTTTTAATGTAGGAACTTGTAATTAGTTTGTATCAATCTTTCTTGGCTAAATTTATAGCTAAAATTTATAAAATAGTTCGAATATTTGGATTTAATTAATAACAATAATGAGAGCATTATGTGATATCTATAGTTTTTAATTATTCAATTAATACCAAACTTTATAATAAAGAACCAATAAATGATCTAAATTGTTTGAAACTTTTGTTTAGTCTTCAAAAGTACAATCAGTGTATTATCATTAAGAAATAAATTCAATAGGAACCCTAAGTTATATCAAAATTTAAATTCATTCTCTTCTAAAGCTGTTGTTTAAAATCAACAAAGATTCATATATGAACGATAGTATGCAGTACAGGTGTTAATAAAATAAGATATAGGCCTTTCAAAAAAGCCACATATAATGTTGATTTACTTATTCGACTATCTATTAGTATACAAAAACTGTAGAAAGCTTATAGATCAAATTACTAGACTTTATGGAAATTACTAACTTGTCTTTAAAGCTTTGTTACTATCATTGCTAAACTTATTTTAAACTATTATAAGAAGCCAAATGCAGAATCTAAAGGTTTATTATAGTATTTTGTAAATGAATATATTCAGATTACCAACATAAGTTTATCATTATAATTAATTACTGCTATCATTTAATAAATTAGCTCTCCAATAATACGATTTCCTAAACAAGTAGCTATTGTACTATGATGAACAATTTTTTTTATTTTGAACAATAATATTATAAAAATGATTTGAAAATACTAATTTTAGTAAATTCAATCTCAATTTATTACTCTTAATTTTTTCGATATTAATAAATTGATTTATTTTCAAGTTTTTATTTTACTATTTAATGAAGCTTCTATATTAAGTAAACCTATCCTTTTCAAGAACATTTACTTTATTAAAACCCAAGTAAATCAAGTGTTCTAAGTTAATCATAAATAAACAGTACATTTTCAAATAAGATTACTTTCTTTTATTATTATTTGTTTCGAATTTATTATAAATGAAGTGTAACAACTGCTATGAAGGGCTCGTTCGTGCCAATGAGCTCACTGTAAAGGTGACTAGAAACTGCGAATTGATTCCTAATAATCGTGGATTTTTTAAACCATTAATTGATATATGCAAGGAAGGCCAAACTTTGATCAGTTCAGTTATAAATCAATATGGTGATATATTAACCCTTTGGCTGGAAAACACACAGTACTATTCCGAGATTGCTAACTACAACTCAATACTTGAAGGATGCATGAATGTAATTGACCTTTTTAATAATCTTAACTCTTTTACTAGGATAATGCAATATTCAAAATATGAGCTTTCATTGAAAGAACTTTTGGATAAATACAATACAGCTTTAAAAGCAATCGAAAAAGTTCCTATTAATAAAATATCTCAATTGGGCGGAGGAAGAAAACCTGCTCAAAAAGTTGGTAAAGTTCCTGCAATAGATATTAATAGCGGTATTATCAATTTTGAAGGTAATATCTCAGGACATAACCGAATGAACTCATATACAAAGAAGCTCCCTAATATAGCTGAAGGTACCTATGCTTTGCCAACTTTACGAGAGTCCATTAATGAGTATAATCCTAATAACGTATTTCAAACTAAAAGCTCTGCGCTCACTTCACTGTCCAAATCCCCACCTGGAACTGCCCTTTCTTTTGATGAAGAATACCTAGTAGATGACTTAGCAAACGCCCAAAAATATAAGTCAATCCCTATTAGAAAAACCGATTCTATGCTTATTGGAACTAGGCATATACCTTCTCTATTAGAAGATTATAGCTTCAATCAAACCAAAATAACAGGCCAGGGTACTTTAGCACACATCGAGTTAAATAACGACATGTCATTACCACTTATTATAGAAGACTCTTTTTTTTATAATGATCAAACTAACATCAAAAAGGAAATTCAAAAACCTGAGGTCAATGTTAATATAAAAAAAGGACTAGCTCCCAAGTCAAACGAATTAAATTCTTCCAGTATAAAAACGGATCAGTCCGAGATTTCCGATATTGATCTGTCTGGTATTGAAGATGATATGCTAGAAGAGCCGGATTCTTTACAGCATCAAAAAGTAAATCAAACTACCATAGATGATTTAAAGGCAGTTATCTACGAGACTAACATATTAGAACTTAGCTTAGCAAATTATCGCGAGATAAAAAAAGATGTAGTTAACCCTCAGGAACTTCTTGAGGAAGCATTAAAATTCCATTCTCAATCTACTACAGAATCTAGATCTAAAGCATTTGATAAGTTTCAATACATTCATACACAGTACAGCCTTCCTCAAGCTACTTATTTCCTAGGCTATTATTATTATTGGGGTTATGCGGTTAGCAAAGATCGAGAAAGAGCATTAGATTATTTTACTGAAGCCTCCCAGAATGGATCCTCGGATGCCATGGATCATTTAGGAATACATTACACTTTAAATGGAAACCATACTAGAGCTTATGAATATTACCAATTAGCTTCAATGAAAAATAACTCCAAAGCGCTTTATCATTTATATGAGTGCTACCTTCATGGATTAGGGATCGAGAAATCAGTTACAGAGGCCTTAGTTTATCTTAAAAGGGCAGCTAAAAATGGACATCCTAAAGCATGCAAAAAAGTAGAAAATTACATAAGAGAAGCAGCATCCACCAACGCTGCCAAATGATTTGGTTATTTTTACGTCCTGTTTTAAAAAAGTTTATAAAATTTTAAGTTATTTCATTAATTCTGATTTTTTTAGTGTGTTTTAAATTGTTTTTCGTACATGAATTCATGTTCGCTTACCGTTATTTTATTAATATAACAAATAAATTACACTAAACATAGTCGATGATATATACATATTTATGCTATTTCAGTCCCAAATTCCAGCATTATATATCTTTTCTATCAAAAGCACTTAAAAATGCTGCAATATTTAGCTAAAATATTAGTTTAGATTATACAAAGAACGTAACGTTGCTAAATGACAATTTTCATAACAAGTATGGTCAAGTTTGGTTAATATTAAAGGTTTTGTCAAAAATGACTATAGATCATATTTTGGCATGTAGTAAAATGCATATTTAATAAACGAATCTAAATTATTGTATTATGTTAACTAAAAACAGTGGTTTAATATTTAGTAAAATAACACATCTCAACAAAACCTTTTCTTTATGAAATACTTTGTATATTAATATTAAATTTGCTCAACTCGCCTAAATTTCAACTTATATAAGGAAGATGATAAAAATGATAAAGAGAAACACTAAGTAAATTTGCTCACTCGGGTTTATTTTAATTATCTTCATAGCAAGAATATTGAACCCGATTTTCATTACATCCCAGCTAAATTATTACATATATATTTAGACGTTTATTTAAATCTATCCTTATTTTTAGCCTCCGAACCTTTATGTTTAGTTTGGGGAAGTAGCTTAAATCTTTCATTATGATCTCCAGGTGAATTGGATAAACTTAAAGATTTTACTTTGCTAGCTGTTTCATCCATAAACTTATCAGTAATCTCAGGCGAATTTGATGATAAATTTAAAGACTTTAACTTAGCCGTTGTTTTCTCTACTAACTTATTGTACTCTTCCTTAAGTTTATCATGCTCTTCTTTTTCTTTATCTAAAATCATTTTTAGATATGCCCCATGTCTATTAAAATTATTTAATTTAATTGAATTGATAAATAAATAAAAGTTACGTCAATATTCTTTCAAAAATTTTGACATGATTCTTAGCAGCATCGATTCCATCATATATATCTCCTGTTAAAATATCACTAAAAGAATTGACATCAATTTCCCATTCAAAAATCTCTTTAAACTTATTTAGTAGCCATTCTAGCTCTATTTTTTTTTGTTCAGTAACTACTTTTTCAAAGCTATAATGTATGTCTTTGCTTTTGTATAACGAGATGTGTGCTTTTATCGAATCTATCTCAGCTTTTAATCGATCCACTTTTTTTATATCCTCCTTATATCTGTTTTTACTCACACGTGTTTCTTTTTGAATAATAGAAATTTCACTACTAATTTCCCCCACCTTTACTCTTTGGCTTAGCAATTCATGCGTGTATGATTCGGCTATTGCATTTATTTCTGGATTTCTTGACCATTCAATATTGAGTGGAATCAATTTGTTAAAGCGTAACTCCGCTTTACATATTGGACAATCCCCTCGACCCACTCGTTGTCTTAGCCAATTATTTACACTGAAAATTAATATTAATGATGTATAAAATTAACTTGGAGTTTACCATTTAGTATGAAAGATATGGCCACCTAAAACTTTATTAGTTGTTTGTAATGCTCAGAATAACAAGTTTACATGGCGTTAAACTGGCTGATGACGTCAGTTTCGTATCTTTTTTATCTAATAAATTACATATATGATACACTTCATGTTCTCCCAGAAAGCCACTACATATAATGCATTCTGTCATTCTTTTAAAGCTCAACTTGATTGAAAATAAAAAGCATTAGCTCAGTTTTTTGTTTTTGAATAAACGAACTTTTATCTTTTAACTATTAACTAAAAGAAAAGCATTGTTTACAGCTGTCGCAGCTCTTTTTTGAACTATTTAACAGTTCATTTAGGAGTAAAACTTGTGGTAAAATTTACTTCATAACAAGGATTAGTTTTGAAGGTTAGCTTATATTATTTAACTGTAAAAATTACGTCTAAATAGTTTGAAAAAGATTTGTGACAGCTGTAGTATAGCTACCTACTTAATTGAAAACAATAGCATTACTCAAAAATGCTCGAAGTCACCTCACTAATGTGATCAATAAAATTAACTATCCAATCATTCAAATTATTATGCATTTAGCTGCTACCTCAATCCTTTTATGTATTTTATTCGTCAATATTTAAATGTTTTGCATTATGACTTTTAAAACCAGCTCCAATAATCAAAATAAATTCTTAATTTAAATCAATAATGGCAAGTTGTAATATCTGTCTCCTTGGGCTTAATGTTCCTCCACCGAATGATAACAAAAATGATTCCGGAGGTTCTAAAAATTCAGACATTTGTTCTACGAAATGTAAATATTAGTTAAATAAAAACGAAAAAAAATTAACTCATTTAAAAAAGGCGGACACCTGTTTCATAGTAAATGGTAAAACTATTGAATGAGTTTAATATAATTAAGTTTTAGTATAAATGATTACTTTAGAAAAAAATTGTTTGTAGAATCTTGTCCAGCTTGTGATAAACATATTAATCTATGGAGCCTTATAAAGGTGTTTCACGATTGGAGTTTTGATTATAGCAGCTATCAGATAGACGGAGCTGAAAAGGAACTTAATCATTTAACAAAAAAAGTGGATTCATTAAATATCAAAAAAGATCATTTGTGTGCCAAAAGGGATAAGGCTAAAAAATCACTGCTAGATATTAGTGAAGAGCAACAGAGATTAAATGAAGAAATAGGATTTTTGAAACAAGTTTTGGAACAAGCCAAGAATATGAAAGAGCCAGAAGAGACTCGAGAAATCAAACAAGAAATTGAGGGCTTGATGACTATTACAAAAGAATATATGAAGATCTCAGCACTTATTAAACAAGGGGTCAATATTAACTCTAGTATATCTAATTTATTAAATCCAATGTATTATGGAAGAGAAAGTTTTGAACAAGATAGCAAGATAATGAGGAAGACTATTGAGTAATCCGACTTCATCTTAATCAGAACGAATATTGATCATTTTTTAGGGATTACAAAACTGTAGATGAAAGGCTTAGGAATGAAATGATAGCTCACCAAAATTCAAAAATGGAGTATAAAAAGTTTAAAAAGCGAAGTGATTTGTACTTTAAAAGCATAGATAGCATTGAAGCCCACTCTAATAACAATAAGTTAGATTTTGGTTTAAGTGGCCTGCATAAAACTCTAATGAAATATTATAATGGAATTGAAATGGTTAATGGTAGCGAGTTACCATCGTACACTACTGATCAGCCAATTCAAGAATCTACCTTTTCATTAAAAAATCAGCAGTTTTTAGAAGAAATAAAGTATCAAGAAAGATACATCCCTTTTTGAAAAAAGGAAGGTATGTCTTATCTTTCTATATATTTATTGCCAAGTATAATAAGCTACATCAAAATCTTAAAATCTAGATTTCATAAATATTAGCTAAAATGCGTCTTTTAAATAGTGTAAAATTATGTTCAAATGAATCGTAAAACATACAGAGTAATATAATTATTTTATTATATAAATAATCAATTGGAATCTAAGTATTAAAGGCAAAGATTTAAAAATAGTTATCATTGAATCCTTCATTTAGATGTCCAGTTATGTTAATCTTAAAGGATTTTCATCCTATCGCAGTTGTCTCTTTTAAAAAACTGTTGTCAAATCTCTTTTTTTTAACTCCAGTTTAAACAGCGCATTACCTATACAGGCTTGCTCCTTATTACACATTAACGATATTTAATGGCATAATTGATTTCAAAAATTATTTTAAATTCCCCAGTTTTTATACCTTATACTTTTACACAATAATTGAACGATATTTATTTTTCTTACAATAATGTAATCTAAATAGCATTAGTTTTAAGTAAAAATGAACCTTCGAATATCCGAAACATTATTTAAATAAATACCCTGTTAAATATTTTATTTTAAGTTACCAGAGGTTTATCAAGAGATTAGTTGTTCTAAAAAAATAAAATAAGTAACAATTCTTAATGTCAAGGTAAAATGATATTAGTTTCGTCAGAATACAGTTTTTTCAACAAATCATTCAGGTAATGTAGATAAGTATTAAAACATCATTCCAAAAAATATATTAAACAATAGATAAAAAATATTACTATTTCTTCTTGGCAACACCAACAGTCTTACCACGACGACCAGTAGTCTTAGTATGTTGACCACGGACACGGAGTCCGAAACTGTGACGGATACCACGATGGGCACGAATCTTCTTAAGACGTTCTAAATCATCACGGAGCTTAGATTCAAGACCGTTAGAAACAGCTTGACCGAAGGTACCGTCAATGGTGTCCTTTTGTCTGTTAAGGAACCATTTTGGAATTTTGTATTGGAGAGGATTTTGCATAATGGTAACAATACGTTCGAGTTCATCATTGGTAAGTTCACCAGCTCTTATTTAAGGTTAGTTTTCTGCCCGTTTTTGATAATAGATTTAAATTTACCTCTTGTTAAGATCGACATCAGCCTTTTTGCAGACTAAGTTAGAGTAACGACGACCAATACCTTTGATAGCGGTTAAAGCGTACATAATCTTTTCTTTACCATCAACATTGGTGTTGAGTAAACGTAAAATGTGCTGGAATTGATTGGCTTCAGGTACTACTAAAGACTATTAAAATTGTTAATTTCTAAATCTTATTTTTGATCGTCAATAGACTATGTTTCTTAATGAATTATTGGTAGTGTATCATTAGGATATTATAATGGATGTGTTTCTTTCTCTTCTTCTTGATATTATTCTCGTTTATTTGATTTAATCTTTTTAAATTCTTATTTCATACTTATTTCGTCCTCTTTTATTTTATATATACTGAATTCATTTTGATGTATCTCGTTATAAGACTCGACTTTTATATATTAATGGATTGCTTCACTTACCATATTGTATAATAAAACCCAGACGAAAAGGGGCGACTTCGATTTCTTGCTGAAAGTTTTATGGTTATGTAATTATTGGACTCAACTTGGCTAACAAATTCGATTCTTTGTTTTTATTGGCTCAAAATAGAAAATGTATGAAATCCTATTCATTATTGTTGTTAGTTTAAAGTAAGAAGGATATTTCAATATGCTATAATATAATAAAACTATGAGTTGTGGCGGTCTATTTAATATAGCACTTGAGTTAAATATTATAGACTTAATTGTAGCTTTAAATAAAAATTTGATTTTTAATTTTATACAAAAAAAATGACTACAACTCTTTTATTAGCCAATACTTATAAGCTGTGTTATTACAGATAAAAAAAATACAGTATTGAATGTTTGAAAGTCGAATTGTAGCATTTTTAATAAAATATTAGCTATTCTTTTATAGATATCTTTACAGTTAGTCATATAGTTTGGTATCCTTAAACTATAATCGTCAACTTTAGTTATTAAATATAAAATAGATAGCCTTGATCTCAAAACTTATAGCCCATCATCCATACGCTATGAGTACCATTATAAACTATACTATCATTTTGCCTTACATATTATAGCATATTATAGTTAATAAACTGTTTATTTTACTTCCATTATATATTATATAAGATGAAAGCGATGTTTATGACACATTGAAATTTATTCTAACTCCAATAAAAGTCCAATCAACTCGAAAACTGGGATAAATAACCTAAGATGGATTATAAAGCAAAGTTATGACTTTAGATTATTAGATTTATAATAAAATATCAAAGATATCACCACCAGAGGTTGGGCCTGTTTTCAACACAATTCCAAAAAATCAACTTGGAAAATAAAATATATTTATGGAGATGTTTTTTTGTTTAAGGATTTTACTACAATCTTTCCATTCAGATAGCGCTTAAAAATGGAAAAAGTGATGAAACTAAAAAAATACTCACATATGTTTGATTGAAATGTTAATATTTTCGATATTTTTATGTTTTTAAAGACAAACACATTAGAATAATGTTTAAGTTAAAATTATCGTATGAATTTTTGTGTCTGATAGCTATTTTTTTGATATTTATTTAATTTGAAGTCTGTCATAAATATTGTTTTTACTCTACATATTCAATTTATTACAAATTTATTTTAAATTAATATGAATTATTAAGTTTAAATGAAATAACGATTACAAGTGCTACATCTTTTTTACAAATGTATAAAACTTCAATAATTTAGTAAAATTAACATACTATTATTAATAGTACATCAACTCTTATTTACAAAAAGAGATTTAATAAAGAAAATCCCTGTTTTTCAAAACCATAAAGTTATTTTTGATTTTAAGATTAATAATAAAATGATAGTCATTTTAAAAATAATTCAATATTATTTCTATATTAAGATCTTACATAATGAACACTGTAATAACTCTGGAAGATATTTAAAATATTGATCTAATTAAGTACAAATAAATTCCAATAAAGTGATATTATAAACTTAATTTTAATATTATTAGCAATATTGATATTAATACATTATTTAGCTGAGAAAAAAACAGAAACAAAAAGTTTTATTTTATTGTAATAGAGAAATCCATAATAATATCTTATTCTAAATTTTAATTTTTTTCTTTATTAACTTTTAAAATTTTTATATACTAGTGTATATAATTCTGTTAGTACAAAATTCAAGTAAGAACCATTTTACAAGAAGGAGTAGGCGAGGTAATAGAACCATCAATTTCACAATTACTTATAAGATTGGAAGCTTCATTCATTTTAGGTGAAGTTATTATGCGATCATTATCACTACTTAATTGGAGGGATTGTGCCATTGGGCTCTTTGCGTAATTACTATTAACATTAATAGTAGCTGTGGAATGATTTGAATGAATAAAACTGGCAGAATTCAAATAAGAAGAATTGATTGTATTAATATCTAATTCCAATATCCTTTTTAATATTTTACATGAAAATACTACCAATTCTAAGGTTTCCAATGTTTTAACATAAGTTGATTTTTTGGTTTCCATATCATTAGGACTCTCCTCTACTTTTGTTGAGTTGATTTGTTGTAATAAAATTTTACGTGAATTGAAACTCTGCCTTATACTATTTACCAACGATCTCTTACTTTCCCAACTTCTTTCTCCTAAACATGCTAATTGTAATAAGAAATGCTTAAAGTAACGCTCGCTCCATCTTAAACGGGTGGAAACTGCATGGATTAACTCCAATTTTTGAGATAATGACCAACCTGTAGTAAGTTGATAAATAAATCTTGCTGTTTTGCTTGACCTTTCTCCAATAACTAATGTGACTACTAAATCGATAAGCGTAGGTTGTAATGGCCAATTAATAGTTATGTTTTTAACTAAGTTGGCAAATTTATGATCTCCTACTCCCCAATGATAGAATAATTTGATTAATAATTCCGCTGTTCTTTGTACAGACCATCCGTTAACCAACCAACGTATCGCTCTATAAATTGAATGAAAGTTTTGTTGCTCATATTGTACAATTACTCTCCTTAAATAATATGATATATAATCCACGTTATTCTCATTACGTATCCAAATATAAAATTGAGTATTAAATTTTTTATCCATACCTAAAATAAGCAATTAATATCCTATTGTTAATACTATTACTAATAGACTTACTCTTCATTGCTTGATCTACTTTATCTATGTCCATATCTTCCATGTTGAGGAAATCTAATAGTAAGGTTAATAACTATAATAAGGTCAATTGAAATTAATTTGTCCTACCATGCATCTCAATAGCTTCACTATTAAAAGATAATTTTGTTTGGTTGAATGACATACTAAAATAAAAAAGTTAATAAAAATATTCTATTAAATTTTGAATTTTATAGTCTAAAAATATTGATATTAAATCCTATTTTAAACATTTAAGGGGTTAATTAAATGAATCTAATACAGTTGAAAAGTTGGAAATTTAGGGACCCTTAATCTAATACTATGTTCCTTAAAACTAACCTTAAACCACTACTTAATAAAAATGATACGACTGTTTTATTTTAGCAACCTGGCTAAAATGTATTTTTATTGTTTGAAAGTAATTTTAATCTATTGTATAGATTGCTTTTATATATAACATTTACAATGATTTACATTAAAATTATATCTGATCATTAAATGAAATAGAATTCTAATTGGTAGATTTCTTTCTTTGATCCACCCAATTTTAGAAATAAGTTGGTACAATCACTTTTTAATTATATTCTTAGTTATATTTTGATTGGCTTTACTATCTGTTGATCCGCATAATAATTTGTATAATAAAATAAAGAAACAATAATACAACTTACATTTAATCTATAAACTCTATAAAATTCTAAAAAATAATCAAAATATATAACGTGATAGTACAAGGTATTTATACATTTAATTACTAATAGATTTAGTTAATAAATAGCATATTTTTTCTTCTATTTAATTTTAATTTTATTGTTTGATTAAACTAAAGATAGCTTTTTAATTAACAAAATTAGCTTAATTTTTTTATTAGTAAAAATTATTTTAATTTTTATCATAAATTAGCTCAAAATACGATGAATTTTTGAGTCTCATGGCTTGTGGCTTAAAATTATTTTTATGCCTCTTTTCCAACTTTAATGCTTAGTTTGGATCACTGAATCGCTTACTTCTTTAAGTTAAAATCATTTTAATCTTTTTATTTTGACTATTTTTACTCTGATTTTTTAATAGTTGTTAAGAAGTAGTGATTTAATAATGATTCTTAATAGAATAGTGATATGCCAAATAAGACTATTCCTTTCATTAAAGAAGTGTTTTTTAATGATTTTTGAATCAATCAAATTGTCATTTTATAAAATGGTTCTGCTATTAGTAAAAGTGTATATATTATTACATATTTTTAATATGAGATTAAATATTACTTTTTTGAAAAAATCTATTTTTAAATCCCATTTTGATAGAAGGAGTTTATGTAATATTTTGTCTAAAACTTGCTGAATAACGTTAAACTTGTTTTAGTTTCAATAAGTTTGATATAAATTGCTACTTTCGAAATCAAATTTTCTATTTTTGAGCAAAACACAAGTGTTTTAATAATTAACACAAATCTAGAAAAACAAGCTACAAACAAAAAAGGAGTAATTAGAACAGTTTGCAGTTGATATCTTTGTTTTTAATACAAGTATGAAAAATGTAAAGATTTTGACATACGTACTAGAAATAAATAACTATAATTCAGAAGCAATAAAAAATACCTAGTTGCAAGCTTCTTTATTTAATTTTGTAATTGAAAAAATAAAGCTCTTTGTTTTAATTCCTATGCTTTGTAAAATAACACTATACATTTTATGTATAAAATAGCTTAATGACTTTTTATACACCACATCACAATTAACATGGGTTTTAATTAAGTGGTGATTACAATAAATTTAAATAAATAAATAAAAATATATATATATTGATAATAAATAATAAGTCTATGAATAAATAAAATTTACTAATAAAAAATAAAAGTGTAGAACAAAGTTATTTAACAAAATGTATAAATTTTAATATAAAAATAAAATATGACAAATATTTAAATGACTAAGATACAAATTATAAAATCAGTTTTTGTAATTTAGTTTACTTTGTTAAATTATTTGAGACTGTTAAAAATCTAAATTAATATTAAATTTCACTGTTTGAATTAAGTTATGTGAATAATACTATTTTATTTAGTATATTTTTAATTAAGATACAATAATTTTAAAAATAATAGTCTTTATGTTTATAGTAATTTTATAATATAATATTACTATATTTATATTTATTTAAATAAACTAACAGCAGATATTTGATATAAAAATAAATAGAAACATTTAAATTCAAATTTATAAAGAAAATTTTGCTACTTAATTATAAAAAAACATTTTCTATATTTTAATATTTATGGTAATTATAAGGGAGTGTATTTTTATGTTTGAATTTTACTGACAATCTTTCCACTCAAATAATACTTAAAAGATGGAAAAAGTGATGAAGCCAAAAAAAAACTGTGAAATATCGCTTCGTCAGTCCCATGGTTAATTATTTTGATTTGTTATGAGAATTTCTAGTTCCACCCAAAAGAATATTATCTTCTCATTTTGATATTTATACTTTTCAGAGTATAAAAGAGTTTACAGAGTATAATAGTTCGAGGCTTTTTAACTGAATTAATCCCTGATATCTCGAACATTTAATAAAGCCACTAAGTTTTCTTAATATTATTTTACATAGATTTTACATTAGTATTGTCTATTCTATTTGTCTTATATAGCTTGTAACCTATTACGTGCTATTCCTCATAATCCAAGTCTATCTTAGTTACATAAACTAAGACCTTTCGACTTATAGTGTAGTCAACCCAGCAATAGCTGTTCTTGACTCCAAACCCTGAGTACCAGATTTCACAAAAACATCCTCATAATATGAAATTATTATTATTATTATAATGTTTTTTATATATAGCATTTTAATAGAAAGTATAATTTTTTTCTAACATAATAGTTTTTTTAATAATGTTTTTTGGTATTATTTATTTAATAAATTTATCAGATTTTTTAATACCTTATATAAAATATATAATATGGGGATGTATTTTTTTAAGAATTTTACTAATAATCTTTCCACTCAAATAGCGCTTAAAAAGTGGAAAAGTAATGAAACCAAAAAAAACACTCCCATATGTTTTTTGTTTTATTTGCTTTATATGATTTACAATTTATTGTATACTATTTTTTATATTTTAAATTTACTTTAATTGTATAAATTAAAATATGAAGATTTTTTTTGATTTCATCACTTTTCCTACTTTTTAAACGCTATTTGAGTGGAAAAATAGAAAAAATAATGAAACCAAAAAAAACATTCTCATATATTAATTCTCAGCTTATTAAAAATCTATAACAGACTTTAACTATAAAATACTAAATTTTATAAAATAGCTACTATAACATAATTAATTACTAAATTAATAAGACAATATTTCACATTTCAAAAAAAATTATAGAGATTTTATGTTAAATTATTTTAAAAAAACCTTATAGTTTTAAAGCAGCTATTAAACTATTAAATAAAACAAAGCTTGATTTAATTTTAACTAGGTAAAAATAGCGAAATTATAAAATAAGTTTTTTTTCAAAATTATAAATGGGGATGTTTTTTTTGAGTTCATTACTTTTTGCACCTTTTAAGTGCTATTTGAGTGGAAAAATTGCTAGTAAAATTCTTAAATACAAAAACACATCCCCAAATATTAATTTTTTATTAAATTTTCCAAGACAAATCTGCAATATCTATTTTTGTACATTAGTAACCATAGCTGGTGATAACAAAGGACAAAGGGGAAAAGTATATAGGGATATATTTTTTCAAGAATTTTACCAACAATCTTTCCATTCAAACAATACTTAAAAGATGGAAAAAGTGATAAGGCTAAAAAAATCCTCATATACTAAAGTTTTATTATTTTGGGCAGTTATTTATTCTTAGCTTATTGTAAAACATTTATAAAGTAGTTTAAATAGCCTAACTAAAATAAATCTTATTTTATGTTATAGAAGTTGCTATTCTATTAAATTTTCAGCTATTGACCTATAAAATGCCTAATACCTACTGTTTAAAACTTGACATTAAAAATATCAATTTTTACAGTGTAAAGTGACTAGATTGTTTTTTTAATTCAAATACTTAAGTATAAGGATATACAATCAATTTATAACTATTGAAGATGACACTTGGTTCGGAATATTCCAATAACAGGTGTGTTGAATATTACTATTATTAACTTTGTAAATTATTCTAAATTTGTTTGAGTGACGTTAGAACCTTTTCTTCATCCTTTTACATTTCAACTAATAAAGGTAGATATGGTTTTAGTCTAAAACAAGTCGCTGCTTAATAAACTCATAGAATTGAAATAAAATACATACTAATATTCATTACTTTGTTATAATCTATAGAGTGTATAAAATATCATACTATTTACAATCTTAATCCATCCAAGTTACAATTTTATTTTCAATAACCAATCAAACTCGGTATTGCCAGTTATCAAAGTATGAAGTTAAAAATCGAACTATTATAAAAAAAGCTTTTTGTTTATTATTAATACTATTATTAAAAGGTAATTCACATCTCTATACTATATGAAGAATGAAACATAATCAAATGAAGAATATCCCCTGATTTCTAGTAAACTTACATTTAATTATGGTGAAATCATATTTTTAAAAGGCAAAAATGAAGATAAAGAAGTAATTATAAAGAAAAAGAACTAAAGGAAACATTATAAATTTATATAAAAAACCAGTCAAAGTTTTAAACTTCATTAGGTTTTATAATTCTATAATTGTTTTTGTTCTTTTTTTTAATCACGCTTTTATCATTATTTTTTTAAACTGATGAATACTAATAACTTTAATAAAAAACCCGAACTTATACCACAACGATACTAACCTCTTTCTCCTTTTCAGGTCCCAAATCATGACGTCTAAAAAACCCCAAAGTCTAACTTCCCGTCCACTAGATTTATTGTATTTCATCTATTTCTCTTCTCACATAATCTTCAGTTTACTCCTTGATTGTGCTATTATCTATC
The DNA here is from genome assembly GCA_030770535.1 of Batkoa obscura. Classification (NCBI taxonomy): domain Eukaryota; kingdom Fungi; phylum Entomophthoromycota; class Entomophthoromycetes; order Entomophthorales; family Batkoaceae; genus Batkoa; species Batkoa obscura. The sequence continues at coordinate 346,600 of JASVEC010000014.1, forward strand.
CAATTGAATATGTTCCTACAGTATTAATTGAATTCAATCAATTTCAAGTTAAATTAATGAAAGATCCATTAATGAATATTTATCAACATCAAAAAAATAGTCCTGTTTATAAGAATTTTATTTGGTTTCGTACATTTATTTATGTGGAATTATTGCTTCAAGTACCTTTCTTTTTCTTTGCTTGTTATAGGATATGGAATGGTAAGTATAGGTTGAGATATTATTATATTATTATATTATTATATTATTATAGTTTTGATATTGATATTGATATTCTATTTTTTAATTTAGATAAAAAATGGAGTCTAAAATCTTCTGGTTTAATTTATTGTGCTCATGTAATGACTACTGTATTGCCTATATTAACTAGTGTGACCTTTGATTATCCAGAATTAACTTCTATTGAACGTAGTATTATATTATCAGTTTATGGTATTTATTTTATTATACCTCTTATTTTGTTAATTGATTTATTATTAATTAATACTAATAATATTAATAATAATAAAATTAAAAAACAATAAATTAAATAATTAAATGAGGTAAATACATTAGATATATTGAAGTTATAGTTTTTATTTGAATAATAAAAGTAATATATATATAAATTGAATAATAACAAAAGACTATAATCGGATAAGAATCAATTCAATTTAATAAAAACTAAACAAGTTAAATATTAATACATTATATAATTGTAATCAATAAAGTAAAACTTACTTATTTTCGTTATCATCTAATAATTCTTTAACTTCCCATTGATTAGGTTTACCGCCAATATAAAATTCCAAATCTTCTTTAGTAATTGAATCCCAATATTTATACAACATCATTACAGAAACCATTGTACATAAAGATTCAAAAAACAAGCCATCAAAATAATGATCAGCTAAATTACAGATCTTATTACTTAATAATAATAATAGTACTTGTCCAAGTACAAATGCAAATCCAGATAATGTAATAGAACCTATCAAGAAAAAGATCAACTATTAATTGTTTGTGTAGTAGAAATAAGATTAAACTTACCAATTGGCCAACGATCATCTAAAGTTTTGAATACTAAAACTAATTGAGTGATATAATAAATCAATAATAATACACCATTAAATAAAATATGAATTGAAAATAAAGGTAATGTAAATCTGCCATTTAAACCAGCAAAATTAATAAAGGTAGCAACAGCTACAAATCCACTACCTAAAAAGACTCCTAATGAAGTTAAACGAATACTCTAAATTATTAATAATAATTAGTATCTTATATAAGATATTAATTGTTTGGGGAAGAACTTACCCATAAAGACAATGCAGTACCATCTTCAATAAACTGAAATCCAACAAAACCATTTAAAAATAATGACCAACAACAAGCTGTAATTAGACCTACATGAGCAGCTGCAAAGTACTAAAATGGGGGAAATTAATTAATCCTTATTACTCTATATAATGATATATAGTTTCTCGAACTTACCGGATAAATCACATGATAAGTGGGTATAATACCCGATAATAATACAAATTCAAAACAGACTTGTAACATATAAAGATAAAAAAATATCACCATTTCTTTACGACCTATAAAAGAGAAAAGCAACATTAGTTAGTAAATATATACTATAGTTGGTTAATTCCAAAACACTTACCAATAGCAGTATATTTAGTTTTAATAGAATAGATCATAAAGATACAAAGAATTAAAGTGACGACAAATACAATTAAAGCGGCTGATGGAATATAAAAAAATAGTTCATTAATCAAAATTAATATAACTTCTATTTCGATTTCCTCTCTTTTAACTTACCAACTTCAAAAATAACAGCACTACCAAAACTCATGGAACGAGCATAACATGGTGGATATGAACCCAATTTATCCCCTAAATAAGGACATACCGATAAGGGTGATAAAGTACATAAATCTTGATAAGATCCAAAACTGGGCATTTTTTATATATTATTTTGTTTCTAATTTACAAAGATTTATAAAAAATAATAATCAAATGGAGAATTAACTTTTAAGATTTAAACGGATAAAAATATTTCAATTGGGCCAATTTTATTTTAAAATTCTAAAAATATATTTCAATGTGGTGTTGACTATTTTTGGTAATAAGATGATTTGTTTTTGAACCAATAATATTGAAATGTGTATAAGTTGTGATGTTGTGGTGAACACTTGGATTTGATAGATATGAATTTAATTTAATTTAATTTAATTAAAACAATTATGAAAAAAATGAACAAAGAGTAAACAAAATATTCTCATTCAAAAAAAACAACTAATTTTATTTATATAAAAAATAATAAATTAATACTATTCTCGCTTTATCCCTGATAACAACATTTCTAGTTGATTAAACTAACTTTTAATCTAATTTAAGCATAATAATATCCATTTTCTTTAATTCTTTTCTTACTATTTTTAACAAATGGGTTAATAAATGAGTTTTCATTACTTGAGCTATTAATAGATTCATTATCATTCATTTCATTTAAATAATTCACTGTATTTGGTCGTACTCGACTTGATTTGTTATTTCCATTATTATTCATATTTGAACTGTTACTTTGATTATTAGAATTATTGTTATCTAATTGTCTTTTCATCATTAATAATTCTTGATAAGTTTCTTCTAATTTTATTTGTTTTTTTTGTAATTCCAGTTCATATCTTTTTTCCATCTGTTTACAATGACTAATTTGCAAAAGTTATTAATAAAAGAACAAAACTATTAATAAAGATACTTTAAAATACTTACTTTAAAGCTTCCTGCTTCATTTTTTCTGATGCTAAAAATAAGTCCCATTTTTTATCATTAGAGCACTTGGAAAAGGTATTATAAAATTCAATTTGATTACTCATTAATTGTGTCTCTTCGTTGAATTTTAGTATGGTATCTAAATATTGCAAATAGTCTAATTTTAGTTTAACACTTTGATTATAATGTTTTAATTTCTTCATTTCTAATTTTAATTTTTCTTTCTCTATTTTCTCTTTTTCTAGATATACAATACGTTCTTGATGGTGAATTAGTTGTTGTAAGAGATCATTATGATCACGTTCTTGTATCATAGAGTACGACTTTAATTTATTATTTTCTGCTATTAATTGATTATTCCTTTGAGTTAGTTGATTCAATAAATCCAAATTATCATTAATTTCATTATTATTATTATCTTCATTATTTTGACTCCAATCAGCGAAGATTGTAATTATACTATTTTTAATGATTTCTTTATTGCATATTGGACATTGTTTACTTCGTGTGGTAGTTTCGAGCCATTTGGCAATGCTATTAGAGAAAATAAATGTTAAATTTAAATTTTATTAAAATACCAAATAATAACTTACCAAGAAGTATGAAATAGATGACCACCTAAATAATTAATTTTATAAAAAAACTTTTATTATTATTATTATAAGACTTACAAGTAGTTGCTGATACTTTCGAACTACCATCTTGATTTAATACTAATTGATGATTTTGACTATATTCACTATCTATAGGTGAACTTTTGCCTAAATTTTCCGTACAAATAGCACATTGCATCATAATTAAAATAAATATACTCGCTTTTGAATTAAAAAAAGTAAATTAACAAAAATAAAAGTTTGGAATTTTAAAATGTAAAACTTGACTATCAATTTAGAATCCAAATACTCAGGAAAAATAAAAACTAAGCAAATCAATTTAAATATTTCGAAAAATTCAAATATATAAAATATACAATTATTCATTTATTCAATATAAAAAGTTTGGTATATCCCTCCATTTACACCGTTGTTTTGTTGATTAATCAACAGCTGATATCTATTCAATCTATTCTGTTTATAAAAATAAAATAGAATAATAAATGTAGCTAGAATGATCAAAACTAACTCATAAATAAAAATAGAGCCAAGTATATGTACTAACATTCTCCAATTTTTTCTAATTAATTGTTGAATAGGTGATTTACATCCTTGTGAGTAACGATATTGTATATGACAATATAAGGGTATGGGGCGATCAAATACGTTTTCATAACCGCAGCAGGAGAGCTAAAGGGTGAGAATAGGAGAGGTTAGATTAAATCTTAATAAAAGATAAAATGAAGTCTACCCTGTTTTCAAGTTCAAGGATAATTGGATTATCACGTTGATATAAATAATTCCATAATTTATCTAGTATATTATTATCCTATAAAAAGTATTAAAAATTAAATTAAGTAAAAATAACCGAATCTGTTTCTTTTTACCTGATAAAACCAAACTATAATCACTAAATAAAAAAAAAAGGTAAATTAATACCTCATTGATAATAATTACTAACTAAAGTTGCTTACCTAATTGTATGAATATTAACAGATTTAAACTAATAATATAGCCAAATAATAAAGATTTATCTTCTTTTTTGACACTATAAATGCCAATAAAACTTAATACTAATAAAGCTACTAATATCAATTGAAATATTAATATCACCGAATTATCTAAGCTTAAATTTTGGAATAAAGTTAATGGTGCTATAAAGATATAGAAGATTAGTATCTAATTATATATGGGGATCGTGATAGATTATTACTCGTTACTAATAATGAAGTAAACATCCACTATTATAAGGAGATGTTTAGTTTAATTTTGATATCATAAAGTAGAAATTGTAATTACTTACACAATTTAATAGGTTTAGTAAAATAAATCCATTTTTTAGAATGGAATTAAGGCTTTGAAAGTATTGTAATAATAGTAAACTCATTTGAATTTTTTAAACTAGAATAAAAAATGACTAAAATAAAAATCGGATAATTGAGAATAAATAATTCATTTTTTATTAAAATTACAACCCCAATCAAAAAAAATAACTAGCAGAAATAAGCTCCGTTGAATGTCAATAAACGAATAAGATTCTTTTTGAATAAAATACTTCAAAAAAACATCATCATACCAATCCAACATAGAAAACCTAGCAAAAAAATGCATCAAATTGTCACCTTGATTTCCGGTCTATTATTAGGCTACACATTACACTCAGTTATTAACTCATCCAAAGCCACATCTAGTAAAAAACAAAGAAAGCAAAAACAATCAGAGGAAACTGAAACTGAAACTGAAACTGATAGTGAAGCCGAATTTGAATTAAATGAAGAAGACTCATCCGAGAGTTGTAAAATGGTGTTAGTAGTAAGAACGGATCTAGGTATGGGTAAAGGAAAAGTAGCTGCGCAGGTAAAAAGAGTCATAGAGATAAATAAATAGATAAGAGCCTTAATATAATAATTATTTAGTGCTCTCATGCCACCCTAGCTTGTTATAAAAAAGCAGTAAAATTGGGATCAAAGGTATTTTTTTGAATTAAACTTAAATTACGGCCGTTTTATTAATATTAATATTAATATTATTTCTTAGTCTTTAAAAATTTGGGAATATCAAGGTCAACCAAAGATCACATTGAAATGTGATAGTGAAGAACAAATGTAAGTTTCAATTTTTTGTAATACTCTTTTATTATATATAGTTGGTTATATTTATATTTTATAAAAATTCTCAGGTTATTATTATTTGATAAAGCCAGTAAGTCTGGATTAATTTGTCAAGTTATTCGAGATGCTGGTAGAACACAAATTGCAGCTGGTTCACTTACAGTATTAGGGATAGGACCATGTAATTTATAGCCAAATATTTTTAATAATTTACTGTATTAATATTGAATATTTTTTATCCTCTATAGCGCCTATTTCACAAATTGATCAAGTTACTGGGCATTTGAAATTGTATTAAAATACGAAAAGTAAGTCAAAAAGCTGGTAAAATAAATCAAATAAAAGTATTTAAAAGCCAGATAAGCAATATCTCTTTTCGAATTTATTATATAAGGTATTATTTATATACATGCTAAATTTAGAATTAATTAATATTGATTTTTAAAATATCAAAAAAAAGTAATATATTGCTATAGAAGGCTTCCAGCTTGAGCCTAATGAAGTATTACGCACCAGTGAAACTCATAATATATCTATTTTTTATATAAATTTGTTACATCGTCCATTAATATTTTATGTATTAAGTTTAGTAATAATTCAATTATTGATTTTTGAGATATAGTCAAAACCTAGAAATGTTGGCATATTGGAACCATTTTTATTAAGAGTCGAAAACTAAACTAGTAACAAACTTTTTGTTAATAATGCCCTTTTTCTTTAACTATATCTTAAAAATGAGTTAATAGATATGAAATTTCACATATGTTTTATTTTGAGTAATAAATCAGATTCGTACAAAAATATTCGAGTTACTCTTCCTTTAATCCCTCCATTCTAAACTTTTTTGTCATCTCTTCATAAAATAAAACAATGAGAATAATTCTTTTTAATCCCATAATTTTTAAGTTGAATTTTATGAACATTCAAAAAATACGAATTTTATTTTTTAACTAAAAAAAATGTCACTCATCAACAATTTAAAATCAGTGCTCACCAAATCTATCTCAACACCTTTGCGTTCAATTATCACTCCCCTTACAACTGTCAAATCCAATTATTCTACCTTTCCAGTCGATGATAGCCAATCTCAATTATTCTACAATACTCCAGATTATAAACAACACAAATACAGTGGACGTTCAGTGATTACCACCGATGATCCAATGCGTGCTTATTATCGCTTAAATGGTATTTTGAAAAATAACAATGTTAGAAAACAGTTAGTTCGCCATAGATATTATGAAAAACCATGTTTAAAAAGAAGAAGATTGGTGATGGAATCTAACCGTAGGAGGTTTAAGGAAGTTGTTGCTAGAAAAGTAGCTATGGTTATGCAGTTAAAGAATAGGTAAGAAAAGCTTTGTTTACTAAAAAGTAATTTTTTTAACATGTTTTTTTGTAGAGGGGTTTAAATTGGAAATGAAAAGAATCAAAAAGGATTAGATTAAAATTATTTTTATTTGAAAATAAAGGATAAGATATAAAATAAGAACTTAATTGTTATTTACATGTTATAATATTGATTTATAGAATTATTGTGTTACTATTAGGCTTTAAATATGATAATTAAATTTTGAACATTTGGAGATGTATTTTTGTGTTTAAGAATTTTACTAACAAATTTTCCGCTTAAATGGCGCTTAAAAAATGGAAAAAATAATGAAGTCAAAAAAACACTCTCATTTGTTTAGCAATAAAACTCTGATTTTTGATAAATTATTCTATTCATAAAAGAGACATCAGTTAATATCGTTTGAAAGAAGCTTTTGCTAACAATTTAAAGTTTGGGATTCAATAAAACTGTTCAATCTTATTTGTAATAGTATCCCAACTAAGACTTATATACTTTCATAAATTGTATTTATTAAGTGATAAAAATAAATTTTTTAATTTTGTTGAAGCATTTAGTGATTTAATTTTGTATTTTAAGCTACTCTAAAAGTAAACAAAATACTGGTATGAAATCAACTCTTCAAACTGCCTTTTTCAAGTAATGTCTATTTTTAAACTTTGATGGAAAAGTTTCTCATTTTAATAACGTTTGTAACTTAATGGGGCTGGATCTATGTCTTTGCTTATAATTTAATTAGCTTAATTTCTATTTATTTTTTGACTTGGCTTGAAATTTAATAAAATCGAAATTCTAAATATGCTTTATCAAAAATAGAAATAGCAGCATAATAAAAATAATATCATAATTTAATAAAAGCACAAAAAATAGCAAAAGGATAATAAGACTAAGTTAAACTATGAAAAAACTTTTTTATTTTTTATATTTTTAAAAAATAAATATATAAACTACACACAATAAACTATAAAAACACATATGTAAACAATACACTTAGGGAAACATAGAAAGATAAAGATAAGAGTCATTTATCAATTGATTATAATCTTGTGCTTCTTTCTTATTATCTAATTCCTTCTTATTAACTTTATCATTGCCCTCCTTTAGCTTATGATTATTTAAGGTAGTATCATCTAATAAATTAAAATTGATAGTATCATTAATAATCAATGATTCAGTAGAAGAAGAGAGGGAAAGTGATGAATTTGATTTAACTGTATTAACATTAGTGGTAGTTAAGGTAACATTAGAGGAGTAAGAAGCTTCAGATATAAGAGAAGAATTAGAGCAAATGGAAGTTAAACTGTCTACATCTTCGTCCAATTCTTCTTGATTATAAACAAAGATATTGGTATTTTCAACTAATTGAATTAAGTTATCTAATTCAATTCTGGAATCTGGATTAATCTTTAATAAAGATAAAGCGATTTTTAAACCCAGTTTTGATAATGGAAATAAATGTAATAAGAAATTAGGATTATGGACGAATTCAATAAAATTAATATCATTATAGTTGGCCGATTCCCATGGATTTTTACCACAACATAAATTTAAAAATAAGATTCCTAAAGACCATTTGTCTGCTTGAATACAGTTATATTTAGGATAATGTTTATAAATTTGATTTTGTTGTTGAATTTCAGGTGCCATATAATAGCCTGAACCACAGTTATACTGTTGAGAGTAAGGAAAATTAGTAGATAAACCGAAATCAGCTAATTTGATTTCGTTTTTACTAGTTAATAAGATGTTTTCTGGTTTAATATCTCGATGATAAATACCATTTAAATGACAATATTGAACTGCTTTAAGAATATCTAAAAATTGAGTTTTAATTGAAAGATTGAATAAAATCCAATCTTTTGGATAAAAATAGTTAGGCTGTGTCAAATGATCATATAAATCCCCACCATCACAATACTCTAATGCCATTAAGATTTGTTCTTCATTTAATTCAATACTGAATTTTAGTTTGATAATATTATCATGATGTAGTTTTTGATGCAGGGATAATTCATTTGACATTGTATTATTCCTTCTAATAGTATCTGGTTGATTTTTATAAATGATTTTAATTGCATAATATTCAATGGGTCCATCCATACGTTTAGCTAAATATACTGGCCCACATACTCCACGTCCTAATATCTTTATTATACTTAAGGTAGGCGATAGTAAATTATTTTTACCAAGGATTGGTTTACTTGATAAGATGGCGCCTATTTTAATTTGCATACTAATTTAATTTATCCTATGTTTAATGAAGGCCTTTTATTCTTATATAAAATAGATTTAATAATCTTAAATTGAATTCTCGTGGTTCTTTATATACTGTAAATATTACGGCTAGTTAGAAACTTATGTTTTAATCACCACACTGTGTTTTGTTGAGGTTTAAATTAGATTTGAACGTTAATCAATTGTAATCTTGGTTTAATTTTAGGTTTACTTTTTTCTTACGTAAATTCTGTGATTGAAATAACTGCTAAAGATTTGATAGATTTGAGTAAATGAAATTTAACTTAAAATTTGATCTAATAGAATGAAAATTGAATTCAAAAGGGTAAGTAAAATCAACAATAAACGATATCCGTTAATGAATTAATAGTAATAACTCTTTTTTTTTCAGAGAATAAAAACTCAAAATCAATCTTTTATTGTTATTTATACCTTTTTATTAAAGATTCTAATAATAAAAGGATGTTTCAAATCATTATTTAAATTAATATTATTTTGATAAGTTTATTCTAAGTTCAACTAATAATTACAAATAATAATAAAAAATGAAGCTCAATTTAAGCCTTTAAATCAAATTTATTCCCTACATCGCCAAGTTATCTGAGACTAAAGTAAGTTTTATATTATGCCAGGACTATTATGCTATTTACAAAATAAGAGTTTTTATATAACTTAGGTCATTATTAGCTTCAATTACTTTATATATATCAATTAGGTATTAGATAGGTATTTAAAAAGTAATAAATAAATAAATCAGTTTTGAATAAACTATAAAAAAATTTCAAGTGGTGACACTAATAATTTATAATAATCTTTTATTTCACTATTTAACTAGAATTTTAACATCGGAGTTGCCGTGGTCATTAGACTAGCGTTTATGTTACTGCTCTTGAAGAATAAGTGCAACTCAAATGTTTTAATTGTTACTGAAATTGCGAAGGTTTAATTATAATGTTTGATTTAATTTTACCTTTAATTATTCAAATAATTTATCCACCGCCTTAATTTCAGTGATAAATTAAGGTCAAATTAACTCGAATATCATAATTAGAGTATTTAAACTCCAATATTTTTCATAATATTAGAATTGAATATTATATATAATTACACAAAATAACACCATCATTTATATGATTACTTAATAAAATATGATTAAGTATAAATAGATTTTAATGTATTATATTATTTAATCAAAATTATTATATAAGAGATAAATTAATCTTATTTGGGAACATTCCAAACTAGCAACTTTTTAGAAATTTCAGTAACCTCGGAAAAATTATTTACTGAAATTTTAATAAATTTAATATTAAGAACAATTTAAAAAGAATGAGAAAATTATAGTTAAAAAATAACTAAAATTCCAAACTTTGGTATCATAAAAAATGGGATAGGATGAATAAAATGATCATAATATTTATCACCAAACTCTTGCATATACAAAGCATAACCTCTGAATCTATCTTTCTTCTAAACAGACAGATAAAAAATAAAGGATCCAAGCAACTCAGTTACTTAACGTTGTATCAATCCCATCCTCAAGTTTCATTTAAACTAGGTATAAGTTTCTCAATTCAATGTCATTACATTAATTAAATGAACTAATATATCTATACTAAAGAAACTTTTTATTACAAACTTCGCCTATCCGCCTTCCGTATTTCTAAATAGAGGATCTAAGTAACACTGCTATTCAACGCAACCATTAAATTTTATGTATAATTAGTTATACATTTATAGTTATACGTATAATTATACATGAATTTTATAACTACATAATAAAGCAACTCTATATTTATCCTTATGTCTTATATATTTAAGATGCAACCTTTAGGATCTTGCATGTAATCAAATAAGTATTATAAAAAAGGTAATGCAACTCAGTTATTTAACGATACATCAACGCCATTATTCGATTTCATTTAAACTAAATATAAATCTTTAATTGAATGTTGTAACATTATTTAATGAACTAATATATATATATATTAATAAAACTTTATATTATAATCTTCATCTGTGCACCTTCTATGTGTCTAAACAAAGAATCTAAGCAACTTTGTTACTCAACGTTGCATCAACGCAACTATTAAATTTATTTTAAGTTCAATTTAATTTATGTATAAAATTCTAAACAAATTCTATAGCTATTTGATAAAGCAACTTTATTTTTGTTCTCAAATTTCACATATATAATATGCAACCTTTGGGCATCTTCCATGCAATTAAACAAAGGATATGAGTAAACAATCTAATGTAACACTGTTATTCAACGTTGCATCAACGCCATCATCTAATTTAATTTAAACTATATATAGTATTTTTCTCAATATTATGAATCGATTACCCAAGTAATGTTATTTTCATTACTTCCACTCGAATTGTAAGTCCCCATCCGTTCACCTTCTATACAACTAAATAAAGAATATATAAAAATTGAAAACATCGTTACTTAACGCTTCAGTCAACGCCATTCTCCGATTTTCATTTAGTCTAAATATGGAAGTTAAAAGTTAAAAATAAAGGATCAGCTTAATGACCAGCTTCAGTTCACTTTTAGTAACAAGGAAAAGGGTTTCCTTTCTATTATTTAATTGTCGGTAGTGTGGGGAAGTCAATAATGATTTTTTTTGAAAAATGATCTATTTTAAGGGGTTAGTGGAACAAATTAAGTTTTTTTAAAAAAATATGGGATGAGGATTTTAGGAGGGTGGAAATTATGTATTTTTTACACATTTTTTATTCCTAGTTTAATTAGTTTTAGTTTAAGGCTTTACTATTGCTTGTTTATTTATTTGTTTATTCAGAAGACTATTAATTATATTATTTTTTATTAATATATACATTTTTTAATTTTTAGCATTTATTTTATTTAATAAATTGGATAATATATTATCATTAATTACGGTTACTAATATTATTTTGAAATTGATACTTTCTTTTTGGTTAATGAGTTTTAACCGAGTATTTTTAGTATGTTTTTCGGGTAACATAATTCAAGTTTAAACTTTATATGGGCTGGCTAAACCTGTTTAAAGTCTTTGCCTAAACTCATTTTGCTTTTTAAGGTTCCTAAGTATTCTTAGGATTATGATTTAATTGGTTAGTTTGAGAATAGTTTTAAAAATAAAAAAATACGAATTTGTAAACAAAATTTTAAATTTTTATTAGGCTCATTATCAAACTAATTTTATAACAAAAGTCATATTTTTAAGCTTGTGGAAGAGATTCATAAAGATCATGCATGGCAAACACTTCACCAAAATGTTGATTTAAGGATGCATCCTTTTTACTAGCTTTTTCGTTGGTCAACATTTCTTTAAAGTAAATACTTGTTGGTTTAAAGCTTTCTGAAAGGTAACTATCAGGAGTAGAATTGAAAGACGATAAATCGTGTTCCAAACTTGGTAAAGAAATAGAAATTGGCTCAGAAACACTATAAACGGAAAGCTCTTCATCTTCTTCAAAGAGGGTAGAAAACCATTCTTTGAATTTTTTTAGTGAGACTCTTGAAGACTCTTCACAAAATACTCGGTTAGCAAGGAAGTCAGCGATTTCATAGGAACAATCAAGTTTTTCAATTAAATAATTTACTGGATCCGAATTAAATCTTGCAAATTTACTACATTGATCAATATTTGCTTCGCTCCAAGGAAGTGTACGATAAACCATATTAATAAAAATTAAACCTAAAGACCAAACATCTGCAGCATCAGCTAAATATGTATTGTTTTCTTCATTATTGCATTCATAAGACATATAAGCTTTGGTACCACAATAAAATTCCTCAGAGATATCATCGAATGTTGCCAATCCAAAGTCGCCTAACTTGACTGTTCCATCCTTAAGTAAAAGTACATTTTCGGGTTTAAGATCACGATGGTAGACATTGTTGTTGTGCATGTATTGTGCAGCTTCCAAGATCTGTTCAAAACGATTTTTAGCATTCAAAAGACGATCGGTTTCACTAGTAGAGTCAACATCGATTTTAAGGATCCAACTAAATAAATCAGAACCTTCACAGTATTCAAGAACCAAGAAGAGCCAGTCATTGGTTTCGAAATGAGAATAAAGTTTTACAATGTTTTGATGGTTACCCAATTGTTTCATAGCAAGTACCTCATCGAATTGAATGTCTTGCATTTCAGGTGTCAAGTTAAGTTTAGATAAACATTTGAGGGCGTATAAGAGACCAGTGGATAAATCCTTTACTAAGTAAACGATAGAGTAAGTACCATGTCCAAGGACTTCGATAATCTTATAACTGGTCGATTCGTTAGAAATAACAGTTTCTAATGAAAATGGTAAGTTGATTGATTCTTTGGTCATGTTGGGTAATTTTGTTAGCAGTAAGTAATATTATTTAAAACGGTTTTGGGAAAGCAAATAAGTTGTAGTAGCTCAAAAAATTCAAATTATAACAAGCGGGTGTAAGGTGGTGATTAAGAAATGATTATAACTTAGAGTACATAATTTGTTGAATAAAAAACTGGGTTGGGTTGTTGGTTAACTAAAATATACACAAAGAGCTACTAGAGCAATTAAAAATTATTCGAGGTAAGTAGGACGAGAGTTGAGATTGATAGAGCTCTACTACTTTATGGGTCTTATTAGCTTGATTAGCAGTGCACCTTAAGGTGAAGAACGTTTTAAATACAAATTATTAGAGTCAAAAAAAAGAAATCAAAATTTATCTGGAAAGTAAATTGAATGGATTTTAGTGGACTTTAAATACTTTTTTACCTAAGCAGTTGGAACTGGGGTCAAAATCTTATTTGGCAATAATGCACTTAAATTCACCCTATCCAATCATGATGACATTATAGTGTTGATTATTAATTATTGGATAAATTAGGGTAACTAAAACTGGTCTTGAACTTGATCCAAATTAACGACCAATAAAATAGAATTATCTGGATAAAAGTAGTTTCATGTAATTTACAATTTTATCAAATTAACATCATCAAAATGATTTATTTACAAAAATAGCAATAGATGAGGAAATATTAAAATCTACGCTTGGCCTACAATGAGCGATTGTTATGAGAATAAGGTTATTAGACAAGAATTGGATAAATTTAATCAAATTAGTACATCCAATCAGTTGAGATCATTTCAAAAGAATATTGAGTGAAGATGACTAAGTTTAACTAATTTTAAATAATTATTTATAATCTCAAATTAAAATATTACAAATAGGAATTTGTATATTAATAATTGGTTACAAAAATGATGGCAAATTAACGACGATTTATTTGGTAGCTCATTTTCTCCCAAAACTATGAATTTAATTCGTTTAATAAGGATTATTTCTTATTTTCATTGGTTGAATTTATTGTTAGTTGATTAATGAATGACTGTTTAAAATAAGTAGAAAGCATTAATGAGTATCTCATTAGTTACCTAGCTCAATGAAGGTTGTGGGGTAAATCTATTACATAAGATTACTACGAATTAAAGAAATAGATTAAAGTAAAATGAAATAAACAATTTATTGTATGATATAGAATAACAGTAATTGTGAGGTTCACTAATAGAACACATACACCATAAATCAAAAATACAAAAGGATTCAATCCTTAAACATTTTATTAAGCTTTATTAAAAAAGCCATTTTTTAATAAACAAAATAGAAATTAACTAAGACGATCTCATATGCGAATTGTTTTATGTAGCATAAGTTTGTTACACAAACATTGATTTATTATTAAAACATTTATAAATTAAAATTCTTTAAATCCATTAAAAGGAAGATTATTTGAATAAAGAACTTAAAAATCAACATAGAGTTAACTTTATAAAGCAGTCACACTCCATCTATTTATTTCATATTCAAAAATTTAACCAAAAGTGTAAGTTAATACATCTAAGTATTAGCTTTGTATTACAACTTTTGAGTAATAAAAAGGTTTTGATTATAACATATATAGTAAGAAATTTTAATTTAACATATACATCACCAAGTTAATATAATATTATAGAATGAACTAACTTTTTAATAAGAATGATAACAATTGTATTAATTAACCTTCGGAAAATTGATTGTTAATAATATATATTATATTGTATCCTCAGCATTCGTTGAATAATTGTATGACTTTATTATATCATATAGAGATAATAATTTGTTTGAATTTCTAACTTTAAGCTGATATGATCTATTCAACTATGTCATTCTAATAGCCCAATTAATACATGGAGTAATAGAATGTTAAAGTCGAGTCATACTTTTTAACTAAGCTGTGAAATAACTTAAAGAATAATTTAATGGTGCGAGATATTGTTTATTTACTTATTTTAAATAATAAAGCTTGAAAGTTAACTTATGATAATTCCGGTTTTTTAATACTGTTTTACAATGATCAAGTTTAGACTGAAATGTGGAGATAGTCATAGAGAGTTAAAGTCTTAATTTGATTGTTGTTAGGTTTAACTCATCGTTATAGGATCTTTAATTTAGTATAACTTTTGTTTAGTAATTAATAGTTAATGATAAACATATTAAAATAAGTGTTTTATTTTTTTAAATCTACACGAATACTAAATAATAAACCCCATAATCCCATATAATATTTATAACTTAAAGAATATAAATAATCATTCATTCAAGTACAATGAAACTTTATAACCTGATTAAGAAGCAACAATCATACGATACAAAGTATGATATATCTTGAAAGTCATTGTGTTTACTTTTAATAGATTATAACAAAAAAATATGATCTACCCAAATTAATTCCTGTTAATCAAATTTTATTAAGTTCTTTTTTACTAATTTCTTTTTATTCTAGATCTTCAATTCATTTAAAATACTTTAAATCCTCAATTATATACATTTCTGTATTTTATTTTCTTAACTTCAACTATTTCTCAACCCTCTTGTCACTTGTTATAAATAATGATACTTCCGCTTTACAACTAAATTATTTTATTTTCGCTTGGATAAAATGACACCAAAATATTTTAAAAATAGAAACCGCATTTGAGTTACTACTTTTTATTATTATGTTTAACCGGACATGAATACTTCCGAAGTAGAAATTACAAGTCACTTTTATTTGTTTGAACTATCCTTCATGTTTTATAACCGTTTGATATGAGCTTTCTCAACTGCTACATTTTTTTCTTTTTTAGGATAATTAAGTTTTGTTCTAGTTTATTTTTTAAGGTTGAATTGTTGACTATTTTTAAAATAAAATTGACTGTTAGAAATTGTTATATTTAAAAGTTTATTAAAATTTACAATTCTTTTGTGATAAATTTGAATTGATCTACTACTTCCAAACCTTTCTTCTACAGAATATTGGACCTGGACTTAATCAAATACGGTAGATTCTCCCCTTATTGATCTTCAAAGCCCATCCTCTTATTTTAATAAATGCTGTTTCTTTTGTTAAACGTGAGAATTTTAATCAAAACTCAAGCCTATAAGCTAGACTCATTTAAATTACCAATTTATTGCAGAAAATAAAAATCTATTTTTAAACTAATCAACGTCATGTTAAACGAGAGAACCTTCTTTTCGAAAACATATATCATTTTTTGTGAGAAAGTAAATTTAAAAAAATAAAATCTTTGTTAAAGTATTATGAATATAATAAATTACTGACTTTATTGTAATCCAAAACAACATTTAAAACTAATAGCTTAAATAAATAGTATTGAATTAAAATACTCAAAGTATTAAATAAATATTAATCTATTTGATTAAATAAACACTTAAGCTAGATACTATGCATTACTTAGTCTAAACGCTTGGATTATAATATTACCTACTAAAACCCTTATAAAAGATATTATTAACATAACTTCTATTTAAACTAACATAAATTCAGATATAACCAAAAATAAATTAAAAACTTTTAATAAGTAGTAATTTTAAATGGATACTCAATCAAACCGCCTTTAAGTCTCCATAAGATCCTCTTCTTTTTACTTGATACATGCTCTACCCAAACCTGCTCTGCATTTTCTTCTTTAAATTTACGTACAAATGCTGGGTCCCTAAAAATTAATAACTTCTATTAATATTCTAGTATACTTAAATATATTAAATCATAAGGTTCAATCTATGACTTGTTCTCAAACCAAATTTAAAAAAACACTCACCATAATTCAGAAGCAATTCCTATATCCTTACAGCATCTAGTTAAAGCGTTAGATTTAGCACCTTCACCAGCCATACTTAATTCATCTTTATCAAAATAAGCTTGTTCCCCACGAGCTTGAGATACAAATCGACCTAAACAAATCAAAGCATATTCTCTGGATATATTTTTGCTAGATACTGTGGATGGCCCTCTAGGTACCAAACCCCAACCTATAGGATGAGTTAGTAATGATGCTTACTTAAAAATGTTAAAATAGACTTGCCTCCAGGTCCAAAAGCTCTATTTAAGATTCGACGATATTTTATCTCTGGGAGGTATAGGAGACCGTCTTGATAATCGAAATAAAAAATAAACAATTTTGGTTAGGATTTTGAAATTTAAAGCTATTTTTAAATAGAGTTACCTGGTTTAATCTCAATATCTTTAGTATCAATAGGACTTAAAAGTATATCACTGATTTCTTTATCAAACGGTTTAGAGCCTACCCCCTCAAATGAATTATTCCATCCACTCTCAGAAGAAAAACTCTTGCTATTGGGAAACGCAATTACTGAAATTCGTGATTTAACATTGAATTCAAAATTAATTTATAACTATTTACCTTCAGGTTCTATTGAGGTGGTATCATCATTATTTTTATAACTGAGCCTTAAATTGGTCGTTAAACTTCTAGTTGTATTTTGTAAACTCTTTTGTACAAGTGGTTGAAATTGTACTCGTTTTAATAGATTCAATTTTCTCAACATTCTAAAGCCAAAAATGAATTCTATTTTTTTGATGAGTTAACTTTTGTGCAAAGAAAAAATTGCAAGTCTAAATTAAGTATATTAAAAGTAATGAAGAAGCTTTTAAATGTGAGTAAATTTAAAAATAAAATCTTATAAAATGATTTAGGCTGGACTTTGCAAAATTTATTTAAAAAATATTATTTTATTTCATAATTTTGTTCACTATCTAGCATAAACTTTGAAAAAAAATTATTCGTTAAATACTAAAAATATTACATTATGGATGTACCTCAAATTCAGCAAAAAGTGACTATTTTTATTATTTATATCTAAGGTAGTAGTTTTCATAGAATATCAAAATCGGAAGAAAATTAAACCTTAGATTTAAGTAAACTCATATAACAAAAGTAATAATAAATTTGAAGTTTTAATTTATTTTAGTAGCAATAATAAATACAGGAGTATACATATTCTAGAATTATAACTAGAGTTCATCAATACAACTAAATAACTGTATTAACACTGACTAATAATTAAAAACAAGGGAATTTCAAATGAGTAAAAATACCAAAAAATGACGAAAATTAGCTCTGAAATAACTTCATAAAAACACGAAATTTCATCATTAATTCTAATCAAATTGAATGAGCATTTACTCTTGCTGATCAAAGTATATAATAACATTGAAATCTTGCAATTAATTTTCTCCCAATTACGTATCAACATCTTTTAAGCCGACTCTGAGTGTAAAAATAGAAGGATAAGAGAATAGTATAAATAGTATATGAAAAGAAGAATAACATCAAACTTTTTATTCATTAAAATTATATTATAGTTCTAAAAATAAATGGGTATCTTTAACTATCAAAGAGTAATTTATCGTGGTTTAGCCACTCATGTCAATCAAAGTTTAAAACAATCTAGTTATAAAATATTAGTTATAGGTGGTGGTACAGCTGGTATTTCAGGTAAGAAAAATCATAATAAACCCAAATAATTCCTAATAACTTTACTATTAGTAACTTCCAAATTAAATAAACATTTTGGTAATGGGGAAATTGGTGTCATTGAACCCAATAATCAACATTATTATCAGCCATTATGGACTTTAGTAGGAGCAGGTATTAAAAATATCAAAGATAGTTACCAACCATTTAAAGAAGTCATACCAAAAGGAGTGGAATGGATTCAAAATTACGTTGAAAAAATTGATGCTGAAAATAATAAAGTGACATTAAAAGATGGTAATGTACTGAGTTATAATTATTTAATTATTGCCCCAGGTATTGAATTGAAATGGGATAAAGTTAAAGGTTTAAAAGAAGCATTAAATAAGGATTGGGTTTGTTCAAATTATTCATTTGAAACAGTAGGTAAAACTCATGAACAATTGGAAAAATTAAATGAAGGAAATGCCGTGTTTACAATGCCTTCAACGCCTATTAAAGTAAGCAAATTTATTTATTAGTTTAAGCTTGATATTAACTTTCAAATTTTAGTGTGCTGGAGCACCACAAAAAATAGCTTATTTAGCAGATAGTTATTTAAGAGAAAAAAATATACGTGATAAAGTGAATTTGTCTTATCATACAGGAATTGGGAAAATCTTTGCTATTGAGAAATATGCTAATTCCTTATTAAAAGTTAATCAAGAGAAACAAATAGCATTAAATTATAATCAAGATTTGATTGAAGTTAAAGAAAAAGAATTAGTATTTAAAAATTTAGCTACTAATGAAATTATCAATAAAGAGTATAATTTTGCTCATATTACACCACCTATGGGTCCTTATGCTTTTTTAAAAGATAATGAAGTTACAAACGAAGCTGGCTACGTAGATGTAGATCAATATACTTTGATTCATAATAAATATAAGAATATATTATCCTTAGGAGATGCATCTAGTTTACCAACAAGTAAAACGGCGGCTGCAATTACTACTCAGTCCTATGTATTAAGTAACAACTTATTAAAATTAATTTCTGATAAAAAAGATTATTTAACTTATGATGGATATACTTCATGTCCGTTATTTATTGGGGATAATAAATTAATCTTAGCGGAATTTTCGGGTTATTCTGGCCAACCTCAAGAAACTTTACCTTTTGATCAAGCTCAACCATCAAAACTGAGTTATTATTTAACAAAAGATATCTTACCCGCTATTTATTGGAATGGTTTACTTAAAGGAAATTGGGATGGTCCTCAAAATGTTAGAAAAACATTAAATTTATTTAGTTAATATTCTTGAAAGTTGATTATAATAAATAACATATTAAATTAATAAATAAAACAAATAAGTAAATAAAAATAGTTATATAATTTTATTTAATATAGTATGAAACTTAAAATATACTAACATTCTTGCTGCTTCCAATCGCTTTTTTTCATCCTCTATTATCTCTTTTTGTTTTTTTTTAAAGTCGAGTTCTCGCATCTTATCTTCACTTTCTTTTCGCTTATTTAAGGCACGTCGATTTTGAAACCTGAATATACAATAGTATAAATATATCAAATAAACATTCAATAAATAACATAACAATAATAACAATAATAATAAAGTTACCAAATACGTACGGATTTTAAATTGATATTTAATCTTTGACTTAATGCTTTTAAATGTAAATAACTGGGATGAGTATTTTTATTATATTCATTTAGTAATAAAATTAATTTATCATGTTCAATTTTAATACGTGGATGCAATTTGACTTTCATTATCACTTTATTTACTAGTTTTTTAAACTCAATTAATAATTTCTTGGCAGTTTATATACCCCTCTTTCTCCTGATATTGAAACATTCAATTGATAAAAGTTTATCTTATTGTTAATTTATTTTTATTTTATCATAAAGTTTAATTAAATATTCAATAAAATAAAGTTAAATTAATTTGTAAAAGACTGATTTTGTCAATTAAGAATTGATATAATTTAATATAATTTAATATAATTTAACATAATTCATCAATAAAAAATGGGGGTGTTTTTTTGACTTCATTATTTTTTCCATTTTCTTAGTGCTATTTAAGTGGAAAATTTGTTAGTAAAATTCTTAAACGCAAAAATACATTCCCAAATAATATCAATATTATCATTGTTTGATAACTTATTGCTATTGTTAAATGATCAGACTTATTATTGATAAATTAATAAAATTAAGATAATTTGAACTTGAATTTTATATGAATTTTAATTAAGTTTATTTTATTTTATTTAAAATGAAGTTAAGTTAAATTAACGGTATAAGTTAAAAACTATAAATATAATTACAACTATTATTAAATAATGAGGTGATAATCTTTCTTTACACAATATATATATACTATACTTTACTCTACTCGTACAAATACATTCACAGTCAACTTTCTATTAAAAAAATCATTGTACTGCTAATCTTTAAATATTAATTACATTAATTATATTACATATACTTTTATTTATTATTTGGAATCTAGATTTGAGCACTAAGATTTAGTATCTTTTACTAATATACACATTTATTAATTAAATTAATCAAATTAACAAATTAAGTTATTTACTTAATATATTATAATAATGTTATTTTAATGATTTATTTTGATAGTTGTTATTTATTATTTTATTGTCTATTATTTATTATTTATAATATCAAATAACATAGTACATAAATCAAATTACGTTATAAACTATCTCAAGTATGCCATTTCAATATAAAGTTTAAAAATATTTTATATTACTATTAATAATATTTTTGATTAATAGAAATACACATTTATTTTGACTGATGTTACAAATTTAGTAAATTATATATCATGTAATTTAATAAGATTATAATATTAATTAGAAGTATTTCAAAGCATCATAATGTTACTTAAGTGATTTATATAAGGTTATAATGTTATAGAATAGTAATGTTATTATATGGGAGTGTTTATTTTGACTTCATTACTTTTTCCGTTTTTTAAGCACTATTTAAGTGGAAAAATTGTTAGTAAAATTCTTAAACACAAAAATACATCCCCATATAATTCTACTTTTTACAATAATAAAATTCTTTTTATCCCAACCATAACTATTGCCAAGTTTTTAATAGTTCAATAATTTAATAATCTCAAATGTACAAAAATTTGATTCTACTAAATATACATTCAAACGCCTTTTTAGAAAACTCTATTTACGAATAATAGTTATATTAAAGTTTTACCAGAAGTTAACTCAATTTTTTATTATTTTATAACTCAAATTAATTACTTTTGAATTTCTATTGTGATTGATTTGTAATAATTTTTAGAGCTAACTACTATTTATTTAGTTTTTTTTAAGCGGAATTTGTTAATTTCAGCTTGATTTTAGCAAAATATTATTTTTAAATCAACAGTAAATTAAGTCGTAATATATCTGTAACAGGTGTAGTTAATTTTAATTTTAATTTTAATCACCTGATAAAAAATAACATTACATTGAGAATCCATTATGACTCATTAATAAAAAATGGCAAAGTTGATACTTTAAAAAATAAGGGTAAAGATAAGGGTAAAGTGTTAATAATTAAGGGTGTATTAACAACGGTAAGTGTAAGGATATTATTTGTATTATATATATTATGGACACTGATTAAAACCTCTATAAAAACATCAAAAATTAAAACGTATATCAATTCAATCACTTGCTGTATTATTTCATAACAAATGAAATCATAACTCAATTTTAAATTTTTTTCGAACCTAACGATGAATTACCAAATTAAGTCATCATCCACCATTATTACGTTAAAAGTATAAAAGGTAAGTAAAATCATTTAACATAGAAACTTTTTTCAAAAAATTAGAACATTGACTAAAATGTGTCGAAAAGACCCTAACAGTTTCACCAATATTACTGAAGTGATTACCAAACACTTAAATATAGTTGCCCATGTGGATTTTATTTCTCAATCTTTAAGAGGGCATGTCATTTTGTCTATGGAAGCTAAAGTTGATACTTTAGATAAGGTTCTATTAGATACTGACTATTTAAATATTAATTCAGTTGCTATTATTGATGGTGATCAAGAAAGAAAATTAGATGTATGTTTTTGATTTTAGTTTATTTTTATATCATTGGTGTTAATTTATTTAAAAATAGTTCAGTTTACTTGCAAGAGATCCTAATTTAGGTTCTGCCTTGGAAATTAATTTAGAAGGTAGTGTTCAAGGTTTAAAAGAATTTCAACTTAAAGTAGAATATGAAACGACAAAAGAAGCTGGTGCTATTCAATGGTTAGAACCAAGGTAAAAAAGAAAAATAATAGATATATTATTTTTATTTAATTTGATTTTAATTTTTAATAGTCAAACAGTTGGTAAAAAATTCCCTTACTTGTTTTCTCAATGTCAAGTAATTTTTAATTATATTATATTCTTAATTTTTACTAATCAAATTTATTTAGTCTGTAAGTAGTTTTTCAATTCATAATATCATTTTATATTGATCCAATTAGATTTATGCTCGTAGTATGGTGCCTTGTCAAGATACTCCAGCAGTTAAAATTACTTATAGTGCTAGTATAACTGTACCTTCTAATTTGACTGCTCTTATGAGTGCCCTTAGTACAGGAGATGAACTATCCAATGATGAAAGTTTAAAAACCTATAAATTCGAACAAAGAAATTCGATTCCATCTTATTTAATAGCCATTGTAGTAGGTAACCTAGCTAGTAAAGAAATAAGTTCAAGATCAGCAGTATGGAGTGAACCAGAGATGGTCGATGCAGCAGCTTATGAATTTTCGGATACAGAAACCTTTTTAAAAACAGCAGAAGAATTAACTTGTGCATATGAATGGGGAAGATATGATTTATTAATATTACCACCCTCTTTTCCTTATGGTGGTATGGAAAATCCCAATTTAACTTTTGTTACACCCACTTTGTTAGCAGGTGATAAATCGGCTGTGGATGTGATTGCTCATGAATTATCGCATTCTTGGACTGGTAATTTGGTCACTAATTATAATTGGGAACATTTTTGGTTAAATGAAGGTTGGACAATGTTTTTGGAAAGAAAAATTATGGGACGAATTCATGGAGAACCTATGCGTCAATTTAGTGCTATTATTGGCTGGAAAGCTCTTGAACAAAGTATTGAGTTCTTTGGTAAAGAGAATCCATTGACAGCTTTATGTCCTAACTTAGAAAATGTTAACCCAGATGATGCTTTTTCAAGTGTACCTTATGGTAATTTTTTATTTTTATTAATTACAATGAAAATATTAATACTAATAATTATTTATTATAATAGAAAAAGGCTTTAACTTTTTATATTATCTTGAACAATTATTAGGGGGACCAGAAGTATTTGAACCTTATATGAAGGCACATATTGTTAACTTTTCACATCAATCTATTACCACAAAAGATTGGAAAAGTTACTTATATGAATATATGCAAAAAAATCATGGGGATGAAAAAATTAAATTATTAGACCAAGTGGATTGGAATACTTGGTTACACTCCCCTGGAATGGTAATTCAATAATAATAATAAATAATAAATAATAATAAATAATAATAATAATAATTCTATTGTAGCCTCCAGTAAGTTGTGATTTTGATACCACTTTAAGTCAACCTTGTGATGAATTAGCTAAAAGGTAAATTTAAACTATTAAATTGTTAAATTAAATCGAATATTAACATTAATATTTAGATGGGATGCCTCCCGTGATAAATCGTCATTTGAAGAATTTCAACCCAGTGATTTCCAAGATCTTAATACTAATCAACAAGGTAAGTTTATTATTTGTTATTTATTAAATATTTAAATAAACAATTAACTTAATTTAATTAGTTGTATTCCTTGAACGCTTTTCCGAGTATCCAGCCTTATCTGTAAATGTGATAAAAAATCTAGAAGAAATTTATTCAATTACTTCCAATCCAAATTGTGAAGTTAAACTTCGATGGCAGTTATTATGCTTAAGAGCCAATTATGAATCTATTTTCCCAGCTGTTGTAAAATTCATTACTGAACAAGGTAGAATGAAATACGTTCGTCCACTTTATCAGTAAGTATCTTTTTTAATATAAAAGTTAACTATTACTAATGATGTGCTTTATTTTAGTGCTTTAAATCAAACAGAAAATGGATCTACATTAGCAAAGAAAACATTTTTAGCTAATAAAAATATCTATCATCCAATTGCAGCTAAATTAATTGTAAGCATAACTAATATAATTATATATCTTATAATTTTAATATTAATTTTTATTTTTAATTTAGGAAAAGGATTTATTCGGTAGAAGTTAAAAATCAAGTTCAACTGCTTTATAATTGTTTATTAAATATAAATAAAAACTCAATACAATTTTTTTAACAACTAATTCGATTTATTTTTTACAAATAAAAATCAATACTTTAAAACAAGAGGTTGGAATGAAATTCTTATAATAATATAATCGAACATTAAGGTTTTAAAAAAGAGCGGGTTTGTTGTAGACATAATAAATTAAGATTTTTAAAAATAAACAAAAAACTTGACTTGAAAATTTAATAATAATAATTGTTAATATTATATCATCAAACAATATAATTTCACTTAAAATCGCCATTTCCTAAGAAAACAAACATTAATATTATTAAAATATCAACTAATGAATTTATTCGCTTACTTTAATTTTTTAGTAATTGAAGTTAAATCCAAATCCAAGAAAGTCTCAATAAATTTGCCAATATCAGTATTCTATAATATTATAATGAAAATAAGATAAAATAAAATAAAGGTAAAAATAAATTAATATCGATATTATAATACATAATAATAAAATTACCTCTTTACTCCCATGCAAGTGATGTGCACCTTTACCATAAGCATATAAATTTACATCCACACCAGTATGGCCATGAGTTGTCCACTAAAGTACAAAAAAATAAAAGAATAAGTATTAAATATCAATTAATTTATCAACTTACCCCTAAATTAGCTCTTCTAGAAACTACATTACCAAGTTGAGCTTTTAAATCAAATAAAGTATTAGCATGGTTAATAGCTTCAATTTCAACCTCAGTAGGATCGGAGATACCCATAGATTCCTGTAATATTTTATTTTCAATAAAATTAGCTTTATCTTTCCCAGTGAAATTCATGATTTCTTCAGCTAGTTTTTCAGTTGATTTTTTTACCCTGGCAATAACTTCTGGATGCCTAAAATACAATTAATTACAATTTTATTAGTTAGAACAAAGTGAAAGACTTATTTCTTTACCATATGTATTCGGGATAAGCAGCAGTTAATTGACGACCTAAAGTGAAGCCACCAGTTTCATGATCACTTACCTAGAAATTCAAGATAAGAATAATGATTGAATGTTTCTAACTTTTCAAATTTACTGAAATCATGACTGTATCTGAATTTTTAGCTACAAAATCTTTAACTACTTTTACTGTTTCATAATAAGCTAAAATATCATGAGCATGAGCAACGGGATCATTGCTAAATAGAAATATTCAATAAAAATAAAAATAAAAATGGATTTTTAATAGATTACTCATGAGCTGCCATATCGATTCTGGAACCTTCGATCATTAAAAAAAATCCATGAGTTTTTTTCTTAGTTAAATTATTTAATATTTGTATAGTTTTTTTGGCCATTTCTTTTAAAGCAGGTTGTTGTGAACTATCTCGGTCAATTTCATAATCCATATGCTAAAATAAATAATAAACAACAATAAATAATAAATAATAAATAATAAATGGTTGAATTATTAATATTTACCCCATTAGCAAACAAACCCGCCAATGGAAGCTTTACATTATTATCATCAATTTCTTCAAACTCCTTTTTTTCAAATACGAAATTCCAACCTAATTCATTTCCTTTTTTAATTAAATCTAAATTATCCGATCTACAAGAACCTGTAGTATTTCTATCCAAAAATTCACATTTACCACCACCAAACATAATATCTACATTTCTACCTAATGGATATAATCCAATTTGTTGTTCTGCTATTTTATTTTCCATATCCCTAGAGATAACATGGGCTGAGAAAGAAGCAGGTGTAGCATGTGTAATTCTTGAAGTGGCTACTAAACCAGTTAAAAAACCTCTTTTTTTAGCTGCTTCTAAAACAGTACCGCATGGACGTTGGTGTTGATCAACTATAAAAATATGCATAATGAGTTAAACTTAATATAAAATACTTTTATTGACATTTTTACAATAAAATTTAAAACTTACCTCCAATAGCACCATTATAACTTTTTAAACCACAAGAAAAAGCGGTAGCTCCAGCAGCTGAATCTGTAATTACACTGGATGAAGAACGTGTTCTTGATTGTCCAATTAAAATTTGATCCAATGGGGTGATAGATGAATAAGTATTATTATGTACAAACTGATGAAACGTTCGTCCATAAGTTTCACTGGCTGGTCCAAAACCATCTGATATCATGATAATTACATTACGCTTGTTACCTAAAAAGAGAATTACAATTAATAAAAAATGAAAGAGATTTAACGAATTACCATAGTGTGGGGAATAGGACACTACAATTCCTATACCAATGATAAACACTAAGATTAAACCTACACAATAGCTCATGTATTTTTTATGATTGGACTGAAATTAAGATTAGCTAATATTTTTTAATAATGAATTACTTAAAATTACTGGTTTTATTTGATTATTATTAATAAGGCTAATCCCTTCCGTATTATTATTGTTGCTTTCTAAATCCATTGTTAGATAAATAAAACTAATTTTTATAAAAAGTATTAAGTTTTATTTTTATTATTTATTTTCTGTTATAATGTTGATTAGTTTATTTGAATCATTTGTTGACGTTGAATTTCTAAATTTAATTAATTGAGGATAAACTAGGTAAGTCGTGATCTAAGGAGGGTTTTATGGCATAATTTAGGTTTGAATAACTAAGTTTAAGTATTAAAATTGAATGAAAAATTAATTATTAAAATTTTGTTATTATTACTAGATTAATCACATCGTTGTTGGAAAATGTAAAATACATTTTTTTCAAATTACGGCTAATATAAACTTCTGCCATACAACTACTAACTTCAACTAATAAAATCAACCTTAACAAGGCATCAAATTTATTTAATTAGTTGAAGCTCTTTTGACATGACTTAAAATTTGCCAAATATTAAAAATTATTCACTTTTCACATTAAAGTGGCATATGAGAATGTTTTTTTTGGTTTCATCACTTTTTCCATTTTTAAGCACTATTTGAGCGGAAAGATTATTAGTAAAATTCTTAAATACAAAAATACACTCCCATATTGTAAAATTCAATAATTGTTACAATTAATATGTTATTTAATTTGAAGATTACTAATAAAGATAAAAATTTAGATATGATATATTTGTTTTTATTTATTTACTTAATATTTATTCTATTTATTTAATAATTTAAGTCATTAGTTTTATGATTAATTGGTGTATCGGTTGCACTAAGCCCTAGCCAAGTAAATAATAATTTAACTTTAGCATCTAATTGAGCTTCAATTTTTTGATAATCAAATTCATGATCATTAA
The DNA here is from genome assembly GCA_030770535.1 of Batkoa obscura. Lineage (NCBI taxonomy): Eukaryota > Fungi > Entomophthoromycota > Entomophthoromycetes > Entomophthorales > Batkoaceae > Batkoa > Batkoa obscura. Next base: position 375,009 of record JASVEC010000014.1, read on the forward strand.
TAATAGGTACTGTATCTATTAATTTTAGTATACTATTTATATTTTTAATTATTCTAAATAGACAAATAAATAAAAATAGATAGTAAATAGAAATGAAAGTTTTACCTCTCATTCATAGTTTCATTTAACTTTTGATTTTCATTAAGATAACATATAGTTTTACATATAGATTGAATAAACCCTATTTTTTTACCAAATTCATACCCTTTTTCTAAACCATGTAATCGTCCTTGTAATTTTCCAATATCTTCTCCTTCAATTTCTCCCGTTTTTACACCTTCAATAAAATATCTAATTTATTAATTAGAGCTTAGTTAATATTAAAAAGAAGAGACATTTATTGCAACTTACTTTTGTTCAATAAATAAAATCTCATCTAAAGTGGAATCTAACATGTTTTAAAAAAAATAAAAGTTATTAAAAAAGTTGTTTTTTAGCTCAAGTTCCTTTTTTTACAATAATTTGAAAATCAAATTTGCTTCATTTTTATTTGAAGATTACAATTGATATGATGAAATTTAAGAATTTATTACTAATTGTTAGGATATTATAAAATTATTAATCTTTTATGTTCATTTAAAAGCTTGACTCATGTAATAAATATATAGTCATCATTATACTGTCATTAAGTTAATTTCTATTTATTATCTAAAAAAAACTAGACCTCTATCGAATAATCCTTCTATCAAGATAACTATTAAATCATTAAAGTCATAAAAAAAGGGTATAAAGCATGTTTATTTAAAACAAATATTTATTCTTATTCAAATGTAGCAGTCGTAGGTCTCACTTGTTCAACTAAACAAACAATCATTCTAAATAAAAAAAGAAGCTAATTAATATCCATAATAATAATAGCTAGTAAAACCTTGTTACTTACCTATAAAGATACCAAAATAAACAAAGTAAATAAAAACCTAATCGAAAACCCCAATCCCATTTATGTTTTGGTAAACTACGAAATATTTCTGTGGCATCTAAACGAAGCTTTTTTTGATAGATACTAATATAAAAGACGTGTTAATTTAATGCTTAAAATCTTTTATAAAGTATGAGATATGCATAGTTGCTTACTTTGATAAATTAAATAGAAACAATGGTAGATTGAATAATAGACTATAATACATCCCTGAGAATAACAAGATGATGACAATTAACCCATGCGTTATATGTTCAGGCATTATATACTGAAGTTCAATATTAACACTAATAATATAAAGTTTATCTATTTTTTAGTTACCTTATTCAATTTATTACATAGGTCTACAGGGTTAATATAATCGGATTCAAGATCCGTTAACATGATTAACTAATAAATCCAGCATTTAAAAAAATTTCAATTACTAAATTACAAAAAAAAGACTTACGAAAAATATCGAAAACAAGATTAAAACGACAGCAAGTATTAAACATAATAAAAAACAGACCACTGAGCCGTTCATCTTTTTTATACCTTTTTAGAATTTTAAAAAAAATGCTGATTTGAATTTTGATATTGTTTTTACTTGTAACTTTTGAAAGTTTTTATTGGATAGTAGATGAATTTGCTGCTTTTTTTCAAGTTTAGAGTTATATAACATCTAAGTCTTAACATTAAGTTAATAGTAGCTAAAATTGAATTCTGAGTTGAGTTGATGATTTGATATTTATAACTAGAATATTGTTTACATATAGTAAATCATTTAATTGTAGTATTCTAATATTTAAACTAATAACTTGTTTTAGTGCATCATATTTAAAAAGATGTTAGTTGTAAAAACTTATAAAAATAATAAGTAAGCTTATTAATAGTTTAATAAATTACACTCTTTTACTTTTAATTATACCCATATGGGGATGTATTTTTGTGTTTAAGAATTTTACTAACAAATTTTCCGCCTTAAATAGTAGTTAAAAAATGGAAAAAATAATGAAGTAAAAAAAAACATTCCCATATTATTAATATGAATTGTTTTATCCAATATAAATAGATAGTTATTAAAACTTAAATATTTCATATTATATAGATTATTTATATTATTTATACATAATAAGACTTATTAAAATGTTTTGATTATAAAAATATGTAAGTAATTTTAAAAATAATTTTATTTATACAATTAGCAAAATAAACATGGGGATGTATTTTTGTGTTTAAGAATTTTACTAATAATTTTTCTACTCAAATAGCGCTTAAAAAATAGAAAAAGTGATGAAACCAAAAAAAACATCCCCAAATAGTAAATAATAGATCAAATGATAATAAGATTATTTTATTATCAGCTTTAACTTTTTTAAATATTATTAATATTTTTATAGAATATTGGTTTATTAGCTTTATAGTTAATTACAGTATAACAATTGTTTTAACTACTAAGTACAAAGTATTGCTTTATCAGTTTTACAACTAATTTAATTATAATCCATATGGTGGGGGATGTGTTTTGTATTTATGAATTTTATTGTCGATTTTTCCACTCAAATAGCATTTAAAAGATGGAAAAAGTGACGAAGCCAAAAAAAATAGCCCCATATAGTAAATTTAACTAACTTAAATAATTTTGATTAAAAAAGGGGGATGTATTTTTGTATTTAGGAATTTTATTAATAAATTTTCCACTCAAATAGCGCTTAAAAAATGGAAAAAGTAATGAAGTCAAAAAAAACACTCCCAAGATTGTATTTTTAAATTTAAGTATAATTAGTTTGAAATTTTATAGCAAATCTAAAAAAGTTTTATTACTTGGTTGCACTAAATGTCATCCTTATATTTTAATGTTTATAATTAGTAACTATAACAAAAAATTATTATTATTATTATGTTTTTTATATACAGTCATCTAATTAAAATATGAAAAAGATTTTTTAACATGGTAGCTTAAAGTTTTTTAAACTATTACCTGATATTATATTATTTAATGAAGGCGATTAACTTTTGTAATAACGCTTTCATTTTATTTGTTTTACACATTCTATAACATATTATGTGCTATTTTTCATAATTCAAGTCTATCTTAATTACATAAATCAAGACCTCTTGACTTATGAGTAGTCAAGTAAAAACTGCTTTTAAGTCCAATTACTAAATATTAACTTCTATATAGGCCTTAAATTTTAAAGTCATTTTTTATTACTTAAAAGCTAACATGGTTATTATAGTAATACTGTTATTTAGTTTTTTATAATATATACGTATATATTTTATATTTTCAAAAGCTATTTTTTACTATTGTTTCTTTACAATTATGTTTTTAATTATTGAAAGTGCAAAATCTAGTACTTAATGGTTGGAGTCAAAAGGTCTTGGTTTATGTAAATAAGATAAACTTGAATTATGGAGAATGGCACATAATATGGTATGGGCTATGTAAGACAAATATAGTAGACAATACTACTGTAAAATCCACATAAAATACTACCAGAAAGATTTACTAGCTTTATTGAAGGTACGGTATTAGTGAACAATTTAGTTAAAAAGTCTCGAGTTATTATGTTCTAAAATCTCTTTTGTATTCCAACAAGTATGGATATCAAAACGGGGAGACAATGTCTTTCTGAATTACCTGGCATAAATTCTCATAGCAAACTAAAATAAAAGGTTCGAATTGATTCTGCCTGAACTCAAGAACATGACAACTTAAGTGATTTTTATGTTATAATCAATCTAAAACTGGTAAAGTGATATTTCACAAACGTATAATAAATAAAATAAAACAGACTATAAGTCATATATATTGAATAAACAAATATTACAATAATTAACTATAATTATAAAAAAGCTTTTAATTTAGTTAAAAATATTAAAAAATAAGAATTTATGACTATATATAATAATCAATACTAAAGAATTTTTTTAATTTTTTAATTATAGAACTGTAAATTATAAAATATAATAAAAATAACAAACATAGATAACATTTTATTGATACTTGGTTTTATAGCAAAATGCCTGATTTGGTTAAGTTTGGTCATAGCTGATATAGTTGCTAAAATTAATATATTAACAATAAATGTTTAACATTTAAAAGTTATATGATATTTTAAAAAAAAGATAAAAACAAATAGAAATAACAAATAATTAATCAGCTTAAGATATATTTGTTAAAAGTTCAAGCAAATAGCTAATAATTAAACAATCAAAGTGCTAAAACTATTTATAAATAAGCTAAAACAATATGTATAGATAGTAAAACTAACATAATGAAGGTATTATTGAAAAACTAATCTTTAGTCTCGTTTTGTTATTATAGTACATTTAACATTGATACAAATGCTGTGAGGACTAATATTTTTGGTATCTATATATTTGTAGCGGCGCTCATAATATGATTTTAATTAAAATGCTGGTATTTATCAAAACTAAGTGGTAGAGAAATGAAAATACTAATATATATAGCTTTACAAGTTATAACACAATGTTATATTTTAATAGAAGGCATCTGTTTATATATAATGATTAAAACAGGGCTGGATGATTGAGATTAATATAATTATCCTATAGCAATAGCTATTAGCTTTTTTAGACAAAACTATTTTCACTACATTTCACAAAATTTGATTTAATAAACTTCCTAATTTTATTTATGATTTGCTATCAATGTTTTCCCAAAATAATTAAAATTAGTCAAGTGCTTAATTCAATAAATTTTTGAATATTTGGCTGAATGTACTTATGCAAACAAACATAAAGGAGATGTATTTTTGTATTTAAGAATTTTCCTAAGAATTTTTCCGTTTAAATAGTGCTTAAAATGGAAAAAATAATGAAACCAAAAAAACATATTTCCCCATAATTTAGATTACACATTAGAAATCAAAATGCTAGAAGTGGTTTTTATTTTTATTTATAATTTTGTTATAGAAAATATATTTATTTGAAACTAACAACTAGTGTTTATTAGCAAAGTAATTGCTCAAAAATAGGTAAATGAAGCAGACTAAAGCTTTCTAATAAACTCAATTAGTAGAAAATAAAATGGATAAAATTGTTTATTGTTAAAAGGAAATACAATAATAGTAATCAGTAATTTGTGCTAAAAGCTATTTTCTATAAAGTTGAATTCTATAATCCATATATAGTTAAGCACTTTAAAAGTATTCATTTAAGCAATACTAGTTTTCCAAGTCATGTTATTTCTTCACTTTCAGGCTATACATCCATCTCTAAATTTTTTGTTTTATTATTAAGTATGACTTTTAATGATAGGATAATAGAAGAATAAAAGTTGAGGGAAAAGTAAACAAATTTAATAAACCAGCTAATTCACATGATCAAAGCAATATTCTTATAAATCCTCCAAAATGCCCACTATTGTGATGAACTCAAACTGATCATACCAATTATATTAACTTCTCATCAACCATATTATATATTCACAGATAATGCTAAAACCCATAAGTCTCACACGTGTCTTACAGAATTACGATTATGCTTATTAACTCTAATAAAATCTTAAAGTATTAATTATCATTTTTTGAAGGTGAGTTTAAAAATACTTTAAGATCCCAAAGCTTTTATGTTTGATTCTTAGAATAGTAATTATATTATCAAATTTGCTTTTTTTAAGAATTTTGAACCTGTCAACTTCATTGGTATAGTGTTTTTGTTTTATTTTTAGATTTACTTACGGTTGTTGCAACTTCATTGGGACCTATTTTGTGGTAATATATAGAGCCAGTTATTTGATTGTTTGGTCTTTAAAAAATAATCTTTAGATGTTAGTATGATTTTAGAAAAATCATATTCTTAAATCAATAACTAACAGACCATAATAGAGTTGCAGCAACTCCAACTACTTCGGAGTATGGATCTGTTTAAATTTTCAATGTTTCAGAGGCATAGTTGCTCTTAATAGGTTTTTAAAATATAATAGTATCACAATATAAAAATCTAGCCCTTTGTTGCTTAAAAATCTATATAGAATAAAGAAAGTAATAAATAGATACTGAGCATATCATGGTAGAAGTATAGTAATTTTTAATAATATTGCAAAATAATTGAATTGCTACTTTTATAATTATTATGCTTTTAAATGTAAATAAAACTATGGATATTTAATATTATGCGACATTGTGTTATTTAACTACAGAATATTTACTATATGAATGTTAAATTTATCTGCTTAAGTTATATACAGAGCGTTATGATTTTGTCTATAAATTAATAATTTGAAGAATTAAATCTATATTTGAGATATTAGAGATATTTTTTGTTTAAGAATTTAACAATCTTTCCACTCAAATAGCGCTAAAAAATCGGAAAAGTAATGAAGCCTACATCACAATATATTTAATTTTTAAAATAACTCAATTTTTTTAATAATAAATTACTACTAATAAAAGTTAATATACATTGACTATACTAAAAACTTTAGAAGTATAATAAAGTTAAATATAGGGTGCAATATAAATTGACCGAGGTAACCAAATATATTTATATTATACATGGATAGCTAACCGATTACTCAAACTTCAATTTTTTTAAAAAAATAGTCGTGGTAATAATAAATTTGAGTTTTAAAACAATCCCTAAAAATAGGCAACTAAAGAAGATACAATTAATAAACGGAATAAAAATAAACATTAAAAATGAAATTAATAAAAACTACCAGTATCCATTGTAAATGAAAACTATACCAAATAACTACAACAAAGCTGCCCAAATAAAGTAACTTTTAAATTAAAACTTTGAGCGGCGTACAAAATAATTAACGTGAACCAATTAAAATTGTATAGTAAGTAAGTGGATGAAGTAATGGTTCCTTGGGTCATCTTTGAATAATATGAATATTTGGGTTATTTTTAAATTAGCTAGTAAAAATTGATTATATGAATAACATTATCATTATGCTTTAGTTAATGTTTGATAACTAAGAATATGTGGCTATACAGTAAATATATATAAAAGAAAAAGGTAAAGTGAAAAATTGAAGGATTTGTTAAATCTCTCTACTAAAATTAGAATAGTATAATAATATAATAATATAATAATATAATAATATAACAATAATGAAATTGAACGTGTATTTATTCAGTTTATTGGGATTGAGCAATTTAATAAGCAGCCAAGACTTACCATTTTGTAAGACAGAGAATATGAGAATTCGTAAGAATATCAAAAATTTAAGTGATGCCCAATTAAATCGTTATTTTAATGCTGTAAAACAATTAAACAGTGGCCCAAAGCCAACAAAATGGAATGCGTTTGCTAAGATGCATGTTGATTTCTATCCACAAGTCCATATGAAGCCACTCTTTCTAGTATGGCATCGTTACTTTTTATATTTTATTGAGAAAGAATTACAAAAGATTGATCCTTCCGTTACTATTCCATATTGGGATTGGACCGCTGAAGCTAGCAATCCAAATGCTGATCCTATTTATAGTGATAAGTACTTTGGTAGAGTGAATGGCAATAGTGGTTGTGTTGATAGTGGCCCTTTTAGAGACTTTACAGCTTATTATTGGCATGACGGAAGTGGAAGCACACATTGTTTAAGACGTAAAAAAGTATTTGACGAAGAAGTAACAGATGATCGTAAAATGGATACTTTGTATTTAAACGATACGCCTATCAATAGATTTGCTGGAAATATTGAAGGTGTACCACATGGTCGTATTCATAATGGTATTGGTGGTGAATTTTCTGGCCATGCTTCCCCAGAAGACCCACTATTTTACTCTCATCATGCTTTTATTGACAAGTTATGGTTTGATTGGCAAATGCGTCATCCTGAGCAAATGGATCAATATCATGTAAATCGTCGTAACCCAGTTGCTCCTTGGGGGTTTCCAATTCTTCAAGCGATTGATACTTCCGATCGTATGTGTTATGCTTATAAAGAAGAGCATTTCCCATGGACTCCAACTACTACAATGTCACGCTCAATGATGGTACCAGAGTTTACAGTTGAACCATATACTGTAACAAAGAATGTAACAACAGTTGAACAGCTTTTAGAACATGACTTGAACTTCGTTACTAAAAATAATGAACTTACCGATTTAGAAACTAATTCCAAGATTGATATTAATAACCCACCAGTCAAAATATTAGATGTTGAATTTTTACTTAAAATGAAATTCAATTACACAAATGTTAGACAAAATGAATTACGTGAATTAGAAGCTGATCAATTTTTAAATGCTGTCAATGCTCCTGCTCCTACTGTTAAATAAATAATAATATAGCCACTTGCTATTTTGGTAGTAAATCTCATAAAATATTATTTAATTTCAAATTTTATTTATTTTTTAAATTATTTTAAAATATAGGCTAAAATTTTAAACCTAAATAGCAACCTGTGTTGTAAAATAAAATAGAAGTATAATTATTTATTAAAAGGATATAGGAAGATAAATCCAGTTCAAATTTAATAAATAACGAAATTATTTTATTATAATTAAAGTGAAGTAGAATGCTTCAAGTCACTATCAAAGTATTTGGTAATGATAGAAGTGAGTGAAGTACTCTGCTCAGCTATTAATGACCTTTCATAATATATTTCGTTGGCCATATTATTATTATCTCTGTTTATCATTATATCAAAGTCTACATTTTCTATGTTGTCATTATTGGCATTATGAGTTGGTATGGTTTGTCGCGTCAATGGTAATGTTTCTGATCCTATTATGTTGCTTATAATTGAATTGTTATGATCAGCATTTTCACTAGTATCTAAATCATCATTATTTGTCAAAACAGTGTTATTATTATAGTCATTATTGACCAAAGGCAATAACTCTATTCGTTTAAAATTTTTATTAAATTCTCGGTGATAGTAAAATATTTTTAAGCCAAGCCAAACAAAAGCCAATAGCAAAAGGAGTAATAAAATAGAAAATACAGAAATCAAAAAATAGTTAGTACTTATAAATTCACTTTTCAAAACGCTAAAAGATATCTCATCAATCACATTATAATTATCGTCCAATATTAATATATCGTTGTTAATTGACACTGGGATTCCATCAAGGAAGGGATATTCTCTTTTATTCCATTTTTTATCTAGTATATTTAAATCATAAATAAAATCATCATCTAACATGATATAATTTTCATAATTTGTATTTGTATCATTTAGCAAAAATAACTCAGGATAATAACTAGTTGGAGGTAAATATGAGTTTGAAATAGGAGTTGGTGTCCAATACAGGCTTTTTAGGTTTAAAGAATAACTTTGATTTAATGGACGTAGCTGATTTTTCTCATCTAATCCGCCTAATACTATCATCTCATTATCATTGCAAACTGTAGTATGATAAGCTGATTTAAGATTACTATTTGTTTTTTTAACTTTGCTTCTATCCTTCTTGTTGATAACAAAAATATCAGAGGTTACTTGATTATCCTTGTTTATACCACCAAATAATATTATATTATCCAAATAAGGACATATCCCAAATCCCAATCTTTTATCTATCTTACTTAACTTCTTTCCTTCAAATTTCCCTTTATCTTGATCCCAAGAATATCCATAAAGTATGTTATGCTTCTCCTTTATACTATAAAATTGAAGTGTCTCACCCTCTTGAAAATAACTATTTGGTAAAATTATAGGTAAATCATCAATTTTTTTAACTACTTTTTCAATGTTTGTGCTATTAGCAGTTATTAAAACAACCTCCTTATCTTCATTGTTAATGAGCATTAGCTTTTCTTTTAGTTTTACTCTAACTTTCTTGCTTGTTATTTCACTACTTATGTTGTCCATTTGAAATCAAAAAAGAAAAAGTAAAAATGTTGAGTTTTTAATTAATTTGATTTTTGATTTAATATATTACAAGTCATATTTTTTATAAAAAGTAATTTTACTAAATTATAAAAATCCTTAAGCAAAGGGATAACATCAAGTGAATTAAAACTATAGTGGTAAAAACTAATGAAATTTTGAAATAACAAAAATGTACAATGCCAAAAATAATGTATTTAAACTTTTATTAGTAAAATATTTTTAACTTATCACACGGCTATACTAAGAAATTTTTTAAATAGACTGAAATAGTAAAAATTGTTAATAATTTTTACAATGTTTTAAATTTTGTTCACTTGTTGAAAGTTTTGTCGAATTTTTCTTACTTTAGTTTGTTTAAATATCTTTTTACTATAGCCGTAGTAGGTAAAAATACTGTACTAATTTTGATAGATCCAACATTTTAAAATCCAACCCCAAATCTCAAGAATATTGAATTTTTAAATTTTGATTTCGAGTCCACCAATGAGAACCATCATCTATAACAAACTAGAATTTCGATTAACTAAAAGCTATTAGTCTTGAATATTTGAACTACAAAAAAGATGAGTTCTGATAGTGAAATTGATATCGCTGATGCATTAATTCCCAAATATGAAGAGAGTACTACTAAGTCCTCCAAAGGAAACAAAAAATCGGATAATTTAGATATGGCTGATTTAGGAGATGAAGATGAAGATAACAACCTACGCAGCATAATAACGAAAAAAAAGAAACTTACTGGAGGTGGTTTCCAATCCATGGGCTTATCCTCCTTTTTATTAAAATCCATTCAAAAAAAAGGGTATAAACAACCCACGCCAATTCAGAGAAAATGTATACCATTAATTATGGAAAATTTAGATCTAGTGGGTATGGCTCGTACCGGTTCTGGAAAAACAGCGGCTTTTGTTATTCCTTTAATAGAAAAGTTAAAAACCCATAGTTCCATTGTTGGTGCTAGAGGTTTGATTTTTTCGACTAATAGAGAGTTAGCGTTTCAAACGGCTAAAGTAGTATCTGAGCTTTCAAAAGGTACAGATATTAGAAATTGTGCTATTGTTGGTGGTGAATCCATGGAAGAACAATATAATTTATTGGCTGGAAATCCGGATATGTGAGTAGTTTCCTTATTTTTGTATATTAATTGTTTATTTTTTTATATTATAGTATTATTGCTACACCAGGTCGATTACTACATTTAGTTGTTGAAATGGAAATTGATTTAAGAACTATTGAATATGTAGTATTTGATGAAGCTGATAGGCAAGCTTTTATATATAGTGGTAAATTAAACTTATTTAATACTTATTGTTTATTTTTAGATTATTTGAAATGGGTTTTGATGTTCAATTAAGAGAATTATTATCACGTTTACCAGCATCTAGACAAACTTTATTATTTTCAGCTACTTTACCAAAAAATTTAGTTGAATTTGCTAAGGCTGGCTTACAAGATCCTACTCTTGTTCGTTTGGATGCTGATACTAAAATTAGTCAGGATTTGGAGGTAATTAATAATGATTCATTAACTTAAATTAAGTAATAACGTTAATAATAATATAAAATAGATGGCCTTTTTCAGTGTTAAGCAAGATGTTAAAGAAGCAGCATTACTATATTTATTAAGAGAAGTCATCAAATGTCCAAAATCAAATGAAGTTGATAAAACAATTGAAAAAAAAGATAAAAAGAAAAAAGAATATTTCAAACCAATTTATCCTAATCAAAGTATTATATTTGTATCAACCAAACATCATGTAGATTATATAGCTACCTTATTAGAAGAAGCAGGGTATGATTGTGGAAAATTATATGGATCAATGGATCAAACAGCACGTCAAATTCAAATTCAAGATTTTCGTAATCAACAAGTACCATTGTTCGTAGTAACTGATGTAGCTGCTCGTGGTATTGATATCCCTATTTTGGAAAATGTAATTAATTACGATTTTGTTGATCAAGCTAAAGTATTTGTACATCGAGTTGGACGTGTAGCACGTGCAGGTAAAAGAGGATGGGCTTATTCTTTTGTTACTATGGATGAATTGGCTTATTTTTATGATTTACAATTATTTTTGGGAAGGCCATTAATTACTGCTGCTCAAATTTCAGAAGATATGATTGATGATATTGATTATACTACAGATGTTGTTATTGGCACTTTAGCTAATGAAATTTCTTTAGTTGATGATATTGAATGGTTACATAATAAATTTAACAATATTGAAATTGAAGGTTTAAGAAAAGTAGCTATTAATGGTTCTAAAATGTTTAGGAAATCTAGAAAATCAGTGGTAGCTGCTAGAGAATCTCATCAAAAAGCAAAGGAATTATTGCGCTCTGGCCAATTGGAAGAAATTCATCCATTATTAAGTAAGCTTATTAATTATATTGCTAGTTTAATATTAATAAATTATGATTTTAGTTCGTAATATAAAGGAAGAAGAAAAAGATGCTAGTGAATTTTTAAAGGGTATTTCTGGATTTAAACCAAGAGAAGTAAGTCATAATTTAGTCATTGTTTTAAAAATGCTTAAATCAATTATAGACAATTTTCGAAGTAAAAGCCAGAGGAACTAAAAAGGCAACACCAGCATCGGAAGCGATGAAAAAGAGACGCAGCTATTTAGATGATAAAATAGTAGATTATAGACATCAACAAAAAGAATTATCACATATCAAACCCGTTACATTATCTCAAAAATCAAAAAGTAATTTGGAAACTGTAGAAACATCTGAATTAGAAAAAGTGTTCAAAGTAGTTACTAATAATAAATCTTCGAGAAATACTAAAAAAGATGAGGAAAATTATATCTCTTATTATCAGAAGGATGCTTATACTGAAAAAGGATATTCATTACAATCTGGGTCATTTGAAAAACAAACAATGCATGCTACACTAGATTTAACGGGTGATGATCGAGCTACTGAACAATTTAAACAAAATCAATTACGTTGGGATAAAAAGAAAAAGAAATTTGTTAGAGGGGATGGTACTGGGGCAGATAATAAAAAATTATTAAAAACAGAATCAGGGAATAAAATCCAAGCGTCTTTTAAAAAGGGGAAGTAAGTAGTTTTATTAGAATAAAAACAAATATATGGGTACTAATATTTTTTGTTTTAGTTTTGCAGAATGGCAACGTAAACAAGGAGTCAATATGCCTAAAGTTGGAGATATAGAGATGAGTGGATCTAATAAAAAATTACAAGATGCTAAATTAAAGAGAAGATTCAAACATCATACTAAAGAAGTATCAAATGATAATAAAAAGATTAAGAGTGAATTAAAGAGTTCCACTGAAATTCGTAAAGAAAGAGAAAAGAAAGAACAAAGAAGATTAAAAACTGGAAGACATAAACCTAAAGGTGGTAACAAGAATAATAAACGTCATTAAGTTGATGGTTAATTAGAGAAGCTGTTTTAAAATAATAACAAAGTTTAGGTTTTCTTGTTTAATAGAATAAAAAAAATAGATTTAATTAAATTCTTTATTTTTTATATTGTTATATTTATTGTAATTTATTAAATAAATTTAATAAAGTATATTTCAATTCATTTAAGTTTACTTTAATACAAGATAAATCTTGTCGATTATAAACTTCAATAATTTCATGAGTAATAAAATCCTCTCTTAATCTTAATTGAATTGGAACACCAATTAGTTCCCAATCTTTTAACTTAAATCCATTAGATACTTGTTTTCTATCTTCTAATATTATATCCTCCTTATTTAATTTATTACTATTTTGCATTACTTTTTCTAACTCTAAGTAAACATCCCTTAGTTTCTCTACTTCTACTTCTTCTTTTCCTTTAAACAAAGGCATCACTATTATCTTATAAGGGGCAATACTTATTGGCCATTGAATACCATTATTATCTGATTTTGCTTCAATAATAGCTGCTAATAATCTAGAAATACCAATCCCAAAACAACCCATTGAAAATGGAATTTGTTGAGTAGAAGATCTGGGTTGATAAGTAGCTTCTAAAGGTTTTGAAAACCAATCTTCTAAATGAAAAGTATGGGCTACTTCTATAGCTTTACTTGAATCCAAAGGATGAGAACAGTTTGAGCAGGGTTCATTGAAGCTCGCATTGCGGATATCTCGTAGAGCATAATGTATGGTGGATTCGGTTAAATAAGTAACAAATGGATGAGATCTTAAACTTTCATCAATAATAAGTTGAGTGTTTTTTAATGAATTATTATTCAAGTTTATATTAATTTCTTTTGATACTAATGAAAATTCGGATTCTCCAGCAAGATCTAATTTGATTATATTAATATCACTATCCTTTGGTATAATTGTTAATACACTATTATCTTCTTTTCCCTTATATAATTGGATATTTAAATTTTGATATAATTCTTCTGTGATTGTTATAGTAGAACCATTGTTGTTATTGTTTTGAATTACTGTTTCTAATAATTCAATTTCTTTTTTATTAGTTCTATCATTGATTGTAATAGATTCAACTTTAAGTGTAGTTGCATCTAAACTAGATTTAGCTAATTCTTGGTTAGCTGCATAACCACAGTTAGAACACATTAACACAGTATCTTCACCAGCTAATAAAATTGTTTTGTTATTATTACTAAATTATAGTGAATCAAGTTTACCTTCTGATAATATATGATATTCATGAGAAAGATAGCCACCAATTTTACCTGTATCTGCTTCTACCTATTTCATTATTAAAAAATGTTAATGCATTATTATTATTGTGTAGTTAAATAATAATTACTTACACAACGATAAGGAACATTGATTTTATTAAAAATATTTTTGTAAATTTGATTAACTTGATGATAAGTAATTAAAGAATGTTCACTATCTATATCAAATGTATATAAATCTTTCATAATAAACTCTCGGCTTCTTAATAAACCTGAACGTGGTCGCATTTCATCACGATATTTTTTGCCTATATAGTAAATATTAAATAAAAATAAAAATAAAAATTTATTGTATTTCTATTAAACTTACCAATTTGATAAACTTTAACTGGTAACTGTCGATAAGATTGTACTAATTGATCTATTAAATTAGCCATTTCTTCTTCAAAAGTTGGTGATAAACATAAATCATTATCCTTTCTATCTTTTAAACGAAATAACTAATAATAAGAACATATGAATATCAAACGAAATAAGATACTATTATTTACCTCTTTGTCCATTTCTTCCCATCTACCTGTTTTTTTCCATAGATTAGCACTAGACAATATTGGTAAATCTACTGGTTGACAACCTATTTTGTTTATTTTATTATTATATTGTTATTATTAAACTACTCTATTCTATTAATCTAACTAATTTAGTTCATTTATAAATTAATTGACTTACCTCCATCTTCTAATTCATTAATAACAATTTGCTTTAATTTTCTAATGGATTTCATTGCCATTGGTAATAAACTATATAGACCAGAAGAAGTCTAAGTAGATTAAATTAACTATGCTTTATTTAAAGAGGAAAACTTATTTTTTTAAATAGAAATGGAATATGATTTTGATTTACCTGTCTAATCAGCCCAGCTCTTAACATCAACTCATGAGATTTTGTATATTTTTCATTTACTTTTTTTAATGTTGGTAATAATAAATCACTTGCTTTTTTAGGTTGAAATGATGTGGTTAAAGCTATCTAATTAAAATATCATAAAATAAAACTTAAAATAATACAAAACGTCTACTTACTCTATTTGTTGAGAACGGTTTTATTAAATTTAAATTTAAATTAGGTTTGTTTTTACAGAGTTTTGAAAGCATTATCATTGAGATAAGTTTTAAAAAATTGTTTTTTGAGTTTTTTTGATGATTATTTGAATTGATTCATGGGATTATTCGTAGATGCGAGACTGCTTTTTGTAATTTTTTAAAGGGATAAATTTGGTATATTAATCAAATTTCAATATTAATATTAAAATTTAATTTTATGCATCAAAAATTATAATAACATAAAAATGTGTATTTGCTAATTTTCGTAATTTTATATTTTTACATTTATTTGTTTATTGTTCTATTCATGGCTTCTATTACTTTATCCCATTTTATTTCAAAAATCAATAAGCTAAAATTTAAATATTGAAATGTTTAATAAAATAGACATATTTCGAATAATATATAATTCCATAAATCCTGCCATCAAAAATGCTTAGCTACAGCAAGTATATCAATATTTCTTATCATATCAAGTTAAAAAGTACAAAAATCCTTTTTCATAATAAGATAATAAAAAACTCCTACTAATTGATTGGTTCCTTATAACTAAAGCTTTAATAAAGCTTGATATAACCCATTTATTACCATTTACTTCTTTTTTATTTTAACTAGCAATGAAAGCGAGCACCTTACAATTCTTATGGCATTGTAAGGACCCAATCTATTCCTTAGATTTCCATCCCAATATAAAAGATTATTTTGCTACTTGTGGAAGTGATAGTACTGTTAGAGTAAGTCAAAATTGATTTCATTTCATTTACATCCTATCAATATTACTCAACTTAATAACTCACCTCATCTTACACATTAACTCAACTATTCCTTTTTTTTTTTGCAGTTATGGCGTTTAGTCCCTAGAGGAGAAGAAGTATTCCCAATAGTTAATGAAGGTTTAAAAAAGAATAAAAAAGATCCGTTAGTAATAGATTTTTCAAAAAATGAAATATCAAAATCAAAGCAAGTGAAAGAGTTACCATTAACCATAGAATATATGGCTACTTTATCAGGTCATAATGCACCTGTTAACGTAGTTAAATTTTCACCGGATGGTAAGTTAATTATTTGAAAACGGGATTTTAAGTTAATAAATTCTTTTATTTAAATAGGTTCAATGTTAGCATCCGCTGGAGATGGTAAGTTATTCGAATTCCGAATTATATTTATTTTATTAATTTTGTTAAAAGATGGTTCCATTTTATTATGGAAAAAGAAAGAAGATTTAGTAAGAGAAGATGGAAGTATAATACAACAAGATAGTGGCATCAATAATAATATATCAGGGCAAGGAATAGACGAATATGCATTAGAAAGGTGGAAGACGGTGGCTGTGTTAAGGTAGTTTTACTTTCTCCTCCCCTACGTACATATTTTTAAAAAATTAATATGAATTTTATAAAATTTTAGAGGTTCACTATCAGATATTTACGATTTAACTTGGTCCCCAAATGGTCAATTTATTGTTACTGGTTCAGTCGATAATACAGCTAGAGTTTGGGATATTTCTACTAGTCGTTGTTTGGCTATTATTAATGAACATAAGCATTATATCCAAGGGGTTGCTTGGGACCCTTTAAATGAATACATTATTACTCAAAGTAGTGATAGGTAAATTATATTATTGCATTGCTATGTTATATTAACTAAATTATTTATTAACACATTTTATTTTAATAGAACTGTTAAAATACATAAATTTCAATATAAATCAAGTTCAGGAACAATGATTATAAAGTGTGTGAATAGTAATTGGAAATTAGATTTTAAGGAGGACAAATTAAAAGAGATAAATAATAATAACGAAGAATTAAATAAAACAAATAATGCGTTTTATTATTTATACCAATCTGAAAATTTAAAATCTTTTTTTAGGAGACCAGATTTTACTCCAGATGGTTCATTAGCTTTAACTCCAGCTGGTATCTTTAAAGAATCAGCAGATGATCAAGCTCATTTTGTTGTTTATATTTATACTCGTGGAGCTATAGCAAAGTATGTTTATTTGTATTTGTTTCAATATTTGATATTAAATGATTAATTTTTTTAGCTCACCAATATTAAAACTAAGTGGATTTGAACAACCACCTATCGCAATTAAAGCCTCACCAAGAGTATATAAAAAAATGGAATTTAATAATGGGCAAAGAGAAATATTAAATTTAGATTATCGTTGTGTATTTGCAGTTGCTACACAAAATTCCATTTTTATATATGATACTCAACATCTAAATCCAATTGCTTATGTTTCTAATTTACATTTTGCTACTTTAACTGATCTTAGTTGGTAATAATAGTAACAATGTGAATAATATGAATACTAATATTAAATAAATTTTATTAGGTCACCCGATGGTAATACTTTATTAATAAGTTCTACGGATGGTTTTGTTTCAATGATACGATTTGAAGATCATGAATTGGGGATTCCATTGAATATAGCGTTCTCTAATAATATTGTTAGTTTTGAAACAAAACCCAAAGTTTCTAATACAAAATCAGAAACAGTTAAAGTAGATACACCTGTAAAAATAGAAACACCAAAAATCAAAAAAGAAAAAAAGAAGAATGATAAAAATAAATTAATATCACCTACTAAAATAATGGATCATACGCCGACTAAAGGAATAAAGGTAGTAATGGAAGGAGAGAATAAAATGTCAAATAACACAGTTAGAAATTCAAAAGTAGAAAATATTAAACATTATCAATTTGTTAATATATTATCACCTAAAAAGAAACCAAAACAAAATAAAAATGACACACCAACAATACTACAAAATACAACTACAAATGAAGTAAAAGTTCAAGATGAAAATATAACAAGTGACATATTAAGCCCAAGTAAATTAAAAAAAAGGATAGTACCAACTCTGATATCTTCTCCGAGTACTAAACCATCTAAAAATTAATAAATAAAAGTATGTTAAAGACAAATATTAAACTCTATTTAATTAGAAGATAAATTTTATAGTAATAAATACCATTATTTTTTAATTGAAAATTGAATACTTATTCAGACTTAAGGAGTTCAACGAACTTAGTGTTCTTGACCTTCTTTGAAGTTTTCTTATAAGTACCATCAGCCTTTTGTTTTAAGATAGCAGCATGACGTTGACGTTCAGCTTTTTTAGCATTATAAGCATATGGGTTAAGAGCAAATAAAGCTTTGTTGTTGGCAAGTGGATTAGCTTTAGCAACTTTAGATTTACCTTGGACTTTGGCAGCTCTAACGACAGCTTGAATTTCTTCGCTATCAATGATACGACCAATATCAGTGTTAGATACGGAAGAATATGGGAGGGAGAAGTTCTTCTTGATAGAAGCTTGTTCATAAGTACCATAAATAGTATCTAAAGCTTTGAAAGCATCTTGAGTCCAGATGACAAAACGTCCACAGTGACCTCCTGGAGCTAACTGTAATAAATTTAATTTGTTAACATTAGCTAATTCAACACCTGGTAAATTTCTGAAAGCACGGGTAATACCTTCATCTTTGTTATAGATAACTAATGGACCACGTCTTTGACGATGACGACGGTTTCTTAATTTACCTTTACCAGCACGGATAGATCTGGAGTTAGCAACTTTAACAACATCATTATAAGCGTTTAAAGCTTTTAAGACAGTAACAGCTTCTTTAGTTTTTTGTAATTTTTCAACGGAAGAAGATACAACTAATGGAACTTCTGGGATTTGTTCAATACGATGACCACGAGCTAATAAAAGTGGAGCAACAGCAGTAGCAGCGATAGCTGAAGCAGTAGCAACTCTTCTAGTATTCAAGTTGGTCTTTACATGCCACTTACGCCAGATTTTAGTTGGAGCAAACATACGACCACCACGGCACATATTACCAAAAGCAGCTTGACCAGCACGATGAGTACCTCCACCAGATACACGTGGAATACGGGCAACGGCACGACCAGTACCCCAAGATTCAGCTGAAGTTTGATGACCAGCTTTTTCGCTTACGGCGTAAGGTTGTCTCTTGTTTTTAGCCATATTAGTGTGGACATGTTGGATAAGATAAGGACGGATATCTACTTTGAAAACGGCTTGCATTGGTACTTCACCAACTAATGCGTTGGATTCATCATATACATTTACTACTGGACGAATGGCAGCCTAAATGGAATTTGTTATTATATATTTTTTTTACGTTTTTTATATAGATGCATCCATCTTCATATTCGATGTAGCTATAGATCGTCGTTTATTTTATTTGATTCTGTCTTTATACATACCATTTGTTTTTATAAACTTTGAGGAGAGGAAGTTTCACCTGGTAGCGAGCCTTTACATCAAAGCTTGTTGTTTCTCGATGAACTGGTATTTCTTTTTAGCCAATTAAATAGGGTCATTATCCTTTTAATTGGCAATAAAATGTGTTCTATTTACAGAATAATTTTGAAGTTCGAAATAGACTTAGAATTTTTAATTACGAATTTTTTTAATATTGTTTCCTTTTTAAAAATAAACTTATCATTTAATGATGGAGTATTTAAATTAGAATATAGTGAGCAACTTTCAATAGAAGAAAAGGAAGATTGATTTAAACTAAGTATGAAGATGATGTAACAGAGAATGAACAAGACTAGAGAATGATAAGATCCTAAGTATAATAAATAAAAACAAATTTTGCGATGATGAAACGATTGTAAAGGATGTAAATTCCATGTATGAATTTTGATCTTGTAGTATTTGTTAATAAACATTACCATCATCTAAAAACACAAGAGTAATAGTTGATTGTGTAAATATGAATGTAAGAACGATATAATATAAGCGATAATAAAATTCATGGAACGATAATAAAATTCATGGAACGATAATCATGTCATATATAGATGTCTTAAATTCAAGACCTATGAAAGTAACATGTAGTACATTATTTTTTTAAAAATACTATAAAAGTTTAAAGATTTAGTTTCAATTTATTTATTAAAGTAATCTATCAAAATGAGAAACAATTTAGGAAGATTTTGAAATTTTAAAGGGATGAGCTTCAGTATTAAATACCCAATCGTTAAGGTTAAGGGTATTTTTAGGGGCTTGGATAAGATATAAATACTTGAATGTCTCAGCATAAAAAAAGGATTGCATTACGTTTTCTTGATTTTCTGATTTCTCTCTAGAGTTCACATCTTTATATTCAGTAAACCCAAACTTACTTTTTGAAAACTTTTGGAACGCTAAAAATAAATTCCAACTACGATCTTGATATTTTTTATCCCCAGTATATAGATAAGCATAATATAAGGACTCTGATAACTCAGGTCGTAAGAAGTTGGCTGGATTAATAAATTCAATTTCTAAATTACTAAACTTTGTATTTTCAGGTGCTAAATTGGTTTCTGATAATTCAGGTATAATACTATAAGTTTCTAATAGATCTAAAGCTATCTTTTTCAAACCTTTATCTGGTAAATGATCATTTCCTAACAATAACATCCCAGGAACAAAAAATTCCAAGTGGTGCATCTCTGGTATTAACTTATTATCATTACCAGTATGACCTAAACATTGATGTCCTTTATAACAAGTGGTCAATAGTTTTTCTTTCATTTTAACCATACTATCATCAAACATACGGAGATATTTATTTCTAACTTTATCTTGAGGTCCAAGCATGATATATAACTTAATCAAATATTCGAAAAAGGAATCAGCACCACCACCTAAACCAAAAGCATTTGTTGAATAATCTCCTGTTTCAACATTAACTTCCATATTATAAAGTCCACGATCTTTTTTCTTTCTATCTAAAACATCATATACATTATTTGCAATTTGACGATATTTATTATCTCCAGTAATTAAGCTGAGTCTAGTAAATTCTAACTGACAAGTACCAACATTGGCTAAAGAAGCAAAGGTATCCTTAACTGGTTTACCAGTTCTAAAATCAAAAGTAACATAAGGAAGTCCAGAAGGAGAACTAAAATCATTTAGCATAGCATCAGCCAAATCTTTAGCTTTATCCAACAATATCTTTTCACCCGATAAATCATAAGCTGAAATCAAACCACCTAAATAACGGATAGTAATTTCAAAAAAAGATAATTTTTGTGCCCCACGTTTGTAATCACTATGACTCACTACTTCAACAGCTTCTTTAAATTCTTTTTTTAAACCCATTAGCCATAAGGTATCTAAAGAATCTACTAAAGTTACTCCCCACCCATTCCAAGTATTATTAATCATTTTTCCATCCATCGGTCCTATCTCATCGGCCCCCATAGCTACCTTACGATATTTATCCCAGCTTTGGCTGAATTCATCTCTTATGACACGTGTACGATAAGCTTCCACATCTAACTTGGAATGAAACTCAGAATCGGAGATAAATTCTTCACGGTTTATAGAAAAGATGGTAGAAGTAAAATAAACTAGATAGAGTAAAATAGTAAACATTTGATAATCAAAATTAACAAAGAAGGAAAATAGCGGATTAATAACTCGTTTTTATTTATTACAAGTTTAAAAACTATTATTTAATAATGACCCTTATGTTTTATTACCGTTGATGAAACGGTTGTCTAGTTGATTGAAAAACATGAATTTTTTTTAATTCAATTTTTTTTGGTAAATTAGCATTATCAATTACTTAATTAAGGAATTTAAATTAAGGTTTTTAATTAAAAATTACAAGTCGAATGCTTAAATTTCTAAGTTTTTAAATTTTTTAATGCTACAAAATATGTTTATACTTTGTTATTTAACTTCGTTAAAGCTGATTCTATTCAAATAAAAAACAATCATAAAATAAAAGCATATGGAAATGTATTTTTTTAAATAATTTTACTATCAGTTTTTCTTCTCAAATAGTGCCTAAAAATAGAAAAGTGATGAAACCAAAAAAAACATTCTCATATGTTAAGACGGGTAACAGACGATACAATAAAAAATTATTATTAAAATAAACAAAGTTAAATATTAAGGATTAGTGATCGATTCAAATGCTGTTATCCATTGATTTTTCTCTCTCTCATTATTCAACGCAAGATAAATAGTTTCTTTAGTATTATAATTATAGATCGAAAAACATAATTTAGGGTCCGGTAAATTGGAGTTTGAACTGGAAAATACAGATCCGAAAAAGTTATTGCCCTATTCAAAACATTAAATTAACAAACCTGTTTGAATGAATATGGTTGACTTACCGCAGACACTTGAAGCATGCCACTCGTTACCGAACCTGAAATAGATATTTTATCTATACTAATTGGCTGATAAAAAATAAATCAAAATTAAATAAATTAATTGCTATTATATTATTGCTACCTTTCTAAATACTTCATACTCATAAAGATCCTCGCTTAACTCATGTTCTTTAACTAATAGCACATAATGATCAAACAAAAACAACTTCAAAGGTATCGAATTCTTTACCAATTTAACATCCCCTTCTTTAATCAACCGTCTCTCATCATGCTCCAAAGCCAAATCGATATGAGGGTACTCCAACATGTGACCAGGATCTTCTAATCTATCTGAGATTGCCCTCAATCTTAACTTAGAGTCTGTTTCTCCTTTTGTTTGATTAATATAGCTAAGCTGACGATTCAAATGTTCTAAAGCTTGAGGTATCAGTTTATAGTCTGGGTTATCTTCTGGAGTTCTTTTCATAATCTCTTTAAACAAGAGTGGATATCTTGCTAATCTTCTAGTTGGAAGAGAAATAAATGAATCAATGGTTAATCTCTTTAGTTCTTTTTTTTGACTACACTCATTTAAATATTGCTGGAATTTGATGTTGTTGTTTTTTTCTTTGGCTACAAAATCGGTAGCAAATTGAATTCTTGCACCGTAGATATTATAGGGATCCAGTTGTTCAGCCCATAAAACTAAAATATCTCCAATACTTTTAATCACTGGCATATTCTTTTGTCTCGAGCTTAAGCCTAAACATAATGGCTCATGGATTTTTTTAATGTCCAAATAATTGAAAAATAATTTATGAGCTATTATATCAACTTGATCACTTGGATAACATTGACTGCTTTTCAATCCTTCAATAAATACCTATAAAATCATTATATAAATTTACTATTACAATTATTATAAAATTATTACTTTTCGTATTGTGATCAAATCCCTTAAATAGTCTCTCTCAGTACGACATAGCTCAAAAATAGCTTCTTGTCTTTTAAATTCATCCTCAGATAAACCGTCAGTTAAATCCTTAGGAATAGAACTTTTAAAATCTGATCCATCCTAAACAAAATCATAAAAGTCAATCTTCCATCATAGTCAATAAAGTTGACTTAAACTTACAAAATTAATATAGCCGCTAACTTGCAACTGGTTTTCCAAATCATTGTCTAAAATCAATGTTTTTGAGAGATGTTGTAAATTTTCAGGCAAATAGGTAGCTCTCCTCCTATTAGTTCTTTCCTCTAAAACATCATTACTTTCTCTAATACTTGAAATATCATCCACCATATTCTTAAATGAGTTGATGACCATTTCTAACACATAAATATCATTATTACTGCCCTTTGTTTCTTGAAAAATTTCTTGTAACTGTGCTATCTGTGGATCTAAATGATAACGGATTGAACTCAAATAATCAATTACTGACATTTCTTTAGAGAAGCATTGCTTTTCTAAACTCTATTTAAGAACATCAACATTAACATTAAATATAAGCTATATTATTAAATATTTACCTGAAGCCAAAGTCTAAATTTCATAGAATTTTTTTGAGCTGTCGATATATATTGTTTAATAGAAGGGTAATGTCTAGTAAAATCAACAAACTCGATAAAGTCATTGATATGTTTCAAGAAGGTATCTCCATAATCTACTTCGCTTTTATCATTATATTCAACCCTATATTTTTCAATTAAAGTAGTAATAAATCCTTTATAAAAATCCAAAATCTTTGGTATGTTAAACAAAATAGTTTCTATTGCTTCTTTTGTTGTTTCTTCATCAAAAATTTGACTATCTTGAATCCTTTTGTTAATCATCTAAATAAATGGTAAGTATTTGAACTAAATAGCGTATTAATAGTAGCCTTACAGAATAGACAGATTTTAAACTGTTATAAAACTTGATCTCTCTTTCTAAATAAACATGAATAAACAAGGATCGTTTGCTTAAATTTTCTAAATTATTGAACTCTTTTTTAAAGAAACTAAACTCATTAACTTCATTTGAATAACTGTTTGTTGAATTTAATGGATTGATACACTTATTTGTATTTGATTTCTAATAATCATAATTAACTGCTGTATTAATCAATGTATTACTAGAAACTTACTGCATTAGTGGGACTAACTTCAGATCCGGATTTCATGACATTGGTGTATTTTCCTTGATCCTAGAAATAATAGAGTTAACATTACATTATTCATAAATATTATGTTATAATTAATTACATTATTCTGACTATTACTCCCATTAGCAGCAAAATTAGAAAATTGATAACGCTCATTTGTAGCTGTCTTAGTCGTTTTCTTTGTCTCATTCTTCGATTTACCATTGCTATCATGATTAAAATATCCCGGTCTCCCATCAACTGGAGAAAGTCTACTTGGAGATACTACTATACAACCATCATTATTACTGCCACTACTGCTATTACTGCCCATAGAAGATAACAAAATTTGGTTATCACTAGCTGGTGGTGTTACCTTATCAATACTAAACTTTTTGGATTGATCATTATAGTTAATACCAGCAATGTCAATCATTAATTTGTCTATTTCACCTATAGGTACGACAATTTCTTTTTCGCTTTCATCGAGATTAGTTGGAAAGGAAGTACTAAATTGTGACAAATCTGGAATTTGTGGCATTTGTGGCATGGGCATCATCATAGGGAAAGGAGGGTTTATGTTATCATTAAAGTTTGATTTATTGTTTATATTTGATATATAACTTTTTGGGTCTGGCATAGCTTGGAACGGGTTGTTTGCTTGATGCCCTGGAATATGATATACTGGTTGCATTGGTGAATTTGGATTATTAACCTAATGTTAAGTTATAAATATATTACTATAGCTAATTTATATTTCTTATTTACCGGATCAATAAATTTGTAAACTCTGTTCTTTTCGCGATTCGGGGCTTTTGGTGGAACTATTGGATTCTAAATAATAAGTGAATTAATATTCGTATAAAATACAAACCTAAATGGTTACTTCTTTATTCGTATTATTATTGCCAGGCGATTGAGGAATATTGCCGAGCTAAATTTAACATCAGTGATATGATTACACGATTAATAAACATTGTTACTCTATAACTTCTATCACTAGGGAGGTTAGGCATATTAGGAATCTAAAAAAAACAATCAGCATTTGGACAATAAATTTAAAGTCAAAATACTTGGTAATTCCCCCTTCCATTATTCGGAGGACTAACGATTGATATGTCTTTTTTTGGATCTATTTGGGGCTGGTATTTGACAGCATTTGGTGAGTTGTAAACATTTTGATAGAATTGGTAGTTGTCGTCACCTTTCTTTTCATTTGATACAATTGGTACATACACTTGAGATACTGGGCCTGGTGATACTTTATCAGGTAAATTAATTAAATGCTTATTGCTATTTTCTACAAAGTCACGGTAGCCTTGTTT
Source organism: Batkoa obscura (assembly GCA_030770535.1). Taxonomy (NCBI): domain Eukaryota; kingdom Fungi; phylum Entomophthoromycota; class Entomophthoromycetes; order Entomophthorales; family Batkoaceae; genus Batkoa; species Batkoa obscura. The sequence goes on from JASVEC010000014.1 coordinate 401,039, forward strand.
TTTTCCTCGCATCGGCTTGGTCATTTTGAAAATTTATAATTATTTTTTAAAAATGGTTTTTAAATTAGAATCTTGTTTTGAAAATATTAAATGCAATTGTTTCTTTCAGTGATCTATTGGTTCTTTTAAAATTATGTTGATTCGCATTAAATTCTAGTTAAGCTTGCTATTAATCTAAATAAAAATGATATAGTTTATCTAAATGTTAGTAATATTCTAAAGGATCATAAACTATATTATGACTAATTAATCATAAACCATCAGTTTAATTATAAATTGTAGTTTTAAACTATAATAAACTATATGCAATTGTTTGTTACACCTTTTTAGCGGACAATTAATAATGGATCTTGAATCCACTTTACCATATTCATTTTATTCCTTAACAAGGTTCCTTTAGCGAATTTAGTTTTTTTAATTTTACCGTTCATTTCCTCATAGATTTAACAGATTTCGTTTATTTTTAGGCATTTTACTTTTTTTGTTTTCAAAATTTATAATAGCTATCAATAATTAATTATGTATAAAATTTAATTAAAAATTCACTAAGGAATACTATGGGCTTTAAATTAAAGAACGAACAAGAATTTTAAAAAGTGATTTATAATTTATTGAAGTCGAGCTAATCCCTATGCTCTCCAGTTCTTCTACGATAAGAATTAGAACGAGCTTGGTAATCAGAGCGTGAGTGGGGCTCTTTTTCTGGCTCATACTTTCTTTTGAATGCCGCTTTCAATCCGACAATACTAGTCACTTCTTTCAAGACTTGAATATTTTTTATGACTCCGTTAAAGTAGCTATTTAATAATAATCCATTATAAGCCTGTAAAAAAGTATAATTAAAGGCATATCATTAAACTTTAATCAAACAATTTACCTCAGCCATGGCATTTCCAGCAAATTGAGTCCCACTGTTAGCCTTAGGTAGCTTATGAGCAACAGAACTAATATGTCTCAATATTTTACTCGTCGTTTTTGTTTTTCCTAAATTAAAACAATCAATTTATGAACCATTAAAATAAATTAAAACTACCTTCACTAACTTTTTCCAAATGATCCACTACTACATTTAATTTAGATAACATTATATTGATGGCATCTTTTTGTTTATTGACATTAGCAAGCACTAAAAACGATAAGCAATTTAAAACAAATGTCAATTATATTCTTACATAAGCTATGATCCAAATCTCTTGCTACTTTAATACCTTTATTTTCTGTTGAAGTGGTACAAACAGTTTGATTTATAGTATCTAAGGCCATTCTTTGAGTTTTATTAGCTTCAATATAGCAATCTAAAGTTTCTATATAACTTTCTTCCCCCTGAATGCTATGAATTTCATAGACCTTTACTGGTAGGTTAGTTCTGTTATGTGGGTTGAAATTATATTGAACTTTAGAACCCATACTTTCTTTCTTTGTTTGCTTAGGATTGAATTGAAGAAAAATAAGAGAAGTAGATAATTTGGAAAAATACTAATAAGTCTAATTAATTGTTATTATACTATTTGCTGAGCATTTACCTCTTCTTGAATTACTAGTTCATTTTTAGTTGCTATACTTCCAATAGAATACCACCCAATAACAGTTAATTTAGGGAATACAGCTTTAGCTAAATGGCTTTATTAGAATTAATAGCTATTTATTAAATTGCTATCACCTTGTATTAATCTTTTCTTTAAAAACTCTTTATCAATAGTGACATTAATGCCATTATCTTTGCTAGATACGTTAACTTTAAGTTCAATTGAATTAACAACCTCTACTTTATTCCCTCCCTGGGCTCCTAACAAAATACCAATGACTAATTTCTATCGTAAGTTTTAATCATATATAAATAAAGCAATTCACCTTGAAGTCTATTCTCTGGATTTCTCTTTAATAAATCAATACGTGTAAAATGATCCGTAATATTGATAATAGGAAGTGGATGGCTAGATATACATTACTTAAAATTCAGCAAAATCGTTATGAATCCTTACATCATTACTACCCTTTTGGATAAGTATATTCTTTCACATTTTTTCATGGTAGTTAATACGTCAAGGCCAACTTTTTTTTCATTATCTTCTTTTTTACCATGTTCTTCTGCTTTTTCTTTTTTACTGTCTAAAAACTCAACCAAACTCTTCATCTTTCTTTCAAACTCAATATCCTCAATTTTTCCTTCACTACCTCCTCCTTGATTCGCATTCTTTGTCTCTCTTTCGTTATCAAATCCTCTGTCGTTTATTATACTTTTATTCGCATCAATTGGATACTCTATTCTTTCTTTCTTTGTAACTTTGTCTTCGTCTGTGCCTCCATTTTTATCTATAAAAACTTAATATTTGTTCATCGAAACAAACCTATTTATTACCATTATTAGGTTTTGAACCCATTATAATTATTAATAATTTAAAAAAGATTCTTAAATTTTTATTTTGCCATGTCAATTTGTCATACAAAATTAAAAATTGATGTCATCAGCTAAATCTACGTTTTAGTTAAATAATTACTATTCTTAAAAAAGACATAAGAGGGCGTATAGCTCAGTGGTAGAGCAATCGACTGCAGATCGATAGGTCCCTGGTTCAAATCCGGGTGCGCCCTTTTGTAAACTATATTTTTCGAATATTAGTACAGTATATAACTTGAACTATCATTGTTCTTTATGCTTTCTTTAGTTATTTTTAAATGCAAAAATTATGTTGTAAAGCGAGTGATTCCTTTATATTTATATTTTTTAGGGAAGCGACAGTCTAATAGTTCGTATCTTAAATTGGTTAAGATACAATCACGACTTAATCTATCAAAGGGGCTGGAGAGTTAGTATTTATGATTGATTAATTCATTTATTATTATCATGTTTTAGTAATTATTCCTACTTTTTATTTTCTGTTTTTTAAAATAATCTATAAGGAACATCTCAATTATAGTATACTTTAAATTGTCTTATTTTTATTTATATTGTTTATAGATATACTATTGTGAGTTAAATATTTTCTGTTAAAATAAGAGGTTTAATTTTGTTTATATAAGAGAACTTTAAATGTTACAAAACAATAATTTAGTCAATAAAAAAATTATCAGTTTTTATTAACAAGAAACTCAGAGATACCTTTTACTTAAAAAAATAATCAAAGACTGTCCATAAAGTTAGCCAACTCAATATCGTTTTCTGAAAGTCCATTACAGTCATGGGTAGAAAGCGTAACCTCAACTTTGTTATAAACCTAAAGAATTATTAACATTCAAACTGACAATATTGAGTATTTATTACATTAAACCATTCAGGATGGTGGTCCATTTTGTCAGCTTTAATCGCGACTCTAGTCATGAATCCAAATGCTTGATTAAAATCTTGAAATAAGTAAGTTTTCTTAATAGCATCTCTATCTTGAACAAGCTCCCAGCCATTAACTTGTATCTGTTTAAGGTAGATAGATCTCTGTTCTGAGTTTAATTTTTGTACCATTTTATTGCTGTAATATCGCTGAAATCGTATAAAATAATTAGGATAATTGATTTTTTTCAACATCTAAACCAAAATATCACTCAAATTTTGTAGTAAATTGAAATACACCAATAAAAGGTGACTAAAAAATTGCTCTATAATTGGCTAGAAATTCTCGAAGCTTGATGTCAATTATAAATATGGGTAGTAAATTCATGAAAATTCTAGAATTAGTAAAAAATATAAAAAACGTGAAAATGAAGTTGCCTTTCCATTAAACTTTATACTCACTAAGATTCTTCATATTATTTAAAAACCATGGGTAAAGATTATTATCAGATATTAGGAGTTTCCAAATCTAGCTCTGAAGATGAAATAAAGAAAGCATATAGAAAATTAGCTTTAAAATGGCATCCAGATCGTAATAAGGATAACTTAGATGCAGCTACCAAAAAATTCAAAGAAATTTCAGAAGCTTATGAAGTTTTAAGTGATAAAAAGAAGCGTGATATCTATGATCAATTTGGAGAAGACGGCCTTAAAGGAAGCGGAGGGGAGGGTGGTTTCCCAGGTGGTTTCCCAGCTAATGGCTTCCCCGGATTCTCTGGAGGCTCGTTCAATTTTTCAACTGGTGGTGGTAGAGGTCGTGGTTTTAACCCTTCAAACCCACAATCCATCTTTGAACAATTCTTTGGCGGCGGTGGTGGTGGTCACCCATTTATGGATATGGACGATTCTCCATTTGGCGGTATGGGAGGCATGGGAGGTATGGGAGGTATGGGAGGTATGGGCGGCCAACATCGTAGGTCTCCTACTAAGCCAGCACCACTTTCCCATAACTTGTCATTGAGTTTAGAAGATCTATATAATGGCGTTACTAAAAAGTTGAAAGTAACACGTAAGCTAAGAAGTGGAGGTACTTCAGAAAAGGTACTTGAAGTTGTCGTTAAACCTGGATGGAAAGCAGGAACCAAAGTGAAATTCCAAAACGAAGGTGATGAATTGAGCAATGGGTTAAACCAAGATATAGAGTTTGTTGTACAGGAAAAACCTCATCCACTATTTAAGAGAGAAGGCGATAATTTAAAGCATAATGTTGATTTGACTTTAAGCGAAGCGTTATGTGGATTCGAAAAATCAATTGCCACTCTAGATGGACGTAGTTTAAGAATCGCTTCTTCCCAAGTTGTTAGGCCATATCAAGAAAGTAGGCTACCTGGTGAAGGTATGCCCATCTCTAAACGCCCAGGGGCTAAAGGTGATTTGATCATCCAATATAACATTAAATTTCCTACATCTTTGACAGAGACTCAAAGAACAGCTGTAAAAAGAGCATTAGAATAATTACTAATTACTTATTACCTTCTCATTTAAAAAGTTTTAAATAAATTCATTTTTTAACTTGAGTTTGATATCTAGATTCTGTAGTTATATTATCAAGTGTTTCTTAAATTTAATATAGATAAAAGATTTTATGAGTAATGGCTAAGGTATTATTGGATTTAATGTATCGTTCAGGTAATGAATGACTAATTAATTTTAATTGTAGTAATTTTCCCATCTTAGTAGTTAAGATAAAAAATCAACTTTAATAAAAGCGAATTGTCTTTTAAATTTTTTGCCATAGTATGCAACAAGGAGAGATTGACATAAATTTGCAAGACCAAGAGGAGGAGATCGAGGTGATAAAATCGATCTATGGCCCAGAAAGTTTAATAAAAAGATCAAACAACTGGGTATTTTTACCATCAAAAGGGTATCATGATTTATCGATCCTTGAAGGGTGGGAGCTAGAGATAACACTGCCCACAAGCTACCCTTCCAAAGATTTACCCACTTTCGAATGGGTTCATAGAAACGAAGTAAATAATGAGTATCAATTAAATGAAGACTTAAAGCAGCAGATTAGAAAAGTATTTTTCGAACAATTTATAGAAGGTTCTGTTGTCCTATTTACTTGGTTGCAAAGTTTAGAAGAGATTCTAAAGGTCAACTTAAATGCTATTAAAATCTCACCAAACCCAAAGTCAATTATGAACAAGAAAGTTACAAAACAAGAAAAAGAAGAAAAGGAGGAGAGCATCTTGCCAGTAAATACTTTTGTTAGTATTCCTATAGAAGATAGAAAAAGTGTATTTATTGCCTATGCTAAGAGGGTGACAAGTCAGAACGAAGTTAATGAGTTTAGAGATAGTCTTGTTAATATTAAAAAGATAGCGAAAGCAGCCCATAATATTATAGCATATAGAATAAAACTAGAAAACGGTGTAATGCTACAGGGTATTAATTTATTAATGACCTATAAACTATAGTAATCAATATTTATTTAGATTCGGATGATGATGGAGAAACAGCAGCAGGTTCAAGATTATTACATTTATTACAGTTATTAGATGTTAAAGATGGAGTGGTAATAGTATCAAGGTATTTTGGCGGCATTCATTTAGGACCGGATCGATTTAAACATATAAATAATGTTGCAAGACAAGTACTTGAAGCTAATCAATTTTTTAAAAGTAAAAAATAATAAAATATTATTAATGTTTATTTCTTGCTAAATTTTCGCTTTTGGTTTGATGGATCTAATGGCATAGCTACTAAATCAAATGCTGCTTTATTATTGCTTTTGGATTTTTCTATAGCAAAAAATTGTTATTATAATTCATTGTGACCCATTTATAACTTAAGTTACCTGAAAGATTTGCAAACCTTAAGAAATACTCCCAATTACTAAATACTTTTCTACTAGCTATAATGATAATAAATTTAAATAAATTTAAATAAATAGATTCAACTTACTATTATAACCTTCGTTTAAACCTCTGATAGATTCATCAAATAACTCAAAGCTGCTTAAAAAATCTTTAGAAACCGCTTTTAGATGATGGACTCTTCGGAGCTCTTCTCTTTTACTATTCAACATCATCTCAACTCTATCTATCTTTGGTCTAATTTCAACTCGTTCATGGTTTTCATTATCTTCGTCATTTTCCTTTAATTCTTCTTCTTCGACAGGATCTTTTTGCTCATCCACCATCTTTAATATTGGTTTTGTTTTAGCACTATCCTTTGTCCAATCAGCTATTTCAATCTTTGCACGCGCACTTCTATTTCCCCTTTCATCTACAAAGATATTGCTTACATCATCTCTTACATCATTCGCATGACCTGCAACTTCACCTTCAGCATAACCCAGCTCCTCATTTCTATACTTTGCTAGTATAGCTTCCCTTCTAAGTCTTCCACGTACAAGAGGTGAGCGAAAATCTTCGGACATTCTATTTATTGCTCTTTGTTTAAAGCTGTTGGCATTAAAGTTAGGGCGTTGGTCTAAAGCTACTTTGACTTCTTCTTCGGACATCTTACGTGGTCTATTATTATCACGTAAAGTTAAATTCATCTTTCGTTCATAAACTCTGTCTCCTTTTTCTTCGTCATCTGCAGAATAAGATTCTCTAATCTCCTGTTCTTCATATTTATCTTGATCGTTATCACTTAATTTTGTCTCTTCTTTATAACCTCCATCCTTCAGTAAATGCTCATCTTTTTCTACCTTTACATGATTATTTTGAGACTTTGCAAGTTCTGGCATAATCCTGATAGTAGGTCTTTTACGGATATTAACCCAAGGACGGAATGGCGGTTTTTCATCATCTGATTTAGAAGGTTTTCTTATTACTTCTGTAAATTGTTTCAAAGATTGTTCTATTTCTTCTTGTTTTGAGTCGTCTCCAAAACTTTCTAATTTCATCTCAATATCACTTTTTTCACCTTGAGAAGAATGTTTTTCAGAATCTTTATCACTCAAACTACCACTTCTTTCGGCATCTAATCTGCCTTCCTTTAATACATCTGATTTCCTTTGATTTCCTTTAATTGGTTTTACTACTTTATTTGTGAGAATGGTTGTTTTTACTTCTCTTCTCCCCAAAATCGATCTAATTTCTTTCCTTCCAGTAGATAGCCTTGGATCTCTTCTTTCAGAAATTAATCTTACTGACCTATTTTCCTCGGCTGCATTAACCTTCCTCTCTTCAATATTACTCCTATATTCCTTCTCTTTGATACTTAGTCTAGTTTCCCCTCCTCTTGTTGTTGGCTTGTTTTTATTAAAACTCATTCGTCTAATTTTAGAAAGATTAAAGAATAGTTTAGCAAAATTCTAATTTTAAGAATTAGCTTCACTTTCATTTCAAATTCCACCATTCAAATATTTTATCAAAATTACTCACAACAAATTCTTATTCAAAGTATACTATTACAGTTAAAAATTATATAGATGATAATATTATATATTCTAACCATATTAATACAAAAAAATAACTAATTCATTAACAAAAATCAAAAGCCATAGCTTAAATAAAAAAGATGAAATTAAAAAAATTTAATTGAATAAGATTAAATAATGATAAAAGAAGCATCAGATAAAGGGTAAATGTAAATGTATTTTCCTTGATCTTAGACTATCATAAAGATAAATGATTTCTTAGCTAGTAAAAATCATCATAATATCTAAATAAAAGTAAATATGTTTAAAACTATTTGTGATTCCAATACTTACCTGACAAAATCCATTAGAAGCAGGAGCAAATGGATCATTGGGTCTATTACCCCATAAGTTAGGCAACATATAGTCTTTTGTTTTGGTAGTAAAATCAATCAAACTGAGTTAAGAACAAAGATAATTAACTCTTAGGTTTAAAATTACATAAAATAAGAGTTACCCTTTACTAGCTTCTGATACAGTAACCAAAGGAAAATTTAATTTTTCTTTTAAAACATTGACCTCTTTTAATAATAAATAAAGTTGTTTATCTTGACGCGTCATAGAGCTGTTCATTTTGTTAAATTATTGAAGTGGATAAAAAGTATTCGAAACGCCTGGTTTTTTTATAAAAAGAATGTTTATAAAGTTGGTATCAAAAAATAAACAACTAAGCTAGATTATGGGGTTAAATAGAATAAGGAATTTCAGAAATGTTTATAATACTTTTGTTTCTCTTCTTTTTCTAATCTAACTCTACCAATCATCTATTATCAAGCTGTTCACAATTATTATCTAATTTAGTTATTATTTATTACTATTGGTCTATTTTATTGTTTTCATTATTATTATTGGTTCATATTTATTTTTAAGGTAAATATTTTACTTGTTTAATTAATTACTTGATCTATTAGTGTGTTACTTGAATTGGTTTAAGGTAGAAATCCCCTTTTTGTTGCTTAAATCGAAATAAGTAAATTGAAAAATAAATGAGTAAGTTCCAAAATAAGAATGAAATAATTGAATAAAAATAAATGGCATATTCAAAAAGAATAGCTCAAATATGAAACTATGTCAAAAGAAATGAAGGTTTTTTATTATAATTAAAAAATGGTAACTATTAAATAATAGGGAAATAAGGATAAAGATTAATAAATCAAAATATAGACGTTTGTTCAAAAACATTTTGAAAAGTTATTAACTAGGTAAGTTCAATAGTTACATATGATTAGATATAATAAATGTTTAATTAGAATTGAAGGCTTAAATGCCATCGCTTTAAGTGATAAAGAAGGAGTAATTATATACAAAGGTAATTATTACTTTTGAATTAAAGTATTTTTATTAACTTAGGTCTCAGCATATATGAAAGAAGATTTTAATACAATATTGGAAAGTAGCTCATTAACTTCAGTATTTTTAATAGCGAGTGAACAAGTAAGATAATAAGATACAGAATTTACAAAAAATGATTTAAAATCAATTATTAGGCAAGTAAATTAGGATTAAAAAAAAATAAGAGCATAATAACATTTTTTGATAATTATCAAATCATACAGTTTAATTTCAACAATTGTATAATTAATATAATAGCTGAACCTAAAGCTAATACTGGCATTTTGATGGACCTTTATTCTGAATTAGATAGTTTGTCAAAGCAGATGTTTGATGCTATCGCCACTCCTTGATATCTCTTTCCAATTAAATTTAATATTTTTTACATAATATTTTACAGTAGATTTGGTTTTAAAGAACTTGTTATAAATTGATTATCATTCTAAGTAATCAATATACCTATATCTATTTAATTGTTCAGAATATTACAATAGTAATAATAAAATTAAAATAATGACATAGTATAGATAGTTTAAAAAAAAATCTATATAAACAAACAGACAATATTTTTAATTAACATTTTTTAATACAAACAAAACTATTTTATTGTTTAGTAAATCAATTAAAGAAACATTAAATAATTAAATGCAAAACAGAAAAGTTCAACTCGATACCCAATCAACTTTTAGAAGCACAAAAATCCTCCTTTCTTTTCTTCCAAAGTAATAATTCTATTATTTGCTTCTTCGAGTTCAAAAGTCAATGCCGAGTTCTTACGTGTGATATCTTGTAATTGAAATTGATATGAATTTACCTCCATCTTCAATCTTTCAACTTGTTCCATAAGTGAACTAACAGTCTGTTGATTTACTTTTTTCATTTGATTAATAGTAAACTCATTAGCATCAAGTTGCGTTTTTTGATTATGATTTTCAGTACTTAATGTCTTATTGCTTTCATTAAGTTCATTAATTATTTTTTGTAAATTTTTTTTATCACGTTCTAACTCTTTATTATGTGGGTTAGTTGGAACTGATAAATGTTGCATTATTTTCTTAGAACTAGATTTGAACTTTAAATAGTCTTGAGCAGGTGAGCGTGAGTTTCTTCCAATTGCAAAGGACTTCGAATGCGTCAAGATTGGTGTGATAGGCTCATCTGCGTAGAGTGAGTAAATCGGCAAAGTAAATGATAAATCATCTTCGTGCATGCTTGATGATACTGATTGGTCAACTTGACGTATCGAGTTGCAACTCTTATCTCTGCTATGGGCAAACAATTGAGTAACGAAATTCTTTACATCGTCTTGAAGTCGGTGATTAGATACATGACTTAATTTAGTATTAAGGTCAGTATCATTAATAAGATTTACTTTAGTAAAATCCATGTTATCATCAATCATTAAAAGAGAATCTCTTACTCTATTAGGTTGCATATCGATCTCGTTATCTTCATCCAACTTTACGCTAAATTGAGTCTTATATAATTCATCCATTACTAAAGTATCCGATAGGTTGTTTACTTTCCTTTCTAGTTCTTGAATTTTCATGTCTTGTTCTTCCAATACTTCTTTTTGTTTTAAAATAGTTTCTTGACTTTCAACTAGTTTTGTTTTTAAAGTAGTGTATATTAATGGGACATCTTCTGCAGTTTTTTCTCTAATTTCTGGCCCTGGTTCTTCAGAAATTTTGGTCTTGGCATTACTTTGATTTAACTCAAATTCAAGTTTGTCGACTATTTTCCTTAACCTTGCATTCTCTTTTAATAACAATGTTAAGCTTATGTTCTCTTTACTCTTTTTAGTGGTTAAAACATTAGTTTGTATAGGGACCTTATTATCAGTAACTACAGAACCAGAAATGAAGCTTTGAGAATCTGAACTATCAATATCAATGAGGTTGTCTTCTAAAGCCTTTAATTCCAAATTAATATCATCAATAGCTTCATTGGTTGGAGCAGCATCCTGTAATTGTTCTTCGAGTGCTGCCATTTTAAGCTCAAAAGCAGAAGAATGAGTTCTTGTTGAATTCTTTGCAGAAAGCGATGCAATACTCTTGGTTTTTGAAACCTTCTTATATCTAGATCTTCTTCTATTCTTTTTAATTTCAGCTGTTGAGGACTTCGATATACTTGAATTTCTTGAAACATCTTGGATTATTGAAGTTCTTACTCCCAAATTTAAAGGTTTAGATTTAGAAATATCGTTTCTTAGAGATAATTGACGAGGAGTATTTCCTTCCCATGGCGTCTTAATTGAACTAAGGGTTGAATCATCTTGCCTATCCGTATTATCTTCCATTATTGTATCATTCTCATCCTGAAACGCTCCAATGTTGTCAGTATGTAATTCTTTAACTTGGGGCATTTGCATATTCAATGATAGCTTTTCATCCAAATGGTTTTGTTTGATATCAGATATTTCCGGGGAAATTTTGTTATTAAAGGAAGTCATCATAGATTAAGGACAATATTAGTTAATTAAATAATTTTAAAATAATAAAGATAATGTAGTAAAAAAAGATCTTATTCCCAATCAAAAGAGGGTGCCCAATCAAATTTGGTATTTTTCGCCTTATTATTTAGAACTTCTCCTATATCAACATACAACCAATAACTTTCAAGTTCTAAACTTTAATCTACTCTGGGTACCATAATGTCTATTAATCCATCTCTATGGTAATACAACTATGGTAATAAACCGGATATCAATTAACATGATACATAAAAGTAAACTACAGCGAGAGAGGACTTTAGTAATATATTGTATTCAATGTATTAACCTTTAAAACAAAAATTGATTTCAAATATTGAATATTAAAAATTATTATTTTAAAACAGATTGTGCAATTATTTCATAACAGTAACTAAAAATAAAAATAAAAACAAAAATAAAACAAAAGAATGGGATAAAGTAATATATTTACTTTATAAGGCTAAATTTATTTTTTGAAGTCATTATTAACATATGTCATTAAATAATATAGTTCTCATATTTAATAAAAAACAAGAATTTAAAAATTTTATTAAAATTTTATTTATGCCTACATCGTATAATGCATCATGCACTTTAGGTTATTATATTTTAGTTTAACTATTATGCATCTTTGTTATTAAATTAAATACCAAATTAATATAATTAATATAATTTTTAAAGTTTAATAATTGTTTTTGTTTCACTGATATAAAAATAGATGAAATAAATTATCATCAGTATATTGTTTGTTTGTACTATACCTTATTATTTTAAAAACTGTTATTTTTTGATCTTTACATAATAAACGAATAAATAAGATGTTTTTATTTAATATTATTATCGATTATTTGGTGTCATAATTTATTGTTCATTTCATAAATCGATTTAATTTGAAAAGGTAATAAAATAAAGAAAACAAATTTCCAAAATATCTGAAAGAATAAACAAAAAGAATAAATCATTTTAATATAATAAAGATATGGGGCTGTTTTTTTTAGTTTCATAATCTTTCCATTTTTTAAGCACTATTTGAGTGGAAAGATTGTAGTAATTCTTAAACAAAAAAATACATCCCCATATCTTTAAAAGAATTCACTTTAATAGTCTATAAAAATTGTTCTTTAGATATAGCTCATAATAAGTCGGAAAAAATTCTACTTTTTTAAAATAACATAACATAATATAATATATATATATAACTTTATCAACTTATAGAAATACTTTTACTTTATTCATACATGATGTCTAGAAACTTTATAGAAATTTATTTTTAGTTATATAGTGATGTCAATAAACTCAAATTTTAAATATGAATTTTCATTTAATTTTTTCAGAAAAATTATCAATATTCTAATCAAATAATATTATCATGTAGGAACGTATTTTTTTAAGAATTTTACTGATAATCTTTCCACTCAAACAGCGCTTAAAAGTGGAAAAAGTGATGAAACCAAAACATTCTCATATCTTCATTATGTTTTTTTAAAACTATCAATATTTTATATACTTTATTAGTAATTATTCACATGTGAATAAAATAATACCCACGCTAAAAACAATACTATAACTTTTACATCTATTAACTTAAGTCTTGCATAAGTTAAACTTGTTTTTCTATAGTTTAATTTAATCTTACTTAATCAATTTTCAAAGGTACTTTCTGTAAGAAATATTTTATAATCAATTTATAAATAAATCGTCTATATTACCTTGATTTGAATTTACTATGGCATTACTTTATTCATATTATAATATAAACCTATGCTCTTTCATAAAAATCAATCTAAATGACGTCTTTTATATAAAGGTGTTTCTGAAATAATCTCTCTTTTTGGATAATCCCCACTGACAAGGATACATAATTACTAAAGCCGATTTTTACATATATCAAATACACTTTGTCTCTAAATATGAAGAATATTTTCTGTTGGAATCAATGATCTTTTTAGCTTATTATCCAAAAAAAGGAGATTGCTTTAGTAATACTCTTATGAAAGACTGGATTACATTTAATAACCTATGTTTATGTTATAGCCAAATTCATTTAGATATGAAGATGTGTTTTTTTGTTTAAGAATTTTACTACAATCTTTCCACTCAAATAGTGCTTAAAAAATGGAAAAATAATGAAACTAAAAAAAACACTCCCATATAAAGAAGTTTATTACTTGAGAACTTGTTTTTTAAATCAAATCTCTAAATAATTCCAATTTAAAAGAAAATGTCGTCGAATTTAATGAATCATCCACACTGAAGCGGGGGGCTATTTTAAAATTATATGGCATATTTTTATCCTTTGATAATAGATATCAGGATTAGGAGCTTCATATATAAAAGCTTAGCTTATATCTTAGTAGAATGAATTATTGGGAAGAATTAGCCTTTTCTGATTATAGTTCAAGATTATTATAATTTATATAACAAATGTTTGTATAGAAAATTTTAACATAAGTTCAGAGTCTGGTATTAAACTAGGTTGTTTTACTTACTAAATAGCTATTTCATTGGATAAATATATTGCAATTTTTCCAATAGCTTTAATTTTGCATTATGCAAATTACTAGGAAAGCTTAAACAGAGATTAAACAAACCGTAGTAATTTTCATAAAATTTAGGAAATAAAAAGGATACAAGCAAATAAAAAAATTTGTTTTTTAAATAAAAACGAGATAAATCAGTTTAAAATTCTCTCAAAATATGTCAAGAAGAAGACAAGTAGAAAGTGAAGAAGAAGAAGAAGAAGATTATGAAAATTACGATGAAGATGATTTCATTATAAATGATGAAGATGACGAAGAAGAGGAAGAAGAGGAAGAGGAAGAGTACAGTAACTCTAGAAGCAAAGTATTATTTTAAACTCTTTTATTAAACCTTAACTAAAAATCCTCTAGAAAAAGAAGAAGAGTAATCGAAACATTTTCATTGATGATACTGCTATAGATAGTGAAGGAGATGACGAATTTGAAGAAGAGGAGGATGAGGGAGAAGGTACGAACACTTTAATTATCTAAATAAATTAAAATTAATTTTCAAGATGGCTTTATTGACAACAATGAAATAACGGCCAGTTCTGGAAGACCTCAACAATATTCTAGACGCCCTGTGTTTGAAGCAGAAGAAAGTGCTGAGGAGATTGCTGCCCGTTTAAATAAAAAATATGCACATGCTGCTGAAGGTTTTGCAGCAGAAGGGGCTCAATCTCGTGGTGGTCTGATTCCAACAATGAACGACCCAAATCTTTTTATGATAAAATGCAATGTACTACATGGTTTTCATATTATTTAACATAGCTTAACCCGTTTTTTAGTCTAGTAAAGACAGACATATCCTGAAAACTATAATGGAAAGAGTATTCCAAAGCAGAGCAACAGCTAATCCAATTATGGTTGACTCTGCCTTTTTTAGAGATGATCTAAAGGGGTATCTCTACATTGAAGCTCAAAAATTAGCCCATGTTAAAAGAGTAATTTAGCATCTTATTTAAAAGTATATTGCTAATTTTATTAGTCTATTGAAAAAGTAGAAGGTGTATTTTCATCTAAAATATCACTTGTTCCACGCAAAGAGATGATTGATGTCCTTGACATTAAATACAAGGATTTTAGTACAAAAGAAAAAAGCTGGGCTAGAGTTAAGCGTGGTAAATATGCTGGAGATTTATGTCAAATATTAAGAGTTTCTGAAACTCAAGATTTCGCAAAAGTCAAGCTTATTCCACGTTTAGATATTAGTCAAGGTGGGTATCAAGATACAAGTGCTAAGCGTAAACCTGGTAATAAATCAGCAAATCGTCCACCCCAAAAGCTTTTCAATAGAAAAGATGTTGATATGGTTAGTAGCAGCGGAGGTGCTGTAATGAAAAAAAGAGGTTACCTTGTTTATAATAATGAAAATTTCAAAGATGGGTTCTTAGAAAAAGATATAAAGATTTCTGGTCTCCAAATGACCAACGTGAATCCAACATTAGACGAAATTACTAAGTTTGCTAGCGCTATTGAAGATGAAGTGGATAAAAGTATTACTTTTAGTTAAAGAAATAATCGAAAAATTAATCATTTTAATAGCAAAAGCTTTAGCAACATTAACCGCACCTTTGGCCAATCAACAAAATGCTGAAAGTTTAAATATTGGAGATTTGGTAGAAATCATGGAAGGAACAATGGCTACAGTTACTGGTACTTTGAAAAAGATTGAAGGTGATGTTGTTACTGTACAGCCTGAACTCAGTGGTCTTCAGGTACTCTTTTTAAATTCCCTGTTAGAAGTTAGCTAATTAAATAGGAACTTAAAATCATGATATCCAAAGTACGCAAACATTATAAAATTGGAGACCATGTACGAGTTATATCTGGAAAACATAATGATGAAACTGGTTTTATTGTTAAAGTTAGTGATAGAGTTGTTACCTTGATTTCAGATTCTACTACATCCGAAGTAAGTTTCATATTCATATTAATTATTAAACTTATAATTTGTTTAGATTCAAGTTTTTACTAAAGATCTTCGAAATTCAGATGGAACCAGTATTGTAACTCGAAAAGATACTAAGTATCGAATTCATGATTTGTTGCAAATTGAGTAATTCATTTTACGTTTAATCTTTTCATCTTCTAATCCTATTTCAGTGCACAAAATGTGGGTGTAATTACTAAAATTGAGAAGAATGATTATAAAGTTATGGACCAAAATGGCCAAATAAGGAGTGTCCCAATAGCTATTGCCAGAGGTGTACAATTCAAAAAGGTAGTAGCAGTAGATAGTAAAGGTGTCCCTTTAAATATTGGGGACCAAGTTAAATATATACATGGAGAGGTAAATTGGTTTACGCACGTATATAGTATATAACTAAAAAAATATAGAACCGCCGTGGAATTATCATTTATATTCACAAAAATGTAGCATTTGTTAAAGCTGGTAATCACATTGATAATTCTGGAGTTTCTGTTGAAAAGGTGAAATTTTTGATTTCTTTATCAAAAGCACAGGTACTATTTTTAAGGATTTATTATTAGCAATTTAATATTTTAGAATACGGCGGGTGGTAAAGTAATTAGAGATAAAGATGGATTTACAGTACCAACTAGACCACCAACCAATATGGGTGATCGCCAGAGAGGTGGATTTCGTCAAGGTGGTGGTAGGGGACCACGTCGTACGGATCCACTGGTTGATAAAACAGTTAATATTAAATCAGGAAGTTATAAGGGGTATATTGGAATAGTCAAAGAAGTCAATGGAAATATGGCTCGTGTTGAATTACATACTAATTCTAAAGTTGTGACTGTTGATAAATCTATTATTGATTTACCAGGGTAATATAATTATTATTTAAGTATAGAATAATCAATAATATATTTTCTAGTAATCCAAATACACGCTTTGATCAACATTATACTTCAAGCTCTAGTGGAATGAATACTTGGGCTAACCTAAAAGCTGGTGCAGGTATGAGATCTAGAGATAATGGTAGCTCATCATGGACCCAAAGCCAATCAAGAGCTTCTGCTAGTACTTATAATAACTCAAGGAGTCAATATAGTGGTTTTGGTACTGATTGGGGTTCTAAATCTCAAGGTAATAATAATGATTGGAATCAAAGAGAAAGAGGAGGGTATAATGGTGGTTCCAATAATGACTGGAATCAAAATAGCCAATACTCAGGTTCCGTTGATAACAAATGGAGCCAAAGAGCCAACAATAGTGGTACAGATAATCCCTGGGATAAAAAAGATAGTTATTCCAACGATGATACTTCAAAATGGAATCGATCTAAACAATACTCAAATACTTCTAATGAATGGGATAAAAAGGAACGATATAATGAATCAGCAAGCGATTGGAGTCGAAATAACTTTTCAAATACAAGTAAAGGGAAATCGAGTTGGGATAATAATAATATAGGTACTTCTGGAGATTATGGTTATGGAAATCAAAAAGATGGAGCTAATTGGGGAGCAGGAGAAACACCTATTTATGATTTAGCTATCCATTCTAAAAACAAAACAGATCAACCTTACGCACCACAAGGATTTTATCCAGAACAGGATGATGAATATTTGCCATCTGAATCGTATACAACTAAAAATGACGATCATGAAAAGGGTTATACTAGTTATAATACTTCAACGGATTATAAAGGAAAAGAAGACTATTTATCTATTGCTCCTTCAAATAATATTGCCAATCAAGGTAGCTCTTGGGAAAATAAATCTGCAACTAAAGATAATGGCTCATCTTGGGAGAAAGGCCCCGATACCTACCAAGATAAATGGGATTCTAGTAAAAAAAATAAAGAAGATAGAGGAGATAGTTATGAATCTAGTAAAAAAGATCAAGCTCAAAATGAAAGTTGGGATAAATCTACTAAATATAATGATGCTTGGAGTAAAAAAGAAACTGATGCTTTTGAATCCGAAAAACCTTCAGCATCTAATAATGAAACAAGTGAAGTTGGTGCATCATGGGGTAACCAAAGTGAAAAAGTAAAATATGACGATCAATATAAAATTTCAACTGAAAATAAAGAAAGGGATAGTTATACTTATGATAAAAATAGTACAAAAGAAGCATGGCCTACTCAAGAACATGAAACAGGAAACAAAGACAAATGGGATGGATCAATGGATACTACAGCTACTTTGGGCACAGAAGATACGCAAATGAATTGGACAGCAGGTAAAGAAAGAGGAGCTTGGGAAGATAAATGGGATAATAAAAGTAAGCAAGATAAAATTGGGTATTATAATTATGGTAGAGAAGAAGATAGCGATTGGAAAGGAAATAAAGAAGAAGGATATTCAAACGAAAAAATGGAAGTTCAATTTAATGAAACATTTAATAAAGTAAATATTCGAGATGAAAATTACAATAATGAAGAAGAATTTGCACCACCAACTAAACCATTTGTAGAAGGTACTTGGGGTAATAAAAAAGAAAATAAAGATAATGAACCAGCTATGGTACCCAGTACCCCGGGTTTTTTACCTGGTACACCAGGTGGCGAAGATTTTGGCTCGAATTTAGCTCCTTTGAATCAAAGTAATCCTAACGATAACCAATCGCAATACCCTTAATTTGATATAAAAATGAATTTTTTAAATATAAATTTAGCTTTATTTAAAAAAAAAAGAATTGCATTTTTGGTTATAACATTCTCATTTTTTAATTGCATTTCTTTTGTATTGAATTTTGGTTTTAATTTAAAAATAAAATAGTGATTAACAATAACAATAAAATACTAAATAAAATAAAATAAATTTCAAAAGATATTTATTTAAAGTTCATCTTTTTCATCTTGAGAACTTTGATCTTTTTTAGATTCGATTTTATCTTTCTTAAACTTCTCTTTAGAATTCTTAGATTCCTTCTTAGCTTCCTTTTTATCCCCATCCACCTCTTCCTTCTCCACTTGATATTCAAAATCTCTTAACCCTTTAATTTCATCATCTAAACTTTGCCATTCAGGCAGAATTCTTTTAGCTCGGTCTAATTTAGGTTCTTTAGTTTCTGGATTATTACATAAATCAATTGTTTTTGCTTTTTTTAGAGATTCATCATCACACCAAGTTTCACACCATAACCATTCCATTGGTAACGAATGAATTTTTAATTTCAATTGTAAATGATTAGGTAAATCTTGATCCAAATTAGCTAACGAATTAGGATCATAAGATAACATTTGATAATGACCACGTAATTGATCCCCTGCTGCTAAGGACCGGAAGCGTTTGAGGTCCACGACATATAAAGCACTATGAAATGATAATTAGTAAAAGTTAATTGATTATTTTATTATGTATTCAATAAAAATAAAAAGCAAAGTATATAAAATGTATTACCTAATATGATATGGCTTCCCTTGTAAATGATCTTTCCAATATCCTTGTTCCCAAAATCTATATCCTTTCATAGATTCTCGTGATTTACAAAAAGGTACATAACCATACGGGGCTCCTTCTAAATCATGATCTATTAATTCTTTCAAATCTGCACGAACCATCTATTAAAATTAATTATTATATGAATTGTATTAATTATAGAACATTACTTGATCAGCATCAACAAAAATAACTTTATCTACAGATAACGGGAATAATACATCTAAAAATAATATTTTATAACTAAATTGAATTAAATTAGTATTATTTAATATTATTACAAGTAAATCAAATTACCCCCAAAGCTTTCTTTGTTTTTCAGACTGTTGATTAAGCCAATGAGGCCATTGATAAGTAATTAATTCATAATCAAATTTATATTTTTCTGCCATTTTAGGAATAAAATGCTAATATAAAATTAATATAATAATATTAACAAATTAAATCTTAATAACTTACCTTAAAATTAGGTGATAAAAAATTTTCAATAAACCAAAATTTCACATTTGATTTAGTATTTTTTAAGACTGAAAGCATCATTACAGACAAAAATCGTTCATATAAATGACCAGATGCTACTGTAAATACATGGATGGTTGGTTCTTCGACTTTGACTTCATTTTTACCAAAAAATCTAATTAAAGTTAAAATTAGTTTACTATTATTATTGTGAACTAATTAATATTATTTACTTATCCCATAAACTAACTTTAGTATCGGATTCTTCTTCATCTAATAAAGATAAATGTTCCATACCTGATTTTTTATAAACCTAAATAAACATTATAATAATTAATTTCCATGATTTGATTTTAATTACCTTAGGAAATAACACAGTACCTCCAAACCCATTTAAAATAAGTCTATGACCTAATTGATTATGAATATATTTTCTCTTATTATTTCTTGATCCTAGAGTTTGTAATTCATATAGCATATCTGATTTTCCATGTCTTAAATTAATAAAATAAACCCCTGGGTTAGCTTTCAATTGAAAATAACCTAAATTAGCCATCACTAAAGTATCTACGTTCGTTTCATTTTTTGCAGTATTTAATAAAAATTGTAAACCTCTTGGTGATGATTGTGTATTTAAATCTTGGGCATGTCCTTCAATTAAGATATGCTTTAATGTGAATATAGCTTCAATTCCTGAGTTACTCTCCTTTAATTGTAAATTATCTAAATCATATATGGATTGACTTGGCATAACTACCCATGAAGAAATAGCATCGATACCAGCAGTTAGTAAAGTATCTTTAGGTAATTTAGTAAATTTAACATTGGAAGGAATGATGTCACTAAATAAATCAAAGTTAATATATTATATATTGTATATTTTATATTATTAATTACCCATTTTTATCAAAATTTAATTTTGAATTGAAATTAAAACGAAAGAAATTAGAATTTAATCTTTTTAAATCATCTGAATCATCAATTGGATTCAAATAACCATCCAAATAAACACCATTAATTTTACTTAATACTTCTAAAATTGGGGCCCATTTTTGACCTTGTATAGATATTGGATTTAATATAAACTTCAAATTGGCCCAAGATTGTTCTTTATCTCCTGTTTGAAATCGACACTCTTCTGCAGAAAAAGAGGGCAGTTGTTGACGTTGACCAGGTTTATTTTCAAATCGTGCAATATTTTGATGATTTTCTAAATTTTTTCCTAAGATTCCAGATAATTTCATAAATAAATCTGCTAATTTCATTTTATCTTCAATATTTAAGAATAATTCCGCTTGCTTAATAGAGTTTAATAAATCATTTAATCGTTTCTTTTTTTCATAATTAATTAACATATCAATATCTATTAATTCATAATCCTCTTCATTTTCTAATATAAAAATCTACATAATAATTAAAATTAATTAATTATTTATAATAAACACTAATACTACCTTTCCATTAACAATAATAGCTGGTGAATTAAAATTCAAATTGATATGATTTAAATTTAACTGCATTTTCTGCCAATACAACATTTCTTCTTCTCTCATATCAATTTTGATACCAAAGTCTTTGGATTCAATATCTTTTAGTAATTCTGAATTTTCATTTAAATCCAAATTTTCCGAATTTAAAGATTCATAAACTAAACTACTTAACCCATTTGTAAATTCATTTGTTGATTGATGAATTATACTAATTCGTAAATTATTATTTTTTTCCTAAATTAAAGTAATAACTTATTATCATTATTATTATTATATTATGTTATAGCTTACCATAAATTTTAATAATTTTTTAGTTAATAAAATACCATTATTAGTATTAAGATCATCTAATAAAATAATTGTAATTGGGATTGAATCTTGTTCAATATTATTTGATTTGATATTAGTAAAATAATTGAAATTCGTTAATATATCTTGATGATGATGTAATTCGGGTATAAATGTAGTATAAGATGAATCTAAAGAGGTAGATGTATCTGAGTTAAATATCAAATTAGAATAACTTTTATAGACTCCTGGTAAGCTTAATAAATGGTCATAGATGTTCATGTCATCTCTTAATTCTTCATTTCTTATCTATTATTTAATAATTAATAATTAATCAATTATATTTATTAATATATTAATATAATTACCATTTCTCTTATATCATTTAATTGTTTATTAATGGAAGTAACTAAAGATCTTTGATAATTCTAAAGATAAAAATATTAATATAATAATAATTATATAATTATAATAAATACAAAATTAGTATTCACTTACAGCATCATAATTTAATCTTTCGCCATTAACAAAGAAGATTGGATCTTTCAATTTTAAATTTAATCGTTTCATATATTTATTAATTGTAATTTTAATATCTAAATCATTTGATAAATCTTCCCATTTTAAATTTAATTTTTCTTGTTTAATTAATCTTTTCAACGTATCAATTATACTTTCTTCCTTTGTAACTAAATTGTGCAATTGTTCCATCATTAAAATCACTTTTTTACTATCATATAATTTGGATATTTTAATAAAAAAAGAGGCCAGTACTGTAATAATTAATTAATGTTAAATAAATAATTAATTAAATAAATCTTACTATTTGATGCTGATGTTACATCATCTGATATTAATGGTATAAATCCAAATCGAATTGGTACTCCTCCATTAATTAATGGTAATATTTCGGCATTAAATGTATCAATTACTTCTGGATTAGATAAATCTAAAGCAAATAATATATTTGCATAATTAACTGCTACTTCTGGTAAATACCCTCCATACATACCATTTAATAACTATAATTATACAAATAAATTAATAAATATTAAATAAAGTATTTATTATTATATATTATTATTATATATTATTATCCAACTTACTCCTTTAATAGATTTATCCCAATCTTTATATAAATCATCTTTTTGTAAATCATTTAACCAAATAATAAATGAATTATTTATATCCTCTCTAACATCAAAAATTGAACTATCATCTTGATTTTTGTCTTTGCTTTCTAATAACTGATTATTTAAAAAATCAACGGCTGAATTTAATTCCATTCCTAAATCTAATAATGAATTCACTGTCTTTCTTTCAATGTTTAATACATTTAACAAACTAATTAAATTTAAATATTAATATATAGAATAATAATAATAATATAATATAATGACAAATAAATATAAAACTTACTGAAATATATCTACTTCAGTTAAAGAAATAGGTATACCATTAACAAATAAAATATTTGGTGCTGGAGCAGTACGAAACCAATCTCTTTGAAATTGAATGCCACTACAAATATTATTACCTAATTTTTTACTAGCCAAAAAACTCGAATGCTTTGGAAAATTCTGAGTAAGATAAGTCCATGTTGATAATGGCAATTTAGAATCCAGTATATATTTACTCGTTTTATAACTTAAATCTAAAATATCAATTAGTTAATTAATCGTTTATTTTTTATTAATTTTACCTGTATAATTTTCATCTTTTAATTCATTAATTATAGTTGGTTCGGATATTAACTTGTTTATTAATAAATTATTATGTGAATTATATTCACTATCAATTGAATCAATCTCATTTTCAAATTCTTCATCTAAGAACATTATTATTTTATTACTTGAATTTAATATCTTTGATAAATAGTGCTTACCATTATACAATACTCTATCATCCACTGTTTTGTATTCAATATTTTTAATATTTAAATGAGCTCCGTAACCAGAGAGATATACATTTTTATTAGAATACAAGGGTGCATATCTTAGAATATATTGAATATTTCCCTTTTCTGCTAATTGACTTAAAACTTGATGATTTTTTTGAAACTTAGTATCTAATTTTGGTGTATAAAATATAACATTTAATAATTCTTTTTGATTGATCTGAAAGGAAGGATGAGTATGATCGAATGGTTGTTTTTGACTGGAGATATATCTAACAAAAATAAATTATTAATCATCTTCTTTCTTTTTATTATAATAATTCTTATTTAACTTACTCTTCATTGACTTTTTCCACATTTATCTTTTTATCTTCCAACAATTTTACTACTTCGTTAACATCACAAAATGCCTTATTTCCCACCTGAATCCAATTATCACACTCTCCCTGTTTATTCACTTCGGTCAACACCGTTTCATTAAAAAATTGAAAGTGAGCAATCACTTTTGGGGAGGCGTATCTTGAAGCAAGGAACATATCAAATAAATTCCAATCTTTATCTTCCATAACACCTTCTTTTTTTAATAACTTGATAAAGTTATCATAAATTTCAGCATCACTATTGAGTTCTGTTAACGAAAGCTGATTAATGATGTGAAAATAACTAGAGCTATTGAATTCCACTAAGGTTTCTAATAATTCAAATTCAAGTGGCGGACTGGCCCAATTTGATTGTAAATACACCTGGAAAGGTTGTCCATCACAAAGGATGAAGGAGAGTAGCAAAGCTACTAATGCTACTATTCGAGCTAATAGTCTCATTGATTGAAAATGAAAACACTTGATATGAGATGATAAATTTTAGTAATTTTATTGAAATTAATGTTACGAAAGAGTATAAATTATCCAATCAAATTTCAATTTGAAGAAAAATTCGTAATATTTGGAATAAAAGTATTTGGGAGTGTTTTTTTTGACTTCATTATTTCTTCCATTTTTTAAGCACTATTTAAGCGGAAAATTTGTTAATAAAATTCTTAAACACAAAAATACATCCCCATTTGGTATTTTAAATGCTAAAAAGAACTTGAACTTGGTCAAAAAGAAGCAGTTGCTCCATTATTAATATCCACTTTGTCATTCTTATTTTAATAGTATAAAATCCTTTGAAATAAAATCCCATCAAAATAATCTCTCATTTGAACCAAAACAATTTCAATTCTATCAACTAGTCTTCTTTAGTATAGGCTAGTTTAAAAGCTCTATAAGAGTTTTACAATTTCGATTTAGCAAGAATTGCAAATTTAGCACCTACCTTATAAAATAATTGTTTTCTTGGCTAATTTTAAAATCATTTTAATAGAGTATTTTTTGTCTAGTGTTTGACTAATTTTTTTTAAGTCTATGCTACACAAAAAATGGGCAAAGATTAAGAAGTTAAAAAAGGTTTATTTTAACCGAGGCTTTTTTAAATTTACTCATATATTACTCTTTTCAGATTATAATATAAAGTACAATATATAAGCAATAATGTAAGATTATAACAGAAATATGAGTTCCAAATGGAATTTGGCTAGCTGGCGCAATGGTAGCGCGTTGGACTCCAGATCTAGAGGTTAGAGGTTCGACTCCTCTGCTGGTCAAAACTTTTAGCTAATCCAAGTTGAAATGAATTTTTTAGCTTTTTTTACTAATCTATAATAAAAATGAAAATAATCTGGTTTTAAATATATATTACTCTCAATAAAAGAACAGTTGTTAATAATAATTTAAAAGTTGAAAATTTCTTACTAATTTTTATTATAACTATAGTTATAATATAAATACTTAAATAAAATAAAATACATTGTATAAACTTTAATACTTAAAAGCTTTAAGTTTAAACTATTTTCTTTATCAATTTTAGTTATAAAAAGCAAATAATTTTTAATTTTATATTATATAGTATTAAACAAATTAATAAAACAAAAAACTAATATTTATGTTTCTTTAACAAGGTTTTTTAAAGTTAATTTAAATAATATTAAAAATATATGGGGATGTGTTTTTTTGTTTAAGAATTTTACTACAGTCCTTCCACTCAAATAGCGCTTAAAAAATGGAAAACAATAAAACTAAAAAAACAGTCCCAAATAATTAAATAAATTTAATAAAAATTATATTAGATTACTTACTAAATTCAGGTTAAATTGGTACAGTGTTTAGTTAATATAGTGTTTACTTTATTTCAATATAAAATATGATCATTAACCTAATAACTAAACATAGTTAATTATTGAGTAAATAACTCAACATTTTTACTACTTGATTGTTTTAATAATATGGGGATGTATTTTTGTATTTAAGAATTTTACTACCAATTTTTCCACTTAAATAATGCTTAAAAGATGTAAAAATAATGAAATAAAAAAAAACATCCCCATATAACGATTGCAAAAAACCCATAGTCTCTTGTGTATCATTTTCAAAACCTATACCCCTTTTATATATAACTTAAAATTAACACAAGCTATATATTTAGTTGATACTTTATGCTGTTTTTATATACTAAATTAACTTTCTCATATTTTACCGTTTTCTATTTCCAAACTTTTTTACTTGAGTCCTCTTTTTTACATTCATTTTGCTGTTTTAACTTCTAAAGAAATTTATATCAGTTCCTGTATTAAATTTAATATGATCATAACAACTAGACTACTTAAAGTTATTTTGGGAGATACTTCATAAACTTTTCTATCATTTATGAAGTATTACAACAAAATACGCTTAAAAGTGGATTAAATAAAATTTTAATTATTCAAGATGTTAAATATTTTGAAAATTTAATAGGATGATTATAAAATATAATTAGCAACTTATATATGTCTATATAGTACTATTTGCTCCAAATAAAATTATATGATTAGTTTCAGAACTCGCAATTTTTAAATTAACCTATGTTCCATTTTTCTCATATAGCTTTTATCCTTTACAATAAAATTACTTTCTTAATTATTCTTATTTAGTATTTTGGTTTGTCACAATTATCTCTAGAAGGAAATTTGAGCAAGTTTTAATAAATATTTCTAATAATAATTTAAAGGAATTTAAACAAATTTCAAAATATTGAAACAAACGTTGTTGCAGTTTTAGATATATTTATTTAATTTCTACTCAAAGTTTTATTGCTCATTTTAGTTTTGAATTATTATTAAAAAATATATTGCAGTTTGTTCAAAGTTATCTTGAGACAAATATGATAGTTTGGAAATACTCATACAAAAAAGAATAATAGGAATATGCTTCTCAGACTGCTGCTACTTAAAGCTTAGTAGTTTTTAAAGACCATAGAACTTATTAAAACAACCATCTATAAGGCCCATCTAGGAGTTAATTTTAAAAAAAGGTGGCTTTTTAAAGCTAATACGATATATTTTTAAGTTTTTATATTTAAAAGAAGGAGAGAAAAAGTTGTATTAAATTACGTCTTTACTATACTTCTAAATGATCTATTTTTTTAGCTTATTGAGTAATTAAGATGGTTATATCCGTTCAACTCAAAAATAATAGCATTTAATCAATAAACTCAGAAAAGTTTAGCTTATCAAAAATTGATTTAATTAACTAATTTTAAATCTTATTGGTTAAATATCCATCTTTGACAAATTCGCTCCAAGAGATTAACTCTAACCGAGTTTCTGCAAAAGTGAATGATGCTCAAGAGGCTATATATAAATTCCAAACTACAAACTTTTATTAAAACAAGTATTTTAATGGCATAGCATTTATTTTATAATTTTTTTCAATTGCAAAGTCTTGATTTTTTTGACTAATTTAAAAATAAAAATAACTTTCAAATATTTTCACCCTATTTTTTAATTTTATTATTAATTTTTTGTTTTTATAAAATTTTAAATTTATTCAACCTTATCTTTAGACACTTTACGTCGAAGAAGTATCCTTGGAGCAAGAATAAGGTATCATTCAAAAGAGCTAAGTTTAAAAACAAAGAGCATATGAATACATATCGTAAAACATTAAAGTAAATGACATCTACCAAAGTTTTACTAGAGTTTTTAATAAGGTTCAGGATAAATCTACTTTGTCATAGTGTAAAGAATGGTTTTATTAATAAAGGTGTTGTTGATTTTTCTCCGGAACTACTTGAATAAATAAAAGGTGATCCCCGAGTTTATACTAAAGAATATATGGTAGTATTAGACCAACTTAATTATATTATCACAATTTAAACCTGCTTATTATATTAAGAACTACAGTGGTTGAAGAATAAAGATTAAACTTGATTTTTATTCTAACAGCCTTTTAATTTACCATTTTTGTATTTTAAGTTTTATCACTTGTATTTGCAATTGTCTATATTTTTCAAAATAATAATAATAAAGTGGCAATAGGACAATGATAATAATGATGATGGTAATACAACAAATGATTGAAGCCAATATAGTTTAATTAGGGAGAAGATAATGTCAATTCAAGTAACTTATTGAACCACAAAAAACAGTACAATATAATAAATTTCTATATTCTACTAATTATTAAACAGACATATTGATTATCAAGCTTTTTAAAAATAAATAGCGAAAATAGATCATTTGAAAAGTGTTTGGATTACTTTATTTAGTTCTAAATTTATTTATTGGTTCTATATAAAAAATTCAACTTACCATATTTATTTACTTTAGTTCAATTTCGCTATGATTATGCCTTTTTATTATATCAGCTTCAAAATCACGTTACTAAAGATAAATTTCCGTTTGATCATTTTACACTTTTCATATATTTTTTTACTTAGCCTTGCCGTTATATTTTTTGATTTTAAAACTGTTCTTTGGATTTTGAATTCCTGTTTTCATAGCTAAACGATTGCTAGCTTTTTTAAACGCACCCTACTATTCTTCTTGAATCAAAATCTTGTTTATTATCAATAGTAGATGACGGGTGTTCTTGCCTTAATATAATTGAAACATATTCGTCAATCTAAGTCTATGCAACAAATTTACTTTTCATGTTTCGGCGATAACTAAACATGCTAAAACCCAACAGAAAGCACAAAGTTGGTGTATTAGTACAAGTTTCATTGTGAGGTTGAAAATCAAAATTTAATTAATTTACAAGTGTTAAAGTTAAAAGTATTAGTTGCCTAAATTAAATAATGATTTAGGAAAAATGTTATCAAATTACCCATTTTACAATAAATTGATTAATATTCAAAGTTCGCCACTATAAATAAATAAGCAAATAACAGGAATAAAAACCTAAACATACAAATAGTTATATATAAAAATAATAATAACTTATCGTTATGAATAAGTATAGCTATAGTACCGCATTAAATAATATAAAAAATAAATTGACTTAAGGGAAAAGGGAAAAACGACTAATGGTAGAAGAGAATGATTCAATTTTATCTTTTAATACTAATAGTGATAAGTTGAGCATAGTTTAAAAATAGAAACTTGTTAAAGTTACTTTATAAGGTACAAAATTAGTTTATCTCTATTACAAAGTATTATCTATTAGTGTAGCATGTAGCTATAAATTAGATTTGCTATAAAATTGCAACAATAATAAGAAACAGGGACATTTAATTAATTAAGATTACGAGTTTTATTTTTTTTGTTTCATTTTTGTTTCACTTTATTAGTACAAGTTATACTTTAAATCTTTAAAGTCCAGTAATAAAAATGACAATATGATGTATCACTAATAACAACAAAAAACAAAACCAATTTTAATAAAACAAAAAGAAATAGGACTGATGTTTAAAACATATACCAATTTTCATTTTAAAAGGTCTTAGAAGTTAAAATGTGAACTTTTATTCTTTATCTAAGAGCTTTCATTTTCTATGCTATTTCTGAAGTACTTATTCCAAAAGTCAACTTTAAACCACCCTAACTGAAATATAAAATATCAGCTAAGGAACTATATTGAATTTTAGTTGGCGTTTTATTGCGTAATATAGTTGTTGCAACTCTTTTATGGCTTTTTTAGCGTTGATTTTTATAGTTAATTTATTTACATAGTCAGTTTTCTAATGCTTGATATTTTACTTTGACGATTTTTAATATAACTTTCTTGTTAAAATAGCAGTTAGTCATATCCCAAAAGAGCTGTAATGACTGTATAAAACAAGTTGTTCAAATAATCTATTTAAAGAATAACAAAAATACATAGCAAATGAAAGTAAGACGGTAATAAACCAACCATTAATTAGTTAATAACACTATACACTATTTATTAGATCAACTTTATTAATAATTGTAATAAATGTAAAATCAATTAAATTTATTTTTTAATTAGCTATAAACTGGTAGCACTTTTTTTTATTAATAAGACACTACTATACTAATAAATTTAAGTCCATTAATACTTTAGTACAAATTAGTGGGTGGATTTAAAAATAAATTAATAATGATAATAATAATAGAGTACGAAGGTGATTGAAATGTTGTTGATATTGCTGCTACAGCTGCTATTAATAAACTTGAATGAAAATGAGAAATTTGAAACAAAAGTTTCATGACTCAATTAAAATATCAATTAACTAGTTTTACCGATGTTTATTAGAAGCTATTTTTAATCTTCATTGTTATTTTCTCAACTAAATAATTATCATTAAATAATATAATATAATATAATATTAATACTATGATATATTTAATTTAAATTTTATAATAATTAAGTAATATAATAAAATATAATATACAAATCATCTATATTTTAATCAAAATTTATGAGCATAATTTTTTTGACTGAAAAGGAAAGTGATAAAAACGGTAACAAGTCCAAAATTTAGCTTTTGATTTATTTGATTGGCTGTGTGAAAAACAATAAGCTAAAAAAGGAAAGCTAAAATCAAGAGTTTGAAATGCAAAAAGTAGGTTGTCATCACAAATTATCGTCATGTTATGTATAATGAGCATATCTACCTCTTAAATTAAATTTATTATGTAGTTTCATTCAATATTATCATATATTATTATATATTATTATATACTCTATAGCTTCATATTTTGTTGCCTATGTTTTACTGTTTCTATATTCTATTTCTATTTATCTATTTAAAAAGCATTAGTGGTTCAATTAATTGATCAAGTGCATAAAATTTTTAATGAGTACTTTTGAAATTTTTTGAATTTAAAATGACTTAAATCATTAAGTTTCAATTTAAGTTGGATTGTTGATTTTACCTTAATTTATCTTATTTATTCTTTTTATGCATAATTCAGCTAGTTCCCGAGATTTATTTCAATTCTTTTTTAGCATATAATTGTTATTACTTTTATATTTTCAAAGCAGTTATTATTGTTTATTATTTGAAATTAATTTTTAAAAAAAAGATATAAATACTCGGATTTTTGCTTCATTCAATTTATAAAAAAAATTTAAAACTCTTATATTTTAATACTTTAATATGATTAATTCTCGTTATCCAAACATTACCCCTTTAAATGAAGCATCTTTGTTTCACATAAACAACTACATGGAAAACTACCCATCTCCCGATTCTCCTAGTATTCCATATACTCCATTTATGAACATGAATATCAATACCCCAAATAACATGAACTCCACTTACTGCTCACCAAATTTATTTTCATCTTCATTTGAAAGCGAGCCAATGAGTGCTACAATGGCAAACTATACCATACCATCCAATGTACAGCCATTTTCCCCACTTAGAATATCTCAAGATATGTTTATGAATTCTCCTACCTTTTCAGTACCATCCCCAACCAACCATTTTGAATTTGATCAACAAAACCAACAACATTGGGAAATCAGTAGCAACGCTGCCGCAACTTCTCCAAGCATGCCCAGCTCATATTCTGTAGATGAAAAACTATTGGATATCCCACAAAATTTGATTTCAAGAGAACCAACTCCAAGAGCCTTGAAAGCAAAACGTTGCCCAACAAACAAGTGCCCATGTGGTGGTAAAGAGGACTGTAATGAGCCAGGATGTATTAAATCCGCTGGTCACTTCGTATGCCCAGTATGTAATATTGAATTTTCACGTAAGAATTCAATGCGTCGTCATGTATTAACTCATATCAATTTAAGGCCATATGAATGCAAAACATGTCAGAAATCGTTTTATAGATCCGATATCTATAAGCGTCATTTATCTTCTAAAAAATGTAGAAAAAATGTATCACAGTTGGAAATGTTGAGTTTAATCAATCAATCTAATAACTCAAGTATGAGTAATCCTAGCTCTGCTTCATCATTGGAATTTAATCGATTTTGATTGTTTTTCCAAATCGTATTATTCTTTTATTCCTGTTGACCTTGTAATTAGTTGATTCATTTCCTCCTTCTCTCTTAATTTTTATAATATAATACTGAAATAATCTTATCTTTACTTCTTTTTTCAACCTTTACGTAATAAAATTCCATTGAGTGGATCTAATAATATAAACTTATGAATTTTTTAAATTATACTAGATACATAATTAATTACAATAAGTTCAAGTAGTACAAAAGAATTAAAATCTATAATACCATTACTTGACTTTAATGTAAATAAACTTTTTGAAGAGAAATCTAAATTAAGAAATAAATCTATTTTTAGATAATAATATTAAGGTGAAATTATGAACTAAAATGCTATACATTTTATTTAATAGTACAGAAAATTGTGTATCTCTCATTGAATTTTATTTCTACATATTCTTGAAAAAACGATGTGGGCTGATAGCCCTAATATGAAATTAGGTACCATTTTCACCATAATTTTATTTTGGCGCTAATTCACTTGGCAAAATTATTTGTTAAAATAAATTCATACAAATATCAAGTAATAAAAATGATAACTCAGACCCTTAATACTATTTTAATTATTTAAAATAATCAAAATTTATTATTTTCCTGCAAAAAAAGCGGTATTTTGATTGGGTCTTATTTAACCAATAAAAATCGATAGATTGAACTACCAATTTCATTTAACGACATATTGAATTTTTTACATGAAAATTCCAACTTAAAAAACAACACCATATTTACTATCCGATTTATTTGCTATAAGATTGAGGCTTACTTTCATTTATTGCTGTTTGTTTGTTTTGTTTTTGCTTTTCTTTCGCTTTAATGAACTTTTAATTTAAACTCTATAGGGCCAATAAAATTCAGCTTTATTAGATTATTACTTAAACTATAAAAATTAAAATAAAGAAAAGTTTATATTTTAAGATTGACAAATTAATCATAAAAATTGATTATTTAAGTAACTAGATAATGCCGAATGTTGAGAAAGTTTGCTATTAGCTTGGATGGTTGATTGATATATATTTTGATTGGTAGATGATTTCATATCAAAGTTTATATACTCTTATTTTTTCTGTATTTTGTTTTATTTATGGCGGTGGGTTTTATTCAATAGATAGGTCAATGTTAATTTATTAAATTGATATAATAAACTACTATTTTCCTAATTAAATACTATTTTCCTAATTAAAGGATTGCTTTATTTTGAACTTCTTTTATTTTGAACTTCTTTCATTGTTATTCTTTTTGTTATATTTATTTATTCTCAGTTACCATTCATTGATTTTGTAAAAAAAATAAGCCCTACTACTGAAACAAAAATAAACATAATAAAAAAATGAGGGGTTATAAAATGAGGGAAAAAAGAGAGACAATGAAATAAAACAACCATAAAGCATTTAACGATATTAAAAGTAAAGATAAAAATCTAGAAGGAATGTCTTATACTATGGAACGAAACTTAACATTAAGGTATTAAATTAAACAAGCAAAACTATGTCGCAAACTTTATTTAGCTGTCCGCCGGTCCATCATTTTATAAGGTTAGTTGCGTTTTTGCTTATATGGTCTAGCGTTATTGACCATAACTGGAATTATTGAATACGGTGTGTAAACTCATTCATAAATTGAGTAATAGCTTAGTAGATTTTTATATTGTGATGTTAGAGTTGAAGTAGTAATTATAACAAATAAAGATTATATAAATAATATAGTACTTTAAATTTATCTGCCGTTTTATAAAATTTTAAATATACATAATGTTATGTTATAAAATATCTTTATATTTTTCTGCATATATGTTTCTAACCATTCTTTAAAAAATTAAACCCTTGATTTTTTGTAAAAAGAGAAATTGAAAGTCAATAAACTTTAAGAATAGGTTTAGAATTAATATATCTGATTAAAAAAAGTAAAGAATTATTGACAAAAAGAAGATACATTCACTTATAAAAATAAATATGATAATTTTATATTAAACAAACTTACTATTTTAAGTGATTCCTTTTTTTAGAAACTTCGCCATTCGTCTCCTTTCTGTTTTCATGTTGTTATGCTAATATACATATAGCATACGCTATCAATGGATAAGATAATTCATTAATAAATTATAAAGCGTCTAAATAAATAAGAGCATATATTACTTGGTGGAAAAATAATTTCAAAATAAATCACTTATGATAAAGTTATTTAAAAAAGTAAACATTTACAAATCAAGGGAATTTAAAATATATCAATATAGTTAACAAATTATTATTTATATTTAGTCATGGTTTATATTTATTTATATTAAATAATAACTTTCAATGATGAGCAGCTTTCAAAAAAATATTATTATTGAGCTTTTATATATTAGTTATGCTTTTTTGTTATTATATCAGAACTGAACTAAACTAAATAGTCGAGAATTAGAGTTTTTAAAAATTAAGCTATAATTTTTCTTGTTTTTAAATAAATCGGTCTTTTTAAGATCATATTATAACAAGAAAATACTTGTTTATTCATTTCAATTAGTACCTGTAACTAGTTAATGAAATGACTTAATACAAATTATAAGGCGTTTATTGAACTAAGTATGTAAGCAATTACAGACTAAAGAAAAAGAAAGGAAAATTAAGAAAGTGTTGGTCGTAGTTCAAATACTCACATTTGACTATAATAAGTCAAGTTTAATAAATTTCAATATTCATATAAAGGAACTTTAGTCTCTATAATAATAATAATTATTATTATCATAACTATCTTAATAGTATTATAAGAAAGATAAATTGATAGAATGTTAAATACGAGTCTAAAATTCATGCTACAAGTTGAATTAGGTAAACCACTATTTATTAAAATTATAAATATCAATGTATAGCTTATTATGCTAATAAAAAATACTAGTAATATCAACAAGTAAAAATCGCAATAAATTGAAAAATTTCTTAATAAACTAAGAGAAGTGAATAATTACGAAATAAAGAAATTTTCCAACTAATTTAAGTAAACGAGCTCTGAATCAACTATTATTTTTTTTTCACAACTTATTATAATAGATGATAACATTTAAGGGAAAATATTTAGGCGTTATAAAAACCGATGTTATTACTTTTAAGCTTTATTAGTTGAGACGTTTCTTAAGTAGTGTACCAAATTTTGTTTATTTTATTAACTATTTTTCAAAGATTAAGTTAGTTCTAATCTATGTTTACTTGCTTTACGATCTGAAATGGGTAAACTCCACCTTGAAAATATTCCGCTTCTAGTTAACATCTTGGTATAGTCTAACTTCTCTATTTTTAGTTTCTATTATTTTTTTTGAATAAATCACTGTTTTTATGAAGAATATCTTAAATAATTAGTTAAGCTATAATCCTTGATTTGAAATAATACCCTATCCCTTTAACAGCATACTGAATAAAATAAAATAAAAAAAATAACTCATGCTAATACTTAGGGTGCATTATCAATAAAACTATAAAACTATAAAACTATAAAACTATAAAACTATAAATTATGAATTATCTTAATAAATGATAAAAAGTTAATAATTACGAATTATAGAAATTTATAGTAAAAAAATCGATCGATGTAAAGCTCAATAATTCCGCAACTAATAATATGTATTAATATATATTAGATAATAACTCTTAATAAATGCTAACATTTATTAAACAAAGCAAGATTTGTTGGGCTTTTTATTATTTAGGTGTGCTATCCTTTATTATTTACTCAATAAAACAAAAATAATAAAAATAACAAAGACAAATTAAGCTTTTGAAAATATCTAGTCAAAATTTCAGATCAATTGAAACATCTATTTAATATTAGGTTCTAAATGGGACTTTTAATTAGTAATAAAATCACAATTATATGAATACTCCTTTTGCTCCAAAATAAAGATCTAATTACTTATTTTATGAAGATGTATTTTTGTTTAAGAATTTTGCTAATATTCTTTCCATTCAAATGGTGCTTAAAAATAGAAAAAGTGATGAAACCAAGAAAAACAACCTCATATTGATTTAAATTATTTAAATTCAAGTATGTTGCAATGTTATTTGTGTTGTATTTGTTTATTTCTAAATAGCTTAAAATTCAAAAAAGTTTTTGTTTTGATTTTGAAGGAGTTAAACTCCTGTGATTTATTGTTGTAGATAAGTAAAATGGGTGTAATCGGAGAATCTCTTTTTTTTAAGTGGAAGAATAGCTTTGGGTTTTTTAATTAAAAAATACATCTATTGAATTTAAAATTATTTACTATTCTAAAACAGTATAGCTTAATTTTATATTAGCAACAAAATAAATGTAAAAGAATATTAATTTTACACTAATTTCTAGTAAATTTCTAATCTGATCTAGTCTATCATACAATATAAACAATTAGAACTTTATAAACACTTACATTAATAAAAACTCATAGATGTGTAATATAAACATTTAAAGCAAACACTTGTAACAAGTAATAATTTAATTTTAATTTTATTTCTATTTAACTACTTTTATTAATTGACCTGAATAAAATTAGATTTAATAAATACTTTAAAAAATAACATAAAAGCCTACCATAAATACATTGAATGATCATAAAACGAAACAGAGCCAATTAATTGTTGATTGTTTGTTGGATTATATGACCAATCTACTCCATAAGCAATAGAGGTGTGATCCATAAAAGAATTTTGTATTGAAAATTCATTATTATTATCTAATTATAAGATAAAATAAAATAAAACAAGATAATTATTAAATATTTACTATAATCCAACTTAAGTTGATGAAACCCACCATGCATAGCAGCTACAATCAATTGACTTGGATTTGTAGAATGCCATTTGACTCGCCATACGCCACCATCTACGTTTATTTCACTTACCGGGACTTTTAGTTTACGTGTATCAAATATGCGTACTGTTTCGTCGTAACTAAATAAATTATAAACATAAATAATATTAATATATATATTAATGCTATTTTACCTTCCAGTAGCAATATAATTTTCTCTATTTGGATTAGAATGAAGAGAACATACTCCTGCCATATGACTTAATGATTTATATGTATATTAAAAAAATAATACACAAAAAATATAAAAATTTTACCTTTTATTTGTCATAACAGCAGTTGAACTTTTAACTATATCTTCATCTCCAGTATATTGATCTAATAATCTTAAATCCCAACTTTTAAATAAAGCATCATCGGCACCTTTTAAAATAAAACAAATAAAAAACAAAAGCAATCAAATTATTATTATTATTATTATTATTATTATAAATTACCTGAGTATACTACATTTGTATTATGATAATTAAATCCTGTTATCCAAGCTTCCAATGAATGTGCTAACCATCGATATTTTATCTGTCCTTTTAAAGTATCTGGATTTAATTCAATAACGGATAAACTACCATCACTAAAACTAACACTTAATTTACAATCACTAAAATGATTAATTTATTAGTTTAAGATTACTATTCTATTTAAACAAACAATACTCATTATTAATTCTATCAGACCAGTCTAAAGAAAGAGCTAGATTTTCTTTTTCACTCAATATGTTTTTAAATTCAAATAGAGTTTCTTCTTTTAGTAGCTTAGAAAAAATGAAAATATTAATACAAAAAATAAAATAAAAATATCTTTACTTCATCCTTTTCTTCGTTATAAGAATAAAATTTAACTTGGCCTGAAGCATCAGCTTGAGCTAACAAATAATTTTTTTCACCTTCTATTATTCTTGGTGAATATCTCCTTTTTATAAAATTTAATAATCAATATGATTTCTAAACCAACTTTCTTTTAGTCTATTAATTTACCATTTAATATCCAAACTCGCCTCTCCTTCGATAACATTCCCTTTCACCCTAAAAAAAACTATATCAACATCCCCAAAGCTTCCAACAATATTTATTGATACTTACAATTTATTCTTATCATTGACTTTATATAATTGTAAGTTGCCTTTTCTAATAGCTTTCTCTTGATTTGAACTTGGATTC
This sequence comes from Batkoa obscura, assembly GCA_030770535.1. Taxonomy (NCBI): domain Eukaryota; kingdom Fungi; phylum Entomophthoromycota; class Entomophthoromycetes; order Entomophthorales; family Batkoaceae; genus Batkoa; species Batkoa obscura. Next base: position 438,809 of record JASVEC010000014.1, read on the forward strand.
TCTGGGGTTATAAATTGTTGAGTTTCATTATCTATAAGTTGATAGGTACCAATAATGAGTCGCTGGTTTGTGGAAGGTATCCATTCAATTGAATCTGCTGAGTAGATAGTATCTACTTTGTCATGAGAAACGATACTGTTGGGCTCCATTCAAAATAATGATTTTTAAAAAAAATGAAAAAAGTTGAAAAGTTTGAAATAAGAGATTTTACTTTTATTTATTACAAAATTTTTTAAAATTAAATTAGGGACCAGGGAGAATTGAGAGAATATTTTATAGATTTATTTATAAAAAAGGAATTAAAGAAAGGGAATATAATTGTATTTTATAGTATTCTATCTACTTAAAATATATTTTTAAAATTTCATTTTTCCATTCCGTCTTCTCCAATTTATCGAAAATTCTCATCACTTGTTCCAAATGCTTTTTAGGAATATTCCATTCTTTGTTAATCATATAATTTTTGTATAAAAAATTACCAAACAATATTTTAAAATCACTACCATAACCCATGCCTATGTCCTTATTATTCTTATTCTCATTCTCCTTATTATTCTCGTCCATTTCATTACTTCTTTCAAAGCATTTAATTAATTGAAACAATACTTCTTTCTTCTCGTTTTCTTTAATATTCTTATTATTGCATACAATTATTGCTAATTTAAAAGCTGCTTGTAACATTCCTCTTTTACATAATAATGAAATCATTTGAATATTAAATTGATATTCAGTATCCTTAATAACATTAGCATTTAATTCCTCATGTTTTTTCTTTCGAAAATTAAAACTTTTTTTGCAATTGATTAATTGATAATAAATACTTAATAAATTATTATTTGTTATATCATTTAATTGTGTGGCTTTTTTTAATATATCATATTTTAATTTTTTATTAATATTTAATAATGTCAATTGATCACTTAAATTAATTAAATGACTAAATTCATTACTATCATTACATAATTGTAATCTTAATAAAATTGTATAAATATTTATATTTTTTCCTGGTATTGATGTTGGTGGGTATAAAAAATCAAGGTATTGTTGTAACCATTGAAAATAATCCTTCTTCTTAATTTCTTTTTTACTATCTTTTTGAATATCTTTAACTTCTTCTGTTTGTTTAACCCCTGTCTTTAAAAGATTGTTAAACAAACTTAATTGATTTTCATTTCCATCGAATTGTAAACTTTTTAACAAATGATATTTACTTAATTCATAATCCATTGTTTGACAATAAGCTAAACTAAATGAAGATTCTAATTGACAGTCATCTGAGATTGAGAATGCTTCGATAACTTCTTTAACTATAAAATAAAACTCATGTTATAATTTAAATATTAGTAAAAATTAAAACTTACCTGCTTCTAATTTTTCTTTGTTTCCCATCTCCCCATATATTTTAATTACCATATTTAGTATTCTTAAATTATCTTTACTATCCATATGATTAGGTATTTCTTGACTTCCCATCACATTCTTTAACTCATATAGATAACTACAATAGATTGTAAATATTTCATCTAAAATATTATGTTCATTTTCATATTTTTCCACAACATATCTTATCATTAATGGATAAGTAATACTTTTAATATATCTCTGATTAATTTTGTGAATTAACTCCATCACTTTTTCTTTTTTGTTACTGTCTTGATTGATTAATTCAATTTCGGAATTTAACTAAAGAAAACAGTAATTCGACAAGTTACTAACTTGATAAAATTTTAAAATTAAAAAAACTTACCCAACCAAATATATGTTGTTTCATATTAAATTTTAAACCATCTCCTTCTTTCTTCAATGAACTTTCCTTTTTCCTTGGTGGTAGATTGATTTTAAAAAATAATTGACTAAAAGCTTCCCTTTTTTTTTGACGATATAAACCAAACCCTAAGTTTTCTTTTTGTAATTCAAGACTATGCTGATCTATACTTTTGTTCAACCAAGTTTCTTTGCTGGCAATATTGCTACAAGTTATAATACTAGTAAATTGGCGGAGTTGGATTACTTGAGTTAGATCTATAAGATAAGAGTTAGATAATGAATGTTATAAATTGAAAGATTGCTTTTACCTTTATGAACAAGTTTATAAAGTGATTGTGGCTTATTGGTTAGTAACATCTTTTATTAATTGATCCGACTAAAATTCAAGTTTTTTTGATAATTTTATATTTTGATTAATTTTTTGATTGTGATTTTATTATGGGATCCAAAATAATCAGGGATTAATGATTAAATTACTAAAATATTACAAAATTGAGTTCTTTTTATTAGAGTATTTTATTCTCAGAGAACAAAACAAACTAAACTTCAATTTTAAAAAAAATATAAATCTCAATAAGAAAAGCACCAAAATAAGCCATCGTTAACTATGAAGCTACATCCTGAAGCTAGTGAAGTAATTGATATATCAACTATTGAAAAGCAGTATTCCGAAATCAGTAAAAAATTTGAGTTGGCTGACCCCTCGGATGATTATTTAAAACAATTAACTGTTAAAGAGAATTATCGTTCGATTGAAAGAGAGTTTCAAATTAAAGAAGAAGATTTAATAAAAGGAGAGGTATTTAATGACCCCGCTCTATTTGCTAATTGGGCTACTATTAATGATAGAAAAAAAGTGATGGTACCATTTGATCTTTTAAGTTTAAATAATTATAACTGGAGTAAAAAAGGACAGAAAGGAGATGATATTAGTAACAAAAAGAAAAGAGGTAGACCTACAAAAAAAAAGAAGGGCAAAAAGAACGGAGAGGAAGAAGAAGAAGAAAAAGAGCGAGATAATTTAGTATTTAAATTAAATATTAATAAAGCCATTATTAATAAAAATTTATCGATTAATAATAAACAATATTTATTAGACGAAGTATTAAAAAAAAGTAAATTACACTCGGTTCAATTTAATAGTAGAGTTAAATATTTATATCGTAAAAAAGAAGGGTTGAATGAAGTAGTAGAAAAAGAAGAAGATAAAGAAGAAGTAGTTTGTAAAGAAGATCAATTAACAGAAGATAATTTTATTTATGCTATTGATTTATATCAAAGTAAAAAAAAACCATATAGTAAATATCAATCTTTTTTAATGTATGATGAGCAAACATTATGTGAATTAAGAGATAAATTCTATTGTATTAGCGACTTTTTAGCTTATTCAACAATTGAAGATGAAAAAAGATTAGAAAAAATGTTAGATGAATCACTTCTACCAAATGTAATTAATGTAAATCGTAAAAATGAGTTAGATACATTTGATAAAAAAACAAGCCCCAGTTTTTTTTTTATTGAAAATATATTTTATAATGATAATCGTAGTAACTTAAATCAAGACTTATCAAAACCTTTAATTCAATGGTCTCAAATTATTAATAAACAAAACCAAAAGAATAATTTACCTTTGTTTCATTACTCCGCAGAAGATATGTCTCAAGTTAAATTAAAAGATATTCAACTTCGATTAAATCAACCTTATTTATTTTATCATCAAAATCATTGTCAACATTTATTTTTATTTCGAAAAATAAGAAAGTTTAATCCAATGTTAGATAAAGCCAATAAATCATTATATCCTGTATTTACATATAAAAGTAGATTACGTAAAATGATTTGTAGAGCATGTGGTTTATTTCAAGCTAATCATATTACTTTAAATGATAAATTATCCGGTGCTAATCCTTGTTTATTTTGTGATCATTGTTATGAGCCCTTTCATTTTGATGAAAAAAACCAACCCCTTTATTCTTTTTTACATTTTCCATATAATTATCATTAATAACTTTAGAATATATATTAATATATATTCCAAAATTAATTCTTTATATAATCCAAATATTCTTGAATCATTGTTGAATTTAAACTTGGTTTAAATTCTTTTAATATTATTTTAAATTCTTTCATTGTCTATTATTAAATAAAATTATTATTATTATTATTAAACTTATTAAATATTATTGAATTCTATTAATAAACACTTACAATTTTGATATCATCTTTCAATACTCTATTATCCTCTATATTAACATTTGAAATAGCAAATAATGCAGTTTGATGGCACAAAGCTTTTAAATCAGCTCCAGAAAAATAATTTGTTTGTTGAGCTAATATTTCAAAATCTATTGTATCATCTAATGGTAGTTTTTTACAATATAATCTTAATATCTCAATTCTTTCATTAAAATTAGGCGGTGGTATATATATTTTTTGATCAAATCTACCTGCTCTCATAATAGCAGAATCTAGTTTATCAGGACGATTGGTAGCTCCCTAATTAATTGGTGTTATTAGTATTAGACTATAATATTATTATCACTATCATTCTATTAAACTTACAATAACTAATACTTGTTTAGCTTCTTGAACTCCATCCATTTCATTTAAAAACATAGTTAATATTCTGTCTTTAACACTATCTTGATTTGAGGCTTCTCTTTTACCAATTAAAGCATCAATTTCATCAATAAATATAATTGATGGTGAAGCTTGTCGTGCTCGATCAAAGCAATTTCTGACTAAAATTGTCGTTAATAAATACCACTATACATTATTACTATTATAAAATAAGCTTACTAATAGCTTCAGATTCGCCAATATAACATGAATAGATTGAGGCTCCATTTAATGTAAACATTGAGAAGTTAGAATTACTTGCAATTATCTAAATAAAATTATTAGTAAACTCCATAAATATTATCCTGGTATCAACAACTTACTCTAACCAACGATGTTTTCGAACATCCTGGAGGTCCAAAGAGTAAAATACCCTTTGGAGTCTTTAATGAAAATCGCTCAAAACTTTCTTTGAACAATAATGGCCATTCTATATAGGATTTTAATTTTAATTTAATATCTTCCATACCAGCTAATGAATTCCATTCGATTTTTTCTTTAATATTTATAAAATGCTGTTCTCTTTTTAAACTGGGTTGTAATTGTGTTAATATGGTTAGGATTTCTTTTTCTATCTCAATGTTTTCTTTTGTGAAAATTTGCTTCTGTACAAGTTCTCGTATAAACATCATTAAATCTGCTCCTACATAACCATTCGTTTGAATAGCTAAATTTTCTATAAAGAAATTATATCTAAATTAAATAACTAGAATTATATGATAATGATACTAACTTAAATCCATCCTGTTTAGAATATCTTTACTCAATTCCATTTTGTCAATATAATATTCCAAAATCCTTAATCTTGTATCTTCATTTGGTACATCAATATGAACTTCTCTATCGAATCTAAATATGGTCTATTAAGTTAACCTTTCTCATTTATAAAACCCTAAACGTTTTCTTACCTTCCAGGTCTTCTTAAAGCAGAATCAATGTGATTTGGTCTGTTAGTTGCAGCAATTATAATAATTCTTTCATTAATTTTTGTTTCTTCTTTTTGTTTTAATCCATCCATTAAAGTTAATAATTGAGCTACTACTCGATTCTCTATTGAACTGGAATCAGCACTACGCTTAGGAGTTAAAGCATCCTAAATAACAATAATAGTATTAATATCAGCCATAAATTATTTTTCAACATTTTAATTTAATTTAAAATCTTACAATCTCATCAATAAATAATATATTTGGTTTCATTTCTTTATCTTCATCTTTGGTTTTACTCATCCCTTGTTTTAACTCATCAAATTTTCGTCTTAATTTTAGTTCACTTTCACCAGGATACGGGGAATAGATCTCGGGTCCAGAGATACTTATCTATAATTTTAAAATATAAATCAATATACCAAATTTAAATTGTTTGTTATGATGTATTGAAGGAGACGATTAATTTCGGTATAATTATCTTACCAAATTAGCATCAAATTCTTGACATAGTTGACGAATTAAAAATGTTTTTCCTACTCCTGGTGGGCCAAAAAGTAATACTCCTGAGAAATTGAATCAATATCAGTGTTAATATCAATGGTAAATTTAAATAATAAAAACGGGATAATACAACTTTAGTCATTGTTGTTAAATGTTCTTTTTATTTTACCTTTAGGACATTCAATATTTAATTTTTTAAAATGGAAATTATATTGAAATGGTAGCTTAATTAATTGACTTAATTCCGAATATGCTTTTTCAAGACCAGGTGGAACGACATTAGCTAGTAAAAGATTAGCTGAAGTTACGAGTGAGATCATGTTGAGTTTACTGGTAGTAGTCATTTCAGTGAAAGAGATATCAAACAAATAAAATATTTTATTTTTTTAGGTATTTATAAATAGAGTTTATTGGCTAAATAATGAATTTAATTTTATGACCAAATTAATAACTCAAAATTTAATATTTTATTTTTATTTTGTAAAATTATTAACGTTTGAATGTTAGTTTTGCTACTTTTTTATTAACCATACTATATTTAATAATTCAATACCAAACAAAACAAATATCTAAAACAAATAATATCTAAATAAAAATAAAATTTACAAACTATCCTTCAATTTTCAATCAAATCTAAAAATACCAGGGGATGTATTTTTGTTTAAGGATTCTATTAACAATTTTTTCGCTCAAATAGCGTTTAAAAAGTGGAAAAAGTGATGAAACTAAAAAATATCTTCATAAGATTTTAAAAAATAATCATAAAAACTCATTTAATAAAATAAAAAATCAATGCTCAAAAGCTAAAAACAATTAAAATAAAACTATCATCTTCAATATCAGCTCCACTTAATTCGAAGTATGAGATCTTTGCATTGAGCTAGTTTTAGTACTTGAAAAACTAGGTACTTTAGGCTCCGATTTTTTAGCTAAACTAGAAATCGTTGGACGAATAGCTTGGAGGAACCTTGGACTTAAAATATAATCTTTATAACTAATATAAGCTGATGTTGATGGTACTTCTCCATGGTCAAATGTATTTAACCAAGTATCATCTTTTGAACCTTTACTTCCCTTTAGTTCTTTTCTTTTATTGTTACTTATTCGTTGTAATGTTTTACTTAGTTTTTGCTTAATACTTATCGGCTTAGATCTATCCTTTACAGTCTTATTATCATCATCTTGATTATCTTTTGTAACTACACTTAATACCATTGGTGGTGGTAAGGAATGGATGGATTGATCCAATTGAATCGTATTCGAAATTGAAGAGATAGGTGATATTGGTGATGTAGAAATCGATGTTTCCTGGGATTGATTTTCAATTACTACAGGTGATATAGCATTGATCTTTGTTTCTTCTTCCACCTCTTCCATTTCTTCTATTTCCCTAACTTCTTTTCTCACTACCACCTCTGCTACCTCTGCCTCTTGGATTTTCTTTCTTGATTCATCCTCTTTTATTTCTTTTTCTGTTTCAATCTCAGTCACTTCTTCATCAGTTGCCTCATCAACTTTAATTTCAATATTTTTTACTTCATTAGTTTTTGTTTCATCTTCTATTACATTCTCTTTTACTCCTACCTCTTTTATTTCACTTTCACTTTTAAGCATTTTTGTTTCTTCTTCCTTAATTTCTTCCTCTTTTGCTTCATTAACTTCTATCTCAACCTCTTCAGTTTCTTTAACTTCTATCTCAACTTCTTCAACTTCTTCAACCTCTTGAATTTCCACCTCAGTTTCCTTAACTTCTTCTTTCACCTCTTCAGTCTCTGCTTCTTTCTCCTTTACTTCTTCCTCCTTTACTTGTTCCTCCTTTACTTCTTCTTCCTTTACTTCTTCCTCCCTTACTTGTTCCTCCTTTACTTGTTCCTCCTTTACTTGTTCCTCCTTTACTTCTTCCTCCTTTACTCCTTTGTCTTCAACTTCTTCCTCTCCTATTCCCTCAAATTCCTTTATTTCCTCTTTAGCTTCTTCCTCACTTACTCTATCTTCTCTTACTTCAATCTCATTTTCTTCTTCAACCTCCACCTCCACTTCCACCTCCATTCCATTTTCGTCCTTCACTCTCATCCATCTTTTACCCGTACCATTAATTTTTTCCTCTATTTTTTTTTGTTGCTGCAAATCAAAATAATCTTTAATTGTACTATAGTTACTTTGATTATCAATATTAATACCTTGAGCTTCTCTTTGTCGTTTAGCATTTTCCTCTAACATACGTTTAATATTCGATATCGGTTTACTAGATGCTGGTTTTGTGGTTTTCAGCTTTAAATATTTTTGGGCCACATCCGTCAAGGTGTTGTAAAAGCTAAATGAAAATAGGTTTAAATTACAACTGTATTAATTCTAAATAAATTTACTTTTCACTTTGTTGTGGAAATTTTTTGGCATAGATTTGATAGCTATTTCTCGTCATGGCTCTAACTTCTGGAGTGGAATCAATAGCCCCTTCACATATACAATCTTCAATCTTCTCTAACTGAGATAGTAATGCTTCGTCCGATAAATGATTTAAATAAACCAAAACTAATTTGGCCACAGATAGACGAACGGATTTTGATATATGTTGTATATTAGAGTGATAATATGAAATTAAATCTTCAATTTTTGTATTAATAGTAATTTGTTCTAATGCATTCTGAGCTCTGGTAACAGTTACTTTATTGGTTCTTGCTGTTAATTTTAAAATTGCTGGTACGGCCCATTCAGCAATTGGAAAATAATCGGTCTCTAAATAAATACTAGCTTCTTGCATGAATAGGGTAGCTGTACCAGTAAGTCTTGTCCGATCAGTATTGATCTAAGATAGTAGAATTGAGTTATTTAAAAACTAAAATCTAAAACTTTAATAAACTTACTGAACCTTCAATAAACACTTTATTTTTCTCAATAAAATTAACTAATTGATATTTGGTTAACTTTTGAGATTTAAATAATTTAATCACTTGTTTTATCGCCTCTTCAATATCCATCCATGTCTTATCTGTTTCTTTAACTTTAAGGCTCTCTTCAATAGCAATTAATTTCTCTTCTAAACTTAATTCTTTCCCCTCATTCATAGTTTCAGTAGGCGTTTCTTCAATTGTACTCATTTTTTTAAGTAAAAAGGCAATAAGAACTTAAACGATATTTTTTAAATTTATATAATTTAACTGTTCATATTTATAAATTAAAATAGTTATTTGAGTTTAATTGATTACAAGTTGTAATACACTTTTTAATTGGTTACTACTGCTACAAATGAAAGGAGAAATTATGCTAACCAATAACTGTTTCAAACAAATCTTATCACAATAATAAAATTTTAAACCAAACAATTAAATTTCAATGAAACGGTGATGTAACAGGAAAATAAATCTATTTATTTTTTATGCAGGCAAATCATTGAGCAGCTTGCAGTTAGATGTCCCTTTCTTGTTTTTAATTTGGAGTTAAAATTTTTAATGAATTTACGAATATAAAAGAAGCTATAGCCTCTAGATTTATGCTAGAAAAAGTCGTTGCAAATTAAAACAGTTTGCAGTTGGATGCTTTTGATTATTTTTGAGGTTTTTACAAAATCCTCTTTGTTAAATGGAAAAAACTAAGAGCGGTTATTTGTTATGCTACTTTTTTTAAAATAACAATAGCTATCAAATATATTAATCGTTCTTGAGTAAAAATAAGTATATAAAAAATTATGATTTAAATAAAAAATCACATTATATACTTTTGATCAACTATAAACTGCTTTATGAAATTAGCTTTTATAACTCTTAGAATTAGTTTTAATTTTAATAAATATACATTTTAAATCTTATTTCAACTTAATCTGTAAATTTAATATGAACAAGTTATTATTTTAAATAGAATTTTAAGAAAAAACACTGAAGACATATGGCTCTAGGTGCCTTTTATTTATGAATGTAAAATAATGGATAAAAAAATAAAATGTAATAAGTGTTTATGAAAGAGGAATAATATATAATACTTCATAAATGTTTTGGATTTACAAATAAATTGAGCTTCAGTGGTTAAAAAAATACACAACTTCCCTTTCAGAAAATTGTTCACTTCTTAAGAAGCATGTGATTTCCAAAAAACACTAATTAAGGCCTAAAAGAAAAAATATCTACATCTATTTGACGAATAGATCATTGAAGCGTAAAAGCTGCTTTGATAGGTAAGATATCTATGCTTTATAGTAAGAAAACGGGGATATAAAATATCAACTCTAATTGTTTATTTATTTCAAAAATAGCCAATATATGACTAATTTAAAGGGTTTATAAATTATAATCAGTTTAAAGTTATCTTTGATAAACTAGTTGCCAGCTTTTTCGAACCTTTTAAACAAATGAAAATAGGCTTAACTCCAAAATTAACGAATAACTTGACTAGCTGTTCACCTTTAATTGGCTAGGATTAAAATTGGTTATGGTATTTTAATAATCAGATAAAACCCTAGCAAGTTTTAGCCCTCAATAAGTGTTGAGCTCAAAAGTAACTGTTTCAATTTTTAAAAGGTAATCACTTAAAAAACATGCTCGAAAATAAACAAAATTAATATCTTCAATAATTCAAATAGAATCGAATAAAGATGAAATCCTTCCTTGGTATGAAAATGTGGCCAACTCCAGTATTTAAGCCTTTCTGGCCTTTCTTTGCTGGTATGGCTATTACCTTATATGGCGTAAGCAGCATCCAAAATAAAATGCTCAACACTGAAGAATGGAAAAAAGATCCACGTAGTCCAACTTGTAAATATTTTTATATTTGTTTTTTATTGTAAAGTTTATTAAATACTTTTGTTTAGATGACCCAAAAGCTGGATCCCATTAAGTTTAGCTTAAAGTAAAGAATTAATTTTTAGATGAGATTTTATTCAACAGTTATTTTTTTGAATAAATTTATCTTCATTATTATAAGGATTCATCTGTATTTTGTTTGATTTATCAAAGTATGCTTTTAAATTCTTTTATAGATATGATATTGGGGTAGATTTGAATTTATTTTTTAAACGTATTTTAATCCCTAAACTACAGCACCATAGCCTTGATTTCATAGCATTAATTAAAATTATTATTATCATTATCCTAAAAGAGTCATTTTATTTATAAACTTTTTAATTTCAATAAATAAAAATTCATAATTCAATATTCAATTTTTAATTTAACTTTTTTATAATTAAAACATGTTAGTTATCAATGGGCATTAGTACCAAATAGAACATGTTTTCTTAATGGCTACATTAACTAATGTCATGAAATTTATATTCACATAAATACATTACTTTTTTAAATAAGTATTAAGATCATATAATAAACTTAATATACTAATGAACATGTTTTAACTTTGATTGGCTAAATCCTTGATTTCCAAAATGAGACAATAGAGATAAAATATCGAATAAAAATTGAAAATCAAAGTGGTATTATTAATTGGTATGTCTGATTTAAATAAATTCATTAATAGTAAATCAATAAACAATAATAAATTCTTCATTAACTAACAATAATCTAGATAAAGTGGGCGTTGTAACTTTTGATGGAAGATATTTAGTTGTAAATTATTATTGATTTTAACATCTATCTCAATTTTAAAAAAATTCAAATTATAGGGACTATTGATTGGAACGGATCAAGCGAATAATATAATCTTACAAGATTGTGAGGAGAGAATATTATCTTTAGAAGAACCTATGGAAATTGCTCCTTTAGGCTTATATATTATTAGGGGTGATAACGTGTAATTTTTATTGTTTTTATTACTTGTTTGAGTATTTATTTATTTAACTTTTAGGGTAATTTTAGGTGGAATTAATGAAGAAAAAGATAAAGATGTACTTTCAACAGTTATCAAAGCAGAACCTATAAATTCAGTTATTTACTGAAAAATCGATATCAAATTAAATATTATATTTTATAAAGTTTAGGCTACATACTTAGCTTTTATTTCAAATTTATTTTGACTATAAAATATCGACGCTGTTTACGTTAATATTTTTTTATCAGATTTTAACATAATTATAATACTATTCTTTATTGACATTAAATTGTGTTGAATACGTTGACATTGATTAGTTACAAATTAGTATATCAAAAAGTACCTATTCAATAACAAAATTTTAAAATATTATGTTTTGGTATTATCTATTTATGAGTAAATATTCATTTTAAATTTCAACAAACAAAGGAAATGAATAAAACAAATTTATTCAAACTACTTTATTAAATAATAATATACAATATACTTTATAGAAACAAATTCGCAAAGTTCCTTATTTAAATAATATTAAAAGTAAATGATTGAACCATAAATAAAGAAAAAGCCAGTGGCATTATTCAGCGAGCAATAACTTATCTGGGGAGTCTGATTTAACTCTTTTAACAGGCCTTGTAGGATTATCATTGGATAAAGTAGATAGGGGTGTATTTGCAATAACTAATTCCTTTAATTGATTAGTTAATAGTTGTGTTTCTTTATCATTGTTATTCTTCTTAATTGCTTCTACAGTTTGAGTTTCTTCAGGCACTTCTTTCATAAGAGCTTCCAACTCAGCTTCTAACTCACTATCATCTTCATTATTTATTAATGGTTGATGCATTGCTTCTTGAACCTCAGCTGTATCTGTCAGCACTTCTCTTAAATCATTCATTGTCGATTCGACATTATCAACAGATAATCCATACTCTGAGATCATACTTTTAATAGTATCAGTACCAGCTTGATAAGCTAAATGAATTTGATAATCTGTTTCACAACTTTGTATTTGATGTATTATATTGTGAATAGAATGAAAAGAATTGGACCTTTTGTTTAATACTTCTTTAATAAGATTGAGTCGCTTAAACGAAAATATCGCTTGTGTCATTAAACCAGTTGAATAATATTTTTTACATTGTTTCTTTAAGCTATTTATCTTTTCTTCTAAATCTGTTATTTGTGAATTTAAGGAATTGTATGTCTTCTTTAAAGACAAAATGTTGTAGTCAATCTGATTAAAATTGGTATTGGGGATAGCTTGTTCATTATTTAAATAAGCTACTATATCTTTAGGTGAAGGAAATTTGAGAACTAACCCCAGTTCGTCATTTTCAGTAACCATAACACCTCTTTCTTTAAGACCCATAACTAAAATCAGTAAATCAGTGCTGTTTAAATCCAAAGTTAAATCCAAGTTCTTCTTTTTTAGTATTGGTAACAATAAACTTTGTTTAAATTCTAGTAAGTCTAATAATTTATCCGTACAAAAATAGATACAACTATTTTGAAATTGATCTAATAACTGTTGTGTATATTCCTTTAAATATTTCTTTACTATCAATTTCCTTTGTGATTTCAAATCAGGTATCTCAGTTTCGCCCATAATTTTAGCAATTATATTGTTTATTGTACTCTGATAAAAGCTGGGTTGAGTTAAAAACAATTTATTTCCTTTCAGGTATTGCTCTGGTACGCACAATTTCCCTTGCTTTATTAATTCCTCCTAAATTAACATTAATATGCTATTTTAATATTGATTCTTTCAAATATATTTACCAGAACTGTGTATATTCCTAGTGGTTGTGATACTGATTGAGAGTAAGGGTCTTTCCAAGAAAGCTTAAAGTTAATATTCTCAATGTTAAAAACCCAAGGTGCACAATCCTATAAAGATTAATTTCTGTTATTATTAATTGAATCTATTTTACCTCACTTAAAAGTCTGTGTTCTAGCAATGATAAAATTATTTTCTTCCATATTTTTATATTACGTTCATAAGTTGTAGGATTTAATCTCTTTTGGCTGGTAAGATCAGAATATAATGATCTTCGTCGCTGTGCTTGTTGCAAATCGGTGATTTGATTGAGTACTGCTTGAATTTCATTAGTCATTATAAAATCTAAAAGATTAAATAAGTTGGATTAAAATTTTAATTTTATATTTTGTAAATTTTAGGACCAATTATATACTATAAATTATAATGATTTAAGCTATACTAATATGACTTATAATTGTATAAACTATAATCTACTACTCGATAACAAAGCAAAATTTATAACTTTATTCAATGTTTCATCAAAAGTGAAATAAGAAAAATTAAAAAATTAGAGATTGAGATTAACTGACTAAATTATTTATTAATAAAATTAGAATGTAGATTTAATCTATACCAAATGATTCTCATTTTACTTTATTCAAAGAATTAGTATCTATACTGATATATCTATATGCGTTTTCTATTTTTTTCTTATAATTATTGTAATTTCTTTTTAGATTTAGTTCTACCAAACATAAGATCAACGTAATCAGGTCTTCCTTCTAATATTTTTCCGGTATTTTTCTTCTTCTTATTCTCGACTTTATAAGGATGGAATCCTTTTTTGGTCTCTATTTTTTTATCATTGTTATCTTTTTTAGGCACCACTTTCTTAATATTTGGTTCTTGTTGAATATTTTTTTCTACCTTACTAATGTTGGTACTATTAACGATTGATTCCTCCTCTTCTTCATTAACTATAGGTTCTGATAACTTATTAGCCTCTTTTTGGATCTTTATATATTCCTTTTCCTTCTTATTTGGGCGCTTAAAAAATTTGGCTGATTTTCCCATAGTTAAAGTTAAGTTTGGGTTGCTGTTTTCAAAAAGTGTTAAACTTTGGTTGAAGCTTTTGCATTATTTTATGTTAAAATTTTGCTCTAGAAATAGCAAAAAGTTATTTTACAAAATTGCTTTTAAAAATATAAACAAAATAAATCCTATCATAACTTTGATTGTTGTAAACTATAGTATAATTATTAATAAATCCAATGTTTGCTTTTGTTTGTTTAAAAAGAAGCTGTCAAATGAAATATTTACTAAATAAAGCTTCAATAATAAATACAAAAAAACAAGCAATAGTATCCAAAATAATAGCAATGAAATTACTAATTTCCAATTGACGTCATTATTGAATTAATAATGCAAAAGATAAATCACTATAAATACGTGCTGATTAAAAACACATAACCTTTTATAAATAATAATAATAAAAATGAAAGCCATTTTAACCACCAAACCAGGTAGCTTTACTATCAAAGCATCCGATACTTCAATACTTATAATTTCAAATAGGTCCAAAAGAAAACTTATATATTGGGGAAGCTGAATTACCAAAACCAAAGAAAGATGAAATATTAGTCAAAGTAATTAACTATTGTTATAATTATATGAATATAACATTAATTGACTAATAGGTCCATTCCTTTGGTCTAAACAGAATGGATATATTACAAAGAGAAGGTAAATATCCAGTACCAAAAGGAGCTAGTCCTATCATTGGTGTTGAAATATCAGGTGTTATTACCGAAGTTGGTAGTGAAGGTAAAATTCTAGTAATTTTACTAATATTTTATTAATATTTTTTAAGT
Organism: Batkoa obscura; assembly: GCA_030770535.1. NCBI lineage: Eukaryota > Fungi > Entomophthoromycota > Entomophthoromycetes > Entomophthorales > Batkoaceae > Batkoa > Batkoa obscura. The sequence continues at coordinate 454,003 of JASVEC010000014.1, forward strand.
AACTGATTTTAAATCTGGTGATAGAGTATGTGGACTTATGCCAGGCGGTGCTTATGCAGAGGTAATAAGTCTTTTATAAGGAAATATGTTTTTTTTTGATGTAGTATATGTATAAATAGTATGCTGTTATCCACCATTCATTAGCCTTTAAATTATCAGATAATGTTAGTTTTGAACAAGCAGCCGGATTTCCAGAGGTAATAACTAGAAATTATAGAATGGTTTCTAAAAAAATAATCTTATAATCTATTCATTAGGCTTATATCACTGCCTATCAAGCTTTACATTATATTGGAAAATTCAAAAAAGGTAAAAAATTGATAATTAAGAATATGATTAAATCAAGGATTAAAAATTAAACATATCTTTTGTATATAGGTCAAAGTATCCTTATTCATGCGGGTGCATCTGGTGTTGGTACTACATTAATTCAATTAGCAAAAAGAGCAGGGGCGTAAGAATAACTTATAATTTACTTAGTAGAATCAAATAATAGAATTCAATAACGTTATAGTGAACATATCTTTTTTACTGCTGGCACGGATGATAAAGTAAAATTTTGCACTGAGTTAGGTGCTGATATTGGTATCAATTACAAGAATGAAAAATTCGATGAAGTGGTAAGGTTTTATTAATAATTGTGTTCACTTTTTACTTAAGTATTCTATTGTTTCTAATAGATTCTTAAAAATACGGATAATAAAGGAGTAGATTTAATCATTGATTTCATTGGTGCCAATTATTGGAATCAAAATATGGCCTCATTAAAATTAGATGGTAAAATGGTGATGTTAGGATTAATGTCAGGTATTGTTGATCTATTATTATGAGGATAATATATAGCTAGTTACTAAATATTTGTTAGGTTTTAAAGTACCCGAGGCTGATATTGGTAGTTTATTGAGAAAGAGAGTAACTGTAAATATTATAAATAATTTAATAGCACTTTTATTCAATTGGATTTAATGAAATTTTTAGGTTGAGGGTAGTACTTTAAGAAGTCGTACGGTTGAATATCAAGCTAATTTATGTGACTTAATTAAAAAAGATAATATCTTTAAAGCAGTGGAAAATGGAGAGTTAAAAATATTAGTTAGTAAAACATTTGATTGGAATTCAATTCAAGATGCCCATGATTATATGGAAAAAGCACAAAATATTGGTAAAATTATCGTTACTATTTCTTAATATATTGAAATAAATAACAAAATGTAAAATTTATTAAAATGAGTTAAAAATGAAAATTTATTCATATTGTTTCGTTAATTTAACTACCCTTGTTTTACGATCAATTGTAATTACTCCTATTTTCTTTAATTCATTTAAAATATGTTCAACCTCAACTCCACTAGCATTATATACTTTTGTAATTTGATCTTCCAAAGTATCTAATGTAACATTATCATTATTCTTATTATTATTACTATTATTATTATTATTATTATTATTATTATTAAATAATGCTTTCAGTGCTTCAGCCATTAATTTACCATGATATTTACGAATGTTATTATTAAAATCTGATTCCAGTCCAATTTTTTGTAAAAATTGTTTTTCAAATTTTCTATACAAAATAAATAAATAAATTATCATTAAAAGTAATTGATAACAATAAAATAAAGTTACTTACTTATAGCTAAGTTCATGATTAACTTCATCAAATTGATCAATAAATTGAATAAAATCTTCAATTTGGTCCATTAAATAACCCCATCTTTCTTTTAGCTTTTGTTGATGTGTTCTACTTTTCTTTTCAAAACTTATTTCCTTCTCTTCTTCAAAAAATATACAATTATAAACATCACAAACTCCTTTCATATTGGGATCGGATGGAAAACAATGCCACCGATAACCATCAGGCATTTGATTACTTAATTCTTGAATATCTTTCTTTCTTCTTTCCATATCTTCAAGTTGTTGATATTCCAATTCTAATTTTTGTTTTACTTCATAATATCTTATATAATCCTGGTCTATTATTAATTCTTCTATTGGTATATCAATATCTTTATATCGTTCTAATAATTGAAGAACCTGTTCTTCAACAATAGGTATTTCTTGATCAAAAAATTCCTCTTGTTTTTCAATATCATAAATATCTAAAGTAATACTTTTAATTTCTTGTTCTAATTTTTTACTTTCTTCATTAATGTTAACAACTTCTTCTACTTCCTTTTGAATGCCCTCATACCTTTGTTTAGCTGTTTTAATTACTTGATTTATAGTATTAAAATTCTCAACTCTTTTGTAGTAAGTATCCCTGATTTCTTTAACTAATTTCTTTTCTTCAGTCAATTCGGTCAAATTAACAAACTTAGCTAATCTATTAAAATAAGAAATAAACGATATTTCACATTTTATAAAATTTTGATTGATCACTTCAAATTTATCTTGACCTTTAGATAAATTCAAATTTCTAGTATAATTTTCATCTTTTGGATTGACATCATCAAAAAATAAATGACTATATGACTCATCATAAGAATATTCTCCTGCTAGATCATCAATTTGAAATTCTCTTTTTGATTTTTTATTGGAAAATTTGGTAAATAAATTAATCTCTTTTAAACTCGCTTTTCTTAATGTAATATGTCTAGGCTCTGATTTCATGACCCCAAAACTATCTTTGAGATAAAAGTCTTCCGGTAAGTTATAAGTATCATCTAATAAAGTAAATGGTTCTTCTACTTCTCCTGTTAAGCCTCGTATATCCGGTCGGTTTTCAGCAAGATTCTTTTTATTAAAATCTCGTAACGTTTCTAATAAGATTTTATATTGCATTGGTAGTTGATTTTCTAATTCTCTTCGTTCACTTGGATTCATGATCTTAATTATTAGCACTTTACAAGTTGAAAAAACAAAAGTGGAATATTGAAAATTTCAAATAAATAGTCTAGAATTTAGAATTGGATTTTGATGTAAAATTACGCATTCAGAATTGAAAAATAAGGAGTACTTTGCAAAAATACTAATTCATCTTTATACAAATGGACTTGTTTGAACATTGTTCAATTTTTATACTTAAAAATCAATACGATGACCAGTTAGTTATATTATTATATAGGAGACATCCTTTTATGACTCAAGTCATAAAAGTTCCTAATAGGTTTAAATTATTTATTGAATAACTTTTTAACTAACTATAATATTAAATAATCACCTTAACGACAAAATATGATAAAATAATACAACAATTTAACTCTTTAAATAAAAAAATTCGCTATTTTTTGATCAGTAATTTTAGTTGAATTTAAGTTATTTATTTGATAAATAATAAAAGATTAAAATAATATATTAAAATAATATATTAAAATAAAATCAACCACCTAAAACACTTTCACCTAAATCTGTTTTAGGATTATCCATAACATAAGGTGCTAATACTTTAAAATTTTCATCATTAGGCTCATAAGCTAAACATTGTCTTTCATAAGCTAATTTATGAAATAAATTTAAGTTTTGTATAAATCGAGTACCAGTCTAAATTTAATATGAAATATCAATAAAGATAAAGTATATGAAAAAGTTAATTGGTTTTACCTGATGTTGATCAATTCGATTTAAAAACTGAACTGTATAATTTCGAATTGTTTTATTGGGATGAAATAAGGCAACTGTAACTGGAGTTAATCCACCTTGATTTTGGGGTACTGATGCTAAAAACTAATAATAATTTATAAACATCCAAAATTTAATAAAATGAATAAAAACTTACTTCAATAATTTGATCGGAAGCGACAATGTTTTCCAAAAAAGATTTATAAATTGCTTCCAATTCTCTATCTGGAATAAACTTAAAATTCCTCAATTTAATAATTTGATGTTGAATATGAATATTACAAATAGCCCTCGAATTTAATTTGTTTTGAAAATCTTTTAGATAATATCGATATGATTTACTCTTTTTCCATCCTTCAATTCGTGGTATATTACCAACTATTTCTCTCATTCGACTACTATCATCATTAAATACAACCCCATACCCCAATTGTCCTCCTGTTGGATCTGGTGTATTTATAGCTGTTATACCGATTTTTGTTCCAGATGATAGTGTTTCCTCTTCATATAACGCAGCTATATCTACAAATCGTTGTACATAATCAATAAATTTGGCTCGAATGGATAATTCTCCATAATGAGAATTAATGGCTTGCATAACCTAAATAATGGTTAATGATTATTTATTTATTATTTATATAATATAATGTTACATCATGAATAAAATCATTATCTAAATTATCCCATTTTTCACCACTTTGTTTATGTAAATTGGATGCATTTTGATTTGATATAACATTCGAACCTGGATTAGAATTATTAGTTGATGTAGAAGATCTTCTATTACCAGCCAACTCTGAATTAGATGGTGACGTTCCACCTTCCATTGAACCTTGATTATTCACCATTGAATTTTCAGTAAATGTTTGAATATTGTAATCCACTTTTTCAGCACTATTAATATAGGGGCTGATCGTTATCTTTTTTGTTGATATATTACATAGTACATCCCACCATTTTGGATGTCCTTCAAATGTTGGATTAGCTACTCCAGCAATAAAACCACGGCTAATTTAATTATATTAAAAAGGATTGAAATATAATTTATAAATAATTACAATTTCAAAAGAGACTCTATATCTGATAACGAAGTATATGGAAATGCTCTTTCTAAAAATCCTTTAAGTACAATACCACATCCAGATCCCATGGCACATGCAGCTAATACATAATTGGCTACTTTACCTGATGGTAAACCATGGCCAAGAAAAATAATTCTTTTTTCTGTCAATAAAGCATTGAGTAATAATATAATTGGATGAGTGTTTGAGCCATGAGTATCTAAATGAGGATGAAAAGGGTGGGGACTAACTGGTGAATTGGCAAAGGTATTAATTAAATTAATCATTGAAAACTAAATAACAATATAATATTATAAATATTAGTGAAATTCTTGTAGAAACTTACGTCTCCAACTTCTTCTGAAAATATAGTCAATGGCACTCTAATTGGAATAATTACATTTTCGTAATCGACTGCCGTCTCAAAAAAGTGGCGATCTTTATTTTTTGAAGTGGCTGGAATTTCTTTACGTAAGCCGGAAGATAAATCAATAAAAGTTTGTCTTTTTTTAATATTTTTACTACTTCTTTTTGATTCAATATCACTAAATTCTTCCCCAGCCGAAGAAGAAGAAGGTGATTTCATCATCGATAAGGATTGAATTTCTTTTACTAAATGCGCATTTTCTTCCATAGCTATAAATTTTTCTTCAAACATTTCTCGATCTTCTGACGCCCTTAATATCATTTTTTCAAAGATATTGAATTTGGGCATTAACGACACATCCATACAATTAACTGCATTATAGAGTGATCCTAATACCTGCACACTCGGTTTTTTAAAATAGTTTTCAAGTGCTAACAACAATACTGGCTAAATAAGATATTAGATAGTTTTTCAGATTTGAGAAACTACTTACTTTATAGATATGCAAATATCGATGCTTTGTACAAATTGCCATAGCTTTTACATGTGCCCCTCTAAAAAATAGTTAAATTATCAATAATTTAAACAATTGCATTTTTACCTTAATGCTTCTCTATCATATTTTGTAATAACCAAGGATAATACATATAAAAGTTCCTTTGGAGACGATGTGTCTTCAGAATATGGGGATCTATGAGCACCATAGTCTTTATTTGGATTTAAAAAAAAAATAGTCCAATCTTCGGCTCTTTGATGGACACCATCTGGCAACATCATTTCCGCTAAAACGCTTTAAAGCCATCAAATAAATCAATCGTAAATATTCGAAAAAAATTACTGTTCATCCATTCCTGTTTTATAAGGATATTGATGAGCTAAAGATGCTCCTTTACCAATATCAAATTCTGCTAACAATATAAATTGGACATGCGGTGGATTTTCACTATCAAAACTCATTATTGAAAACGTAAATTATTTTGGGTGGCTTATTTTTTATTTTTATATTATAAAATCAGGGGATTATTTTATTTATTAATAAATCAAAATTGTTAATTATTGTTGTCAAGAGTTATAAATAGTTTATATAAAAACATACTAGTAAAGTTACAAGTTAACAGCAAATGCCTGATTAGCTCAGTCGGTAGAGCATGAGACTTTTAATCTCAGGGTCATGGGTTCGAGCCCCATATTAGGCTAATATATTTTTGCAATTTCTCTTATGGTAATCAGTTAATTATTATAATCTTTTCCTTTCAAGTGCATGAAAATAAAATGTACAACGTTATACATTAGCACAAATTTTTAATAAGAGTCGAAAAAATAATATGAGCGTAATACTAATTTATGAAATTCTATTAGAGTATTTTAGATATTGACTAACATTTTTCAAATTTTGTTAAATAAAAATGGGTAAATAAATGAAACTAAAAGATACATTCCCATATATTAATACAGTTACATTCTTTATATTTTTCAATAAATTAACTCAACTCGGCCTATTTTCAAACAAATAAATCATTATCAAAATTTGTTTTTTTCTTTATTAGTATTGTCAAAATATTACATTTTTGTTCACTTTTGTATTTTGTTGAATTTGGATCAAATGGTTTCTTATCACAAATGATTGGATTTAAATCTAAGATAATCTAAAAATGCTGCGAAAAATGATTGGAAGTTAAATTTCAAAGGTCCAATAAGAGTGAAGCAACAATAAATTAAAGATAATTATTATTTCTAAATAGCTCCAACTTTTTAATCAACGAAGTTATTTAATAGCTTAAAGGCCATCTCTTAAATAGAATTTATAATTAACCATGAGTGAGAAGCTTACCCGTATCGCTATCATTAACACGGATAGATGTAAACCTAAGAAATGTCGTCAAGAATGTAAAAAGAGTTGTCCAGTAAATCGTATGGGTAAGTTTTCATTTCTTTGCCATTGTTTTCGCCATTTAATATTTTACAAATAAAGGTAAACTTTGTATTGAGGTTACTCCAACTTCAAAAATAGCTTCCATTAGTGAAGATTTATGTATTGGTTGTGGTATTTGCCCTAAAAAGTGCCCATTTGAAGCTATTATGATTATCAATTTACCAACCAATTTGGAAAAAGAAACTACTCACCGTTATTCTGCTAATAGTTTCAAGCTTCATAGATTACCAATTCCTCGTCCTGGCCAAGTTTTAGGTTTAGTAGGTACTAACGGTATTGGTAAATCTACTGCCTTAAAGATTTTGGCCGGTAAGCAAAAGCCAAATCTTGGACAATTTTCAGATCCCCCAGATTGGCAAGATATTCTTAAACATTTCCGTGGTTCAGAACTTCAAAATTATTTCACTAAGATTTTAGAAGATAACCTCAAAGCTATTATTAAACCACAGTATGTTGATCATATTCCTAAAGCTCTTAAAAATCAAGCTGATACTAAAGTTAAAGTTCTTTTGGATTCTAAAACCGAGAGAAACAATGTTGATCAAATGATTGATGCTTTAGACCTTAATGAGGTTTTGAATCGTGAGGTTGGTCAATTGTCTGGTGGAGAACTTCAACGTTTCGCCATTGCTATGACCTCTGTACAAAAAGCTGACGTTTATATGTTTGATGAGCCTTCTTCCTATCTTGATGTCAAACAGCGTTTGAATGCAGCTCGTACTATCCGTTCTTTATTAGAGATCAAAACCTATGTTATTGTAGTTGAGCACGATTTGTCTGTTTTAGATTATCTATCCGATTTCGTCTGTGTTCTCTATGGTGTTCCTGGTGTGTATGGTGTTGTTACTCTTCCTTTCAGTGTCCGTGAAGGTATTAATATTTTCCTTGATGGTATGATTCCAACTGAGAATTTACGTTTCCGTCAAGAATCTCTTACCTTCCGTATGGTTGAAGCATCGGACACTCAAGATGATATTCAAAGGAATCGTTTATACTCTTATCCAACCATGACCAAAAAATTAGGTGATTTCAAACTGAAAGTAAACTCTGGTGATTTTACTGATTCTGAAATTATTGTCATGTTGGGACAAAATGGTACTGGTAAGACAACATTTATTAAAATGCTTGCTGGTGCCCTTAAACCTGATGATGATTCAGTTGAGATGCCTAAACTTAACATCTCTTACAAGCCACAAAAGATTGCTCCTAAATTCCAAGGTACCGTTCGAATGCTTTTCCTTAAAAAGATCAAAACTGCTTTTATGCATCCACAATTCAATACTGATGTTGTTAGACCGTTATCAATTGAAGCTCTTCTTGATCAAGAGGTAATTTTAAAGATATTTAATTCAATATTTTTCTCATTTCAGTTATAGGTTGTTAATCTTTCTGGTGGTGAATTGCAACGTGTTGCTATTATTTTGGCACTTGGTCAACCAGCAGATATTTATCTTATTGATGAACCTTCAGCTTATTTGGATTCAGAACAACGTATCATTGCTGCTAAAGTTATTAAGCGTTTTATCTTACATGCTAAAAAGACTGCCTTTATTGTAGAGCATGATTTCATTATGGCCACTTACCTTGCTGATCGTGTAGTAGTGTATGAAGGTATACCATCCGTCGATGCTGTTGCTAACTCTCCTCAACCTTTACTCAAAGGTATGAACGATTTCCTTAGATCTCTCGAAATTACTTTCCGCCGTGATCCTACCAATTATCGTCCACGTATCAACAAAGCCGAATCTGTAATGGATCGTGAACAGAAACTTAGTGGAAATTACTTCTTCTTAGAAGAATAATTTACAAATTTAATTTGAAAATGTAATATAAAAGGAGGAACAATTTCATGTAACAAGCTTAAATTCAATTGTTAGAAGCTTAAAAGTTTAAATTATACTATTTTAATTGACTTCCATAAACAACTTGTCCCACTTCTCAACCTTTAATAAAAATAGAATCTATCTTGTTTTTAAGCATTTAGAAAGTTAATCAACATTTTGAATATATATTTTTATACTATCATATTTTGATACTTAAACGTTAGATTTAGTATAATATTATTTTTATTTATTTGTTTTAACACATGAAATAAATCCACTAAAGATTCTTAATTGCTCCTTTAAAAAATAATACTTTTGTCTATTTATAAACCACAAATTTAATTTTAAAAAAAAATTTAAGCTTTTAACTCATTATTTTGAGCTATTGTAACAATTTTGTTAGTACCCTGTTTTTATTTTAAGATTCTTAGATTAATTAGATTTGATTAGTACTGCTATATACTTTACGAGATATGGTAAGGCGGAATAAAAGGATATTAACATCTAAATATAACGGGAGATTGTTGTAGTCAGTTGAAGTGGTTCGGATATAAGTCAAAGTCCTATCATAAATTTCAATAGTTTAAAGATTTTATAATGTGATATAAAGACATGAATCAAATATATTCAATACAATTACAATCTAAAAAGCGTAAGTTATATATATTGAATTGATATAATTTTAACTATATAACCCAAATAATGTTTAAAGGATAACATGAAGTAAAAAAAAATTCCTTAATATTTTTAGTGACTATATGTATAATCACGATCAAAAGTCTTAATTTCAAACAAAGTATGGGAATGTATTTTTATATTTAAGAATTTTGCTAACAATTTTTCCATTCAAATAGCGTTTAAGAGATAAAAAAAGTGAAGTCAAAAAAACATCTTCGTATACTAATGAATTATTTAAAAAATTTTAAACAACCATAAAGTTTAACAACTATTTATTAAGTTTAATATTAAGTCAAAAACGTTAAATTTAAAAACATTCAAATCATTTTTGAATTTATTATATAAACCTCTATTATCAGTTTAAATAGCAATTCGATTAAGTTTTAGTATATAATATACATAAACATATAAACTTTAATGAAGTTATATTGTTATTTTAGTAGTCTGATACTTTACCAAAATAAGATATTAATTTGAACTTGAGATTCAATATTCTTCAATTTTGATTTTTTCCAAAGTTATAAATCATTTAATGCTATGAGAATAGTTATTTTTTAATAGTTTTGAAGCCATATGCTAATCTTTTTGCTTTAATGTTTACTGGTAGTCTTTTTAAAGTCTATTTCAAATAATAAATACATATAATAATAAAATAAAGATATCTTTAGATAGACTTCACGAAGTGAATTTGAATTAAATTACATAATTTTTCTTCAATATTAACTGATTTTTAAATTTATATAATGCAACTAGCATTTCAATCTATTTTCATTAACGGCGCGTTATATAAAATTATGATATTGAACTATACAACTATACATTAATAAGCTGGAAATTAAAATTTCCTTTTAAACTTTAAATTTAAATTCAATATATGGGGGTGTTTTTTTTAACTTCATTATTTTTTCCATTTTTTAAGCGATGTTTAAGTGGAAAATTTGTTAGTAAAATTTTTAAACATAAAAATACATCCCCATATATATAAATCCTTATGTAACCTATTTATTGATTTATAATTTTCATTATGTAAGCAATTTAAAACAAAGATTCCAAGTTAGATAAGATACATGCTAAACCAGATAATTTTTAGTGATTGTTTTTAGGTTCTAGTTATATTAAAATTTTGAGTTAAGAACATTGACATTATTAAAATTTGAAATTTAATAATTTAAGGCAAATTATTACTAAAAATAAGGAGGCTTATAAATAAGTTTTACCTATTCTAAATAATATAAGGATACTTTTAAGTTATATAAGGTGATATGAGATCATAGTAGCTGCTATAGATTTGAGTTGGATTGATATAAATAAAGTGATAAAGTGATTGAATAATCAAAAAAGTTAACACTATTATATTAGAATTTCCATATTATTTTAAGTCCACGAAAAGATATCAATCATAATCATGGATGAATTTACAACAGTAAATGGCCAATCAATCATAGACACCAAGGTAGAGTTAGAAGATATAATGGAAGAAAGTCCAAAAGCATATTCGAAAATATATAAATGGAGTGTTTTGATTTTTCTTTCTTTTGCTGCATTTCTAGCACCATTGTCCGCGACAATTTATGTATGCTATTAATTTCAATATAAAACATTATTTCATTAACACGATTTTAGTTTCCAAGTCTTGCAGCAATAAAAGAAGAGCTTGAGACAACGGATATATTACTTGATATTACTGTCTCGGTTTATATGCTCACGTTGGGTCTTGCTCCATTATTTTGGGGAGGAATTGCTGACAGGTATGGTAGAAAAGGAGTGTTTTTAGTTTCCCAAACTATATTTACTCTTGGAAGCATTGGCTGTGCTTTGTCAAATAGCATAGGTCTCCTTATCGCCATTAGAGTTATACAAGGTATAGGCGCGTCTGCTCCTATTGTAACTGGCATAGGTGCTATTGCTGATATTTTCCCAAAAGAAGAACGAGGCTCAGCAATGTCAATGTTCTTTATAAGCCCATTAATAGGACCAGTAATAGGACCTATTATTGGTGGTTTTTTACTTGATGCCTTTGGCTGGAGATCCGCTTTTTGGTTCGTAACGATATTAGGAGGTATTGTTTTACTTATCCCCATCTTCTTAATACCAGAATCATTACCAAAGTCAGCTATGCAAGAATTTCCAGTTAAAATAACCTTGAAGCCTTTAGGGATTCGTCGCGGTGGTCCAATGTTTAACCCACTTTCCACATTAAAATTTGTAAGATTCCCTATCGTTATCATAGGTTGCCTTTGTATTGCTATTACTTTTGGGTCCTTTTTTGCAGTTGAAGCTTCCATGTCAAGAGTGTTTCCAATCACTTACAACTTAACCCCATCTCAGTCCGGTTTAACTTTTATACCATTAGGAGTGGGTTGTATCTTAGGAAATTTTATTGGTGGGAAATTGTCTGATATGTCCTACCAAAAATTTAAGGCAGTAAATGATGGTAATGACCCTAAACCTGAAGTCAGACTTTATGGGTTATGGACAGGATCACTTATTGAGGGAGCTGGTTTATTAATGACTGCTTGGTTTGTTACCTATAAGTTACATTTGGCTTCTGCTTTAACTGCAAGTGTTTTAATTGGGATAGGAAATACAATTTCATTAATTGCTTGTACTAGTTATCTTGTAGATAACTTTGCTGATGAATCTGCCTCTATTGCGTCGTGCTTTGGTGCATTTCAATTGGGGTTTTCTGCTGTTCTAAGTGCTGTCAACGGTATTGTACTAGAAAATCTAACTTTTGGTGGTGGTATTACGTTATATGCTTGTCTTTGTTTTTGCGTTACTATAGTGTTGTTTGTTCTATTTTATACAGGCGAAGCTATTAGAAAAAGGACTGGACCATATAAACAAGTTTAGTATTTATTATCCATCACCTTTAATATTTGTCAATAAACTGAATATTATTTGTAAATAGGAAAATGAATTTGTTAAGACTTTTGGAATCATAATATTTAAAAACCTGCACAATAAATACAATGCTCATTAAGGAAATTTGTTAAGATTTTTATTTTGTTTTACTTTAGAATAGTGAAGCTCTTGATATTAGGAAAATGAACACATAATTACAACCAATATCAACAGAATAACAAAATCTTTAATTAAAACATTCGATAAACAAGCAATAAAATAAGTAAACTGGACAGAGAAATAATAATTTTACAATTATCTAGCTTTATCGAATTTATAAAAAAATTACTTTATAACTTTTCTTCAGGGTTGATACTTTTTTTGATAGCATATTAGGATGTTGAATGAAAGTTTAAGCAAAGTACTAAACTATTAGAAAAAAGAGTATATAATATTTTTTAAATAAACTAAATGGTAAATTATAATATGGGGATGCTTTTTTGGGTTTCATTACTTTTTCCATTTTTAAGTACTATTTGAGCGGAAAAATTAGTAAAATTCTTAAACACAAAAATACATTCCCATATAATGATGCATTTTTAATGCAATTTACCTTATTATTCAACGAAATATAACTCTACATTGATAACTTCACTTATCTATTATTTTTATTATTATTTAACCTTATGAGTTTTCATAATATCAATTTTAAAGTTAGCTTCTGGTAGTTATGATATTAAATGTGAAAAAATAATAAAAATTGTTTAATGATATTCCATTTAAGATTATATAATAAAGCAATGTTGTCTTATTATTTATAAATATGATATCTGTGTTTTTATATTACAAATGCTAATAAGTTTAGTTTAGTGTTGACTTTTAAGAATTTTTTTAAATTTATGAAGACTATCAAAAATTAGCAATAGAATTGAATAATTATTTCAACTTTATTTGCAATTATTATGAAATTTAAGATTAGTTCTTAAAGACAAAATCCCATTAAATTTAAAATGGACCGAATCCGTGAACTTGTTAGTATAAGCTATGTTAATTGGTCAAGACTGAAATTTATAAAATTATAAAAAAGAGAAACTTTTATTCAAAAAAAGAATCTTTTCTTTTGGTAAGTAAACCTTTAATATTAATATTATATCAATATACTATATGATGATTTAAATTCGATTAGTCTTCATGATGCATACTCGGTATGTATTGATTACAATTGCACACACTGAATTTTATAATCAATCAAAAGTATTATTAAGAGCCATACTAATTAATTTTTTTTAGGTTTTTCATTTATTATAGTAATAAAAGTATTTAAAAGTTTAGCATTTTTCTATCTTTAATTGACTCTATTTGTTTATACTAAAAATATTAAGAAGCTTATGAAACCCGATGTCTGTATATAACAAATTAAACTTTCACTATAATATTCACAATTTATTTGTAAAGATAACATGTTAATATTTAAACACATTATATTAAGTTGTTTGTTTTCAGACACCTTCATTCAAATTTATTGCTAATTTTTTTACTTGAATTCAAGGATTATAAATAACCCTGCATTTTTAAACTCAGTTAAAAATAACAAATGGGGATGTTTTTTTGATTTCATTACTTTTCTATTTTTAAGCGCTATTTAAGTAGAAAGATCGTTAGCAAAATTAAACAAAAAAACATCCCAAAATATTTAAATGAACAATGTACTGAGACATAACAAACGACCTTAATACCCTATGACCTGTTTTGAATCTCAGTATTTTAATAAAACAGAAATTATAATTAAAGTTCAAAGAATGAGTATTAATTTAGGTATGCCAGTCGGTGGTCATGGTATTGAGTAAAGTGGATAGTCAAGAAAGCCTAAAAACTATCTTTTTAAAACAAAAAATAGCTCAAGCAAAAAAACACTAATTAAAAATTGGATTAAATGATCCTAACCTTAACTTTAACTAGCTTTTAGCTTTAACTTTAACTAATATATTTGAATAAAACCCAGTACAATACTCTGAGTTATACTTTGAGTTATACTTTGAGTTTTACCGATTTTTTACCTATGACATAAAATGGTTTTTTTATAGAAAATTTTCTTTGACTTTTTACTCGCCTTACTATAATATCATGTGATGACCTTTGGGCAAATATATTCTTAGTCTTTAAGCTTCTATACCGGTTTATAGCATTAAGTTGGTGCATTCTGATTTTGTCAATATAAATTATTAGAACATATTTTTGATGCTATTGAAGAAATACTGACCTTTGATATATTTAAATATCGCAGATTGATCAAAAATAATATTGCATTTATTAACTTAAAATAAATAATGATCGTCTATACTATTTTAATAAATGGGAGCCCCCTATTTCTCTATCAAATGTCTTAAATACAGTTTTGACTTTTCGCCAATTTATGTTTAAATATAAAAAGTATTTTAACACAATAGGATTAAGCAATTGCAAATTGCTTGTTATGAAATAATTCGAAAGATGGTAACATTTAATTTTGTCTTTATACTTTTTAAAGTCGAAATTAAATGTTATATAAAGTATTAGAAGCTGGTAACTAATGCTATAAATTTGAAACTATATGCTAAATATAAATTTTTATTTTTGGGAGCTTCGGCCCGCTTTCCTGGATCATTCTTTGTGAAACTGTTTAAGCTCATATACCCTTAAAGTTAAATTAATCAAGTATGACTTTAATCTATTTAAATTTCAAAAAACATGGCCTTAATTAATCTGCTCTTAGATGGATTCTAGTATATTACTTTCTTTATCAAATGGTGTGATATCCACTTTTTCATATATATAGGCAAATATATAGGCAAATATATAGGCAAATATATAAATAGATTTTAAGTGTAGTCTATAATTTATAGTACTCATTTTAATTTTATTTGCATTGTTATTACTAGCAGTCACTATCTTTATAAGCCTTTAGTCAGAGGACTTATTTCAAATACATTAGTATTCTTGAGTAAACACCACAATACAATAGTGGCCTATTCTTAAAAAGCATTGAAAACAAAAATTAAGTTTACTTAATTAACCTTAAACTTATGACATTTAAGTTATCTTTTAATTTTATATTAGTTTTGCTCAATTCAAATCCTCTATTTTTAACAGCCGTTAAATAATTAAATTTTTATGTAAAATTTTACTAATTAATCCAAACTTTAATAATTAAAATATTAGAGGATTTTTAATAGATTTTAATGTTCTGAATATAATTATTAATTACTAATAAATACTAGAAATTCCAAACACTCTGTGAAAAATTATTACTATTCAAAATTATATACTCTAATAATTATGTTGATAGTGACTAGTAAAGCTTAATTTTAATATTTCTTTTTAAGTGTGTAAAATATAAACTAAAAACGATAAAAGGGTATCAATTAATAATATAACTCTCATAGTGAAGGCAAAAGTTTATCATTTGTTGATACTGAAAACAGTTTATTTTTAGACTAAGACTAAGTAAAGTAAATTATTATATTAATATCGATTAATAAATTAAACAATATTGCTAATTATTTTAACATTAATGCTTTTTATATCCAAAATAAAAAAACAGAAATGTGAATGAGTATGAAATCATGATTGTGCCAAAATTAACTATAATATTGAAACATATATAAATGCAATTGATGATAATTTGTTATTTTTAATTATTTATCAAATTATTGTTTTATTACATATATTTGTTTACATTTTAGTACAACATGAGCGAGTCTCGATTGGTAGGAAATGAAACACTTTCAATGAGTGATATGAATGAGAGAAAATTAGAATCAGCAAATTCTATAGAAAACACAAAGCAATACTCAAAGTTACGCAGGGGTGTTATATTAGCAGTAGTTGCTTTTGCTGCTATATTAGCACCTCTATCTTCAACAATTTACTTTCCAAGTCTTGAAGCAATAAAAAAGGAATTAAAGACAACAGAAATATTGGTTGATATTACTATTGCTGTTTATATGCTTACATTAGGTCTTGCGCCATTAGTTTGGGGCGGATTGGCAGACAGATTTGGTAGAAAAGGAGTATTTTTAATTACACAGGTTATATTTACAATTGGAAATGTTGGTTGTGCTTTGTCTAATAGTATAGGACTTTTGATAGCAATGAGAGTCATACAAGCTATAGGTGCGTCTGCTCCTGTTGTAACTGGTATAGGTACAATCAGTGATATTTTTCCAAGGGAGGATCGAGGCTTCGCTATGTCAATATTTTTTGTAGGTCCATTAGTAGGGCCAGTAATTGGACCAATTATTGGTGGCTTCTTGTTTGATGCTTTTGGTTGGAGGTCTACTTTTTGGACTTTAACAATTCTAGGAGGAGTTCTTATACTTTTGTCAGTGTTCCTATTACCAGAAACTCTACCAAAATCAGCTAAACAAGAATTCCCAATTAAAATAACACTTAGTCCTTTAGGAATTCGTCGCGGTGGTCCAATGTTTAATCCACTTTCTCCATTAACATTTTTAAAGTACCCTATTGTTATTATAGCCTGTCTTTGTATTGCTATCACTTTTGGTTCCTTTTTTGCAGTGGAATCTTCCATGTCAAGGGTTCTTCCAGCTACCTATAAACTAACCCCATCTCAATCCGGTTTAACTTTCGTACCTTTAGGTATAGGCAATATAATAGGCAATCTTATTGGTGGAAAGGTATCTGATATGTCATATCAGAGATTCAAAGCTGAAAACAATGGAAGGAGTCCTCGTCCAGAAGTCAGATTCTATGGTTTATGGTCTGCGTCGCTTATTGAAGCAATCGGTTTATTAATGACTGCTTGGTTTGTTACTTTTAAATTTCACTTGGGAGCAGTTTTAGTTGGTGGATTCCTCATTGGATTAGGAAATACAATGTCAGTTATTGCTTGCTCAAGTTACCTTGTGGATAACTTTCCGGAGTATGCTAGCTCTATTGCGGCGTGTTTTGGTGCATTTCAATTGATATTTAGTGCTATACTTACTTCTGTAAATGGTATTTTATTAGAGAAATTAACTTACGGTGGCGGTATTTCATTATACGCTTGTCTTTGTTTCTGTGTTACAATAACGGTATTTATAATGTTCTATAAAGGAGAAGGCCTTAGACAAAAATTCAACAGATATGATAGGATTTAGTATCTATGATCTCTTTATTTTTAAATAACTTAAAATAACTTTAGGTTTTATTTCATTTTAAATTTTATATTCTGAATAAAAATAATCGACACTTAACAAATTAGAAATTAAACTAAATTAACTTTTATAATATCATACGTTATATAAAAAAAGTCATAAGATTTTATTAACTTTCAGATATTTTGCTATAGCCTTTTAAATGATACAGAAAAGTAAATACTATACTATTAAAATCTCTGTATATTAAAAGATAACACGTTATATATAATACTCATTCTATAAAATTTATTGCATGATAATTATTTTAAAAATATTATATTGGAACCATCTACAATTTAGGATCCTTTTTTTTGTTTAAGAATTTTACTAGCAATTCTCCTACTTAAACAGTATTTGGGAATGTATTTTTGTGTTTAAGAATTTTACTAACAATCTTTCTATTTAAATAGCGCTTAAAAAATGGAAAAGTAATGAAATCAAAAAAAACATCCCTATATAATACATATAATGATATTTAGTTATAGCTTTAAAGCTAATCACCTCTTTTTACAGCTATTTATTAACTTAGTAATAATGTAGTTATAATTTAAAGTTATCTATTTATTTGTTTAATAGTAGATCTTTAATGTTAGCTATAAAGCAATTAATAGTAAGTATTTTTAATGAAGCTTTATGAAAATACATATTTATTTATATAATATAACTTTGATTGATATTAATGTATACGTTATATTAGTAAAGCTTTCATTAACCTGGTGATTTTTAAATTCAATAGAAATTTTCATAAGAGTGTTTTTTTTGACTTCATTACTTTTTCCATCTTTTAAGCACTATTTAAGTGGAAAAATTCTTAATAAAATTCTTAAATATAAAAATACATTCCCGTATTGCGAAAAATTAGGTCGAATTCAAATTCAAATAAATACCAAAACCCAAGAATCTAAAATTAAACAAAGTCAAATAATAAATATAAACAAAAAACAAACAAAATTTATATAAAATTTCATTAAATGTTTAAATTATTATTATTGATCAAATTTAAGCCATCAGATTTTTTTGAATCTTTCAAATCAATTTATTTTTTGGTGAAGTGGGTTAGTAAGCAAGCTTGTTTCTTTACATTCTATTTTATTTATTATTCGTTGTTCATTCTATTGGCTTTTCTTTATTTTTGATTAGCTATTGTGTTAGTTTTTTATTTATTGTTTACTTTAAAATAATTTTTGTTGACATTGTCAAGATTTTTTAATACTACTAAAAAGTATTTGTAGCAAAATTAGGTTATTAAGCTTTAACACAGCCCAATATTCCAACCTAACATTTCAGTCAGCTTCACTATTTTTTTAACTTCAAATATTTCAGAATGGTGTACCTATTTTGGAAATATTACAAACTAAAAAGGCTTAAAAAATATTAAAGTTTAATTTTTTCTAAAACATGTACTAGACCTAGAAGCCAATAAAAGTTTTATTAAAAAGTCAAAAGCGATAATAAGAGGAGAAAGTTCATCAAAGATATCATATTTACTTTATGGAATATTTATCAATTTTTTTGAAGGTTTATTAAACATATTTTGCAAATCATTTATACCGATTTACAAATAAGGCCTGTTTTTAATTATATGGATTCTCAACCACAATTTTTATTTTTATTTTCATTAGTATGATCTTCAAATAAGTATTTACGATTTAAAATTTGTAGAATTTGTGTTTTTTTTTTAGAATATTCAAAGATATTAGAAATAGGAAGCGGGTGAAAGACTTTTTTGTTCATTGGAAAATGCCAATGTTCGCTGATTATTACTTTTGACCTGTGTACTCTTTATCTGATATATGACAGCTTTTAACTTGTTATGGTTCTATTCTAAGACTTCAATTATTTAAACAAGATAAAATATAATTAAGATTACATTGTTATTATCAGATAATAAAAAAATAGATGAAAATCAATACAACATAAATAACACAGATCACTCTAGGGTAGGGGTCAGGAAACATAAATTTTAAACAATGAACTATTTTAGAGAATAGTACTTTTAATTCCCTGACTTTGATTAACTCAAAAGAAATCATAAATTAATCTTATAATAAGCTTTTAATTTACTATTTTATCTTTGTTATCAAATAAATACAATCTTAGGCATATATCAAAAGAAACAATCTCAGCTATACAGTAATGGCAATAATATGGCATAAATTTTATACATCTTTGCTTAAATGATGTGCTTTGCATATCACAACATATATATGATTTTAATATTAGTAAAAAATAAAAGATAAAAATAAAATACACACAATATGATGACTTTAATAATTCAGTAATTTGTATAAGAAATTAAAGCGCTAATATGTATTTAAAACTAAGATATATAAAAAAGTCCTATTAACTGGATAGAATATAGAATTGGATAAACGGGATTGATATGTCATCAATATCAATATCAGATTGTATTTAAATAAGAATAAATAAGCGAGTCTTTATATTACTAATAAAAAACGATAGCGTTTGTTGTATTTTTATTCTAGTTCTTATAGCCTGTTTTAGAATATAAGGTATACAGAATTAAGTTCTTGTGATATCATAGCTTAGCATAGAGTATTTTTATAATATGGTGGTATATATAAGCTAAAAAGATCAATATTATTGTCTTAAAGTAAATATTTGTATAGCTTAATAGAATATGACCAAAGCTTTACCAGTACCAAAAACCATTGTCATAGATGTTGAAAAAGAGGAAAACAAACTAGAATTAGGAAATGCTATAGGAAAAAACATTGCACAATATTCAAAATTTCGTAGAGGTGTTATACTCTTAGTTATTGCCTTTGCTGCGATTTTGGCGCCATTATCCTCAACGATTTACTTTCCAAGTCTTGAAATAATAAAGGAAGAACTCAACACAACAGAAATATTGATCGATGTTACCATTTCTATATATATGTTTATAATAGGTCTCGCACCATTAGTTTGGGGTGGAATGGCAGACAGATTCGGTAGAAGAGGTGTATTTTTAATTACTCAAGTTATTTACACTATTGGAAATTTTAGCTGCGCTTTATCTAATAGTATAGGATTATTGATAGCAATGAGAGTCATACAAGGTATAGGTGCATCCGCTGCCATTGTAACTGGTATGGGAACAATTGCTGATATTTTTCCAAGGGAGGATCGAGGCTTCGCTATGTCAATATTTTATGTAGGTCCATTAGTAGGTCCAGTAATAGGACCAATTATTGGTGGCTTCTTATCTGATGCTTTTGGTTGGAGGTCTACTTTTTGGACTTTGACGATTCTAGGAGGCATTGTTTTAGTTGCATCAGTTTTTTTGTTACCAGAAACTTTGGCAAAATCAGCTAAACAAGAATTCCCAATTAAAATAACTTTAAAGCCTTTAAGGATTCGTAAAGGTGGTAAAATTTTTAACCCGCTTTCACCATTGGGATTTTTAAGATTCCCTATTGTCGTTATATTTTGTATTTGTGTGGCTGTTACTTTTGGGTCCTTTTTTGCGGTGGAATCTTCCATGTCAAGGGTTTTTCCAGCTATTTACAACTTAACTCCATCTCAATCTGGTTTGACTTTTGTGCCATTAGGCCTTGGTAGTATTTTAGGTAACCTTATTGCAGGAAAGGCATCTGATATCTCGTTTCGAAAATTCAAAGCTAGAAATAATGGTAAAAATCCTCGTCCTGAAGTTAGGTTATATGGCTTGTGGTCAGGACCTTTGATTGAAGCCACTGGTTTATTGATGACTGCCTGGTTTGTTACATTTGAGTTTCATTTAGGAGTAGTTTTAGTAGCAGGGTTTCTAATTGGATTAGGAAACACTGTTTCTATGATTGCTTGTTCAAGTTATTTGGTTGATGTTTTTCCTAACTATGCTAGCTCTATTGCAGCATGTACTAATGCATTCCAACTAGTATTTAGCGCTATGCTTTCTGCTGTAAATGGAATCATATTAGAGGAATTAACTTATGGTGTTGGTATCACCTTATATGCTTGCTTTTGTTTCTGTGTTGCTCTAATGATGCTTTTAATGTTCTATAAGGGAGAAGGCATTAGAAAGAAATTCAGCTTGGATGACAGAGATTAGTGTTTATCATCCTATGATTTTAATTGTCGGTCCAGAATCGCCTTGGTTTATTTTAGATTTAATATACATATTATTCTATTAAAAATAAAAAATTTAAATAAAAAAATATTATAGGTTGTTTTTCCTTAGTGGGGGCACTTTTAAAAAAAGAAGTTGAAAAAAAAGAGTACATTGAGACATAATTTTTACTGTTTTTTAGTTTCTTTTTAACTTTAAGTCTATATTATAAAATAAAAACATTGTTACCAGTTAAAGAAGTAGTATAAAATTTTATAATAGCTTCTAAAACAGTTATGATTGTAATAAAAGGTAAAAACAGGGATAAAAAATGTTATAAACATTTATAAAATTTAATGTTTGTGATGTATTTTTTTGTTTAAGAATTTTATTAACAATCTTTCCACTCAAATTGCGTTTAAAAGATGGAAAAAGTAATGAAATCAAAAAAAATCATCCTCATTTAATGTTTAATACAAAAATTTATAAAAGTTTGTTGATTAATTATTTATAATAAATATGTTAAGATTTATATAGTCATTTTTAAAATTGAAATAAAATTTAAAAAATAAACATTAAGGTAAATATATATATGTAATATAATATAAAAAATATTAATATTTTAAGCAAATCTATGAAGATGATTTTTTTAAGTTTATTACTTTTCCCTCTTTTAAGCGCTATTTGTGGAAAAATTATTAGTAAAATTCTTAAACAAAAAAATATATCACCATATGTATAATATCGCTTTGTCAGCTATATGATTGACTATAACATAACGATCACTTAAATTGTTGTATTCTCAAGTTTAGATACAATCAATCCAGAGTCCCTTTGTTTTGATTTGCTGTGGGAATTTTCAACTTCATTGTAAAGAATACTATCTTCTCATTTTAATATCTATACTTATTGGAGTACAAAAGAGATTTTAGAACATAGTAACTCGAGGCTTTTTAATTGGATTATTCCCTGGTATCTTGTACATTTAATAAAGTTACTGGATTTCCTTAATAGTATTTACATAGATTTTACATTAGTACTGTCTATTCTATTTGTTTTACATAGTCCGTAGCCTGTTACGTGTTATTCATAAGTCAAGTCTATCTTAATTACATGAACTAATAAGACCTTTTGACTCCAACCACTAAGTACCAGGTTTCGGTTTCACATATATATTAAATTTTACTTTAGGTTTAATTAATTTCGAATTAAAAAGCTATTTGTATGCATATATTAATATTAAATACATAAAAGTAGTATAAATATAATTTTCATATATGTTAAATATTTGTTTTGTACTTTTTTTAACAAGAAATAGTTTAATCGTAGATTTAACTTTAAATAATAATAGGTTTGATGCTTTGATATGAATTTATTACTTTTTGCATATAGCTAGCTCTATTCTACAACCTAGTTTGATTACTTATACTTGTTTTCAAGTCTATTGGACTTTTACTGTTAGAATAATAATTATTTTTATAAAATTTTTATAAAAAAACATCTCCAAACCCTAAAAAAAACTTATCATTCTATAAAAAAATCATTACTTAAAAATCATATATTCTGATAGCTTTATTGATAATTATCGATCAAGTATAAGTTCAACAAATGATGTTTTTACATATGTAAAACACAAACTGAAAATGATGAAAGCGTATCATTAGTAATATAGCTCTTATAATGAGAACAAATATTTATATTATTATAAAATTGTCTATTTTTATATCAAAGCTAAATAAGGCAAATCAAATTTATACCATCAGGAACCAATAAATTAAACAAATAACTATTCGTAATTTTAACATTTGTACTTTTTATACCCAAACCAAAAAATATATATAGTAATGAATGAAATCATGGCTGTGATAAAACTTATCTATAATCTTATACCATACACATAAAAGAAGTGAAAGACTTTTTACTTTTTACTTTTTTTATTTTTTTGGGTTACTTTTTAAATATATATACCTTTATCATATTTTATGTAAGATGACTGAATCACTATTAGCAAAAAACGAGGCGTTTTCTATGATTGATATGGATGATAGGAAGCTAGAATCAGAAAATGTTGTAGAAGAAAACACGAAGCAATACTCAAAGTTACGCAGAAGTATTATATTAATAGTCGTTGCTTTTGCTGCTATATTAGCACCTCTATCTTCAACAATTTACTTTCCAAGTCTTGAAGCAATAAAAGAAGAACTCAATACAACAGAGGCATTGGTTGATATTACTATTGCTGTTTATATGCTTACATTAGGCCTTGCACCATTAGTTTGGGGCGGATTGGCAGACAGATTTGGTAGAAAAGGTGTATTTTTAATCTCCCAAGCTATATTTACAATTGGAAATGTTGGCTGTGCTTTATCTAATAGTATAGGATTATTGATAGCAATGAGAGTCATACAAGCTATAGGTGCATCGGCACCTATTGTAACCGGTATGGGAACAATTACAGATATTTTTCCAAAAGAAGATCGAGGTTTTGGAATGTCAGTATTTTTTGTAGGTCCATTAGTAGGGCCAGTAATAGGACCAATTATTGGTGGCTTCTTGTTTGATGCTTTTGGTTGGAGGTCTACTTTTTGGACTTTAACAATTCTAGGAGGAGTTCTTATACTTTTGTCAGTGTTCCTATTACCAGAAACTCTACCAAAATCAGCTAAACAAGAATTCCCAATTAAAATAACACTTAGTCCTTTAGGAATTCGTCGCGGTGGTCCAATGTTTAATCCACTTTCTCCATTAACATTTTTAAAGTACCCTATTGTTATTATAGCCTGTCTTTGTATTGCTATCACTTTTGGTTCCTTTTTTGCAGTGGAATCTTCCATGTCAAGGGTTCTTCCAGCTACCTATAAACTAACCCCATCTCAATCCGGTTTAACTTTCGTACCATTAGGTATAGGTAGTATTTTAGGAAACCTTATTGGTGGAAAGGCATCTGATATGTCATACCAAAAATACAAAGCTATCAATAATGGAAAAGATCCCCATCCTGAAGTTAGATTTTATGGCTTATGGTCAGGGTCATTTATCGAAGTGACCGGTTTATTAATGACTGCTTGGTTTGTTACTTTTAAATTACATTTAGCCTCTGTCTTGGTTGGTGGATTCCTCATTGGATTAGGAAATACAATGTCAGTTATCTCTTGTTCAAGTTATTTGGTGGATGTTTTTCCTGATTATGCTAGCTCTATTGCAGCATGTTTTAGTGCATTCCAACTAATGGTTAGTGCTATACTTATTGCTGTAAATGGTACCATATTAAACAAATTAACTTATGGCGGTGGCATTACGTTATATGCTTGTCTTTGTTTCTGTGTTACAATAACGATATTTTTAATGTTCTATAAGGGAGAAAGCATCAGAAAAAAATTCAGCTAGTACACCAAAGTTCAATGTTTATTTCATTATTTTTAAATAGTCTGGAATAACTTCAAATTTTATCATGCTATAAATAAACAGTTGCCTCTTATAACAAAGTAAGACCTGATATATATTTAATTTCTTACTTCTCTTCAATAAGCTAATTTTCATTAAATATCACTAATATCACAATTTATTCAACTTTTCATGAGTAATAATCAGGCTTTCTTATGTATAAATATATATTAACTGGTTATTTAACGTTTTGTTACTGATTCCATATTTCAATGAAAAATCAATGTTTAAATTGATGGTTGAGTATAAAACTAAAATATATGCCTAATTCAAATACTAGGATTAACAAGAAATCGAATATCGCTCATGAACGTCTGTTATAGCGGAAGCTGAGGCAAAAATTAATTACTTTTTGTAGCATAGAATTTTTTTGAGCAACTGAATTTTGCAATCTCAAAATGACGTCATCGTTTTAAATAGCTTGAGTGAAATTCAACTGTTTTGATAGGTTGAATTTATAAGTAGTATTTTTCGTTTCATCTTCTCTTACATTTTTAGGCGCTACTTGAGTGGACAAATCGTATGTAAAATCCTTAAACAAAAAAATATACCACCCATAGTTATTTTTAAAGAGTTTAGCTAAAATTTTCGTAGATAAATGTGGTGATGTTTTTTTTTGGCTTTGTCACTTTTTCCATCCTTTAAGCGCTATTTAGGCGAAAAAGCCATTAATAAAATTATTAAACACAAAAATACATCCCATATGTTTTTCTAATAAGATCAAGTGTGGTGTTGAGATCACCAGAATTTGCCTCAAAATGGTGTAATAAATATCCAACCTAATACACTACCATGGAGTAATTTATAGTTGATACTCTATACATTTACTCGTGAGACTTGTCCTATTTTAGTTATGAAATTCATTCACTATCTTTAAATGCCTAGGTTATTTTTTAACGAACAAATTTCTTTGATTGCTTTTACTGCTTCGCTACAAGATTCTTCTGGAGCAAAATAGTTATTCTCTATATAAAAATGAAGGCTAACTTATTATAACCATACAATCGGAATCAATATCAACGCTTTTGATCCAAGAAGTTGCAATTGGTGTATATATTGAATGAAACTCGTCCATTAAATCTTCACCTTGCTATTACACATTACCAGATTTCATCGCTTCTAAACAAAGTCGATATGTAGCGCCTGAAGAGCTAGCATTATAGTCATAAATGTATTTTAGCTCTTTACATCGATTTGATTTTAGCATACCTTGAAGAATACGTACTTGTATTTAGATAGCACGTGATACAAATTAAGAATCGGTCCTATGACCAGCGTCAAAAGATAAAGATGGTTATCAACTCTAAGTTTAATTTTTTTACTATAGGAGCGAATAGATTCTGATAAAAAATCCATTTCTGAAATTTTTCATAGTTTGGTCTTATTTCGCCTAAATTGAGATCCACTTATCCAATACAAATCTAAACGAATAGTTTTATACGAATTTATAATTATATATAAAGATTGATACAAAAATGTGAACAAATTGAATTGAAGGAATGGTCCAAAAAATCCACAGAAATACTTTTATTGAGTTTGCTCATTTCAGATATTTATATGCCAATTAATATCTCGACTAAGATTTGTGGAATCTTTTAAGCTGAAGCAAAATTAATCTCACTATTAAACCTGAATTGTATAAACTATATATCATTAAGAGACTTCAAACCATATTATTATCTCTGATATAGCTTTAAAGCTTTTTGAGAATAAAGTCTAGTGTTTCTATAAATGAAAATGATATAAGAAAACTTCAGCTTAAATAGTTGAAAACTTTGGTAAGTTATGCATTTGTTAACTCCTATAACTATGCAAATATAAGTTAATAGTAAAGTTTAAAATCTAGTAATGTATTTGAGATATGTTCAAAACTTACAAAGTTATAACTAAGTTATCACATTGATTCCTTTTATATTTGTTTACAATCTATAGGTATTTTCTGAGTTTTGAAAATTAATTTGTCTATTTTGGAAATCTTTCAAGCTTAAAAGTTTAAGCTTTTGCAGTTTAAAATTTCTCTGTTCTAGATCAAGAAACCAACAATAGATCTATTCAAAAAATGATCAAGTAAGGGAATTTATTAAACATCTTTAACTGTCTCATAAGATGGCTAGTAAATCACTTCGATAGCACTTCACATAAATATTCTGCTGAAACATTTATTTCATTTCCTATAAACGGAGCTGTTTTTTTGGTCTCATTGTTTTTCCATTTTTTAAGCGCTATTTGAGTGGAAAGATTGTAGTAAAGTTCTTGAACAAAAAAACACATCCCCATGTACTATTTATAAAATATAATGGACGTTTTTTTAAATATAGTTTGTTTTTTAAGTATTCACGAGATAGTACTAATAAAAGCTCGAATTTCGTAGAATAACTGAAGATACTAGACGTAGGAATTAGATAAAATTCATTTCCCTAAGCCTTTCTAAAAAAGCTATAGATTTTATTGAAACTTTTATCAATGAAAAAATGTTAATACCTTTCGTTTACTTTCCTTTTAATTAGTACACTCATTATCTAATAGGTATAGTAACTTTTGAGCTATAATAGCTCTATTTTGAAACTTCAACCCTTCAAGCGAGGTAAAATAAAATTTATGGTTATGCTGTTGTTGGTAGATAATTAAAAAGTGGTGAGTATTAATCCAGAATAAGATATTGGTCATTGTAGAATATAAATAAATAAAATATTTCTTATGAAAAGTAAAAAATCTTTGAATAGTGGTATAAACATAGCAAAAACTCTATTCATCTTCGTCCAAATAACCTTCCTTTTTAATTCAGCATGACTATAAAATATATTTTCAGTAAAATACTAAAATAATTTACACCAATAATATTTTTGAAGGACTTGGCGCTTTTGTCAGGAATTGGAATACCAAGATTAAAATAAAACCTAAAAAGACAATAATTATGAAAGTGTGATACCAATCATGTAATAGCCTTTTGCAGAACTGAGTTGCTGTATTACTAATATTAATAGGCCGATTGTCCTTTGATCGAAACTAAATAAAGTAAATTATTGTATTGATAATAAAAAAATCAAGCAAGCGCGATCATTGGCTGTTCTAATCTTTGTAGTTTTTTTTATTAGAAATCCAAACTATCCGGAAATCGGTTACCATGAAATCATAATTTATTATTACAAAGCATCTATACCCCAGTGTATATTAATCGAGGACAAAAATGAAAATTTTATTTACTTTCTTTTTGATTGAATAATCCTATAGTTTAATAAAAATGAATGAAGTTTCAAAGCCATCAAATACCATAGTTATGGATGAAAAGATAGAGGATAGCAAACTAGAATTAGGTAGTACTGCTGAAGAAAATTCAGTACAATATTCAAAATTCCGCAGGAGTATTATACTCTTAGTTATTGCCTTTGCCGCTATTTTAGCACCATTATCCTCAACAATTTATTTTCCAAGTCTTGGGGAAATAAGAGAAGAACTTGTAACAACGGATTTATTAGTCGATATATCCATTTCTGTTTATATGCTTACATTAGGCCTTGCACCATTAGTTTGGGGTGGAATGGCAGACAGATTTGGTAGAAAAGGTGTATTTTTAGTTACCCAGGTTATATTTACAATTGGAAATATTGGTTGTGCTTTATCTAACAGTATAGGACTTTTGATAGCAATGAGAATAATTCAAGGTATAGGTGCATCTGCTCCTATTGTAACTGGTATAGGCACAATTACTGATATTTTCCCAAGACAAGAACAGGGCTTTGCAATGTCAGTATTTTTTGTAGGTCCATTAGTGGGACCAGTAATTGGACCAATTATTGGTGGCTTCTTGTTTGATGCTTTTGGTTGGAGATCTACTTTTTGGACTTTAACCATTTTAGGAGGAATTCTTTTAGTTGCATCTGTCTTTTTACTACCAGAAACTCTGGCAAAATCAGCTAAACAAGAATTTCCGATAAAAATAACTTTAAAACCTTTAAGGATTCGCAAAGGTGGTAAAATGTTTAACCCGCTTTCACCATTGGGATTTTTAAGATTTCCTATTGTTGTTATACCTTGTATTTGCATTGCTATCACTTTTGGAACTTTTTTTGCAGTGGAATCTTCCATGTCAAGAGTGTTCCCATCTACTTATAATTTAACTGCATCTCAATCTGGATTAACTTTTATACCATTGGGCGTAGGTAGTATTTTAGGAAATCTTCTTGGTGGAAAGATATGTGATAGATCATTTCGAAGATTCAAAGCTAAGAATAATGGTAACGATCCTAGACCAGAAGTCCGATTTTATGGTTTATGGTCAGGATCCTTAATTGAAGCAGCTGGTTTATTAATGACAGCTTGGTTCGTCACATATCAATTCCCATTAGCAGCCTCTTTAACAGCAGGGTTTTTAATTGGATTTGGAAATACAATGTCGATTATCTCTTGTTCAAGCTATCTTGTTGATAACTTCCCAGATTATGCTAGCTCGATTGCAGCTTGCTTTAGTGCATTTGAAATGGTAATTACTGCTATAATTACTGCTATAAATGCCCTTATATTAGATGGCTTGGGTTACGGGGGAGGTATTACATTGTATGCCTGCCTTGTTTTATGTGTTACTATAACTATATTTTTGATGTATTATAAGGGAGAAAGTATTAGAAAAAGATTTGGTCCATATAATTCAGCTTAAAAGCCAGTATATCTTTTTTAAATTTAATTATTATAAAACTGAAATTTATTGTTATAATTAATAAAAGTTAAATAATTTACATAACTATCTTGTTTACAGGTTAATTATTGATTTAGGTAGCAACTACTACCTTTTATTTTGTTTTATTTTTTACAAATGAAATTTAACTATTATAGGAAACATTAGGTATACGACATCAATTAATTTAAGGGATATTATGCCCCTTTATTAATTTTAATTGAAATTAGGTTGTTAATTAATTCTTTAATTGATAATGAAAATAGAATTGTATTTAATGCTACGTAAATTTATACCATTTTGCAAACATTATTAACTGTAATAATGTTTTAAAGCTGTATTACAATTAGTAATTTTAGATAGGAATACATTCAGTAAACTGTCAACTAGCATTAATTATCGTATTATCATATTAAACATTATAATTTCATTATCTAGATTTAAAAAAACGAAATCAAATAAGAAACTAAATAAGATGATTCCCAGAATTTATTAACTAAACTTAATCATTTGAATGATTAACAATTAAACTTAAGAAGAAAGGTATGTGATCAAAAGAGTTTCATTAATTATTAGGACCAAATCTATTTCTAAGGTAAACCCCTTTATAAATTAAGCTAATTAAAGTTAAACAAACAATAAAACACATAGCAGCCCAAAAAGTAAATGCCCAACCAAAACTGATAGCTTCAATTAATGGAGTATTAATAGCGGTAACAATGGCTGTAAATATTAATTCGACACAAGAATAACAAGCTGCAATTGAAGAAGCATAATTTGGAAAGATATCGACCAAATAATTACTAAGTCCAATTAAACTAGATGTATTTCCAATACCAACGATCATATTACCCACTAAGGTTGCCCATAAATTAAATTTATATTCTAAAAACCAACCATATAACAAATGACCAGCTAAAATTATAAGTGATCCAATCCATAATAAATGTAATCGAACTTCAGGTTGCGGTGTTCCTTTTTTTTCTGCTCTTCTATATGTTAAATCTGATATCCTTCCAGCTACTAAATTACCAAGTATGGAACCAATTCCTAAAGCAACAAATGTGAGCCCTACTTGAGACGAATTCAATTCATAAATCGTAGCCATAGCTCTAGATTGTGATGATTCCACAGCAAAAAAAGAACCAAATACCAAAGAGATACAAAATACAGCAAGTATAACTACTGGGTATTTCAAAAATCCTAATGGGAAAAGTGGATTAAAAATAGGCCCATCTCTTTTAATTGAAAATGGGCTCAATGTAAATTTATATGGCGGTTTTTGAAACGATGCCAATGGTAAGGTTTCTTTCAATAAAAATAGGGAACTTATTAATAAAATTCCTCCTAATATAGCTAGAGTCCAAAAGCAAGACCTCCAGCCTAAATATTGATTTAGAAATCCACCTATGATAGGACCTAAATTATTGAAATTATATTAATAATACACTCGAACATCTTTGATGATTCACTTACCTACCACTGGACCAACTAAAGGACCAAGGAAAAAAATAGACAAAGCTGAGCCACGCTCATTTCTTGGATATAAATCAGTGATAGTACCCACCCCAGTAACAATGGGAGCAGAAGAACCAATGCCTTGGATCATTCTTAATACGATTAGAGCATTTATATTTGTTGATAAAGCACAACCAATATTACCACAAGTATAAATCACTTGAGATATTATATAAACATTACGACGCCCATAGCGATCAGATAAACCTCCCCATATCAATGGCTAATTGATGAAAAAAACAGGGTCAATGTAATTAAAGTGGTATTCCAATATAAAACTTACAAATAATCCTAAACAAAGCATGAATACAGAGATGGTAGCGTCTACTAAAGAAGCTGTTGTATTTAACTCCTCTTTAATTACTTCAAGGGAAGGAAACTAATTAAATTTAGAACTTTTAAATTGGAATTAATTAATTGAAATTACATAAATGGTTGAAGATAAAGGCGATAAGATGGCTGAAACAGATACTAAAATTAGCATCAAACTACGTCTTAATTTACTAAACCTTTTGTATTGCTCTTCTTCAGCAGTTTCTTCACAAGTTATTTTTGGCTCTAATCCCCAATCTTCTAACTCTTTCATGCTCATTTGATCTTTATCCATTTGATCTTTATCCATTTCTATTATTATTAATATGCTTGATTTTCAAATTAATAAAAAAACAAAAAAAATAAAATTCATCAACTTTCAAGTTTATTAAGAACAAGAACCTTAAGGTTTTAATAGAATCGAATTTTTTTAAATTTCATCAATTTTTTCGGAGATTGCGCGTACTATCCGCTTTCATGAGATTCAAACTATCCTTAATTTGGTTAAGGAGGGGTGCTAATCTTAATGTTTAGCCAGAAAATTTAAAAATTTCTAGTTGCAATTTAATTATTAATTTTACTAAATCTATTTTTAACTAAAAATATTATTTGCTTACGATTCGCGATTTATTTTGATTGGCTAAGTATTAAGTTCTCGACTGAAGTTAATAAATTTTATAGTTTTATAAGAATTGAATTTTAATGAGCATTAATATATAAACTATTAAAAAATAACATAAATAGATCGAAGTTTGCCCCGAGGTTCAATTATTTTCCGAGTTATTGGAAATAGTTGATTGTTTTAGCATTGAATCTTATAAGTAATATTTTTTTACTGATATTATGAATTAGTGCTATAAATTATATAAGAATTTTTCATAAACGTTTGTAACTTATGCTATACCAATTTTTCTTTTAGCAAGTGTCAATATATACAAAGTTTCTTCGTAATACTAAATTGGGTTTAAAAAACTTCAGGTAAGTCATTTGCAATTAGTTTTATAAACTTTAATATATGGCAAATTGTTTTTTTAACATCTAAAAAATTATTAAAAGTTTCTAAAAAAACTTCTATTTAAAAGGAAATTATGAGGTAAATAGTTTTAAAAAATTTCAGGGTGCTCTTTCTATTTTCATATATAAAGTTGGACTTTTTTAATGATACAACTTTCCTTGCCCCTCACCTGGTTTTACAACACCTTTATCTCTTTTTATTTTTTCTTTCATAAATAAATATATAGAGATTGTTTAGCTGACTCTTCTAAAATCCAAAAAAACGTGTTATTATAAATTATTTGTTAATATATAAAGAATAAACTTAATCTACCTTTAAAAATCCTAATATGAAGGATGTTTTTGGTTTTATCCTTTTTTCCGTTTTTAAGTGCAAATTGCGAGAAAAAATTATTAGTGAAATTATTAAACAAAAAAATATATCTCCATATTTTGCCTATTATCTTGAAAATAAGAAAGATCATTATTTTTTTCATTAGTTTCATTGATACAATTACTACTTTTAATAGGTTTATAAGGATTTTCACTTATCTCAACATTTTGGATAATCCAATTTATAAATAATTTCTATATAATTGGTAACATTTATAAAGCAAGCAATAAGTATATGGGGATGTATTTTTGTGTCTAGGAATTTTGCTGACAATTTTTCCACTCAAATAGCGCTTGGAAGGTGAAAAAAGTAATGAAGCTAAAAAAACATCCACATATAATTTTTATGAATAATTCTATCAAATAAGCTTTTAACTATTTCTTTACATATAGGATCATTGCTTTCCCGAGCTACTATACAAGTTACATTAGAAGTTGTGAGTCCTTGTAGTGTGAAGTCACAAAAGCACGCATACCCTTTTTTCAATGTTTTTCTAGTACTAGTTGATTTTCCAAAACCTTCAATTGTACAACCAAAGTTATAAGATATTAATCATGGTTTTTCAACTATTAAACTTAGAATTACAGCTGTTGTTAAAAACTTTGTTATTTTCATCTTCGTGTTTTTTCTTAGTATTTCTAATAAACGATATTGTTGCCTTTTATACTACTTTATATTATTTGCACTTTGTAGTTCTACAAACTTGAATACTTGACATCTACTTTAAAATTCAATATAGAAGTTTTGATATAGGTTTTACTCAATTTGATGGAATTTTTCTATACTTTTTCTTTGAATGATCGCAAAATAATAAGATAATTTAAATACAAATTTAATAAAGTTCATAGCATTTTAGTTTATAAGCTAAATAAAGATACAGATAATTAATTAATTTATATCCGTCTTGTATTTACACTATCACACTAGAAGCGCCTATTGTTGATACTTTATAATAAAATAGGTATATATTTGAAATTGGTTTATAGAAGGAAAAATGCAATTGTTTAGTGCATTTTTTATCATTTTACCTTATATATTAGTATTAATACTAACCTTTATTTATATTTATATTTATATTTATTGTTCTATAGTAAGTACTTTGTATATGCTAGTTTAACCCAAGGTTCGATTATTTTTAGAGTTGATTATTATTAGTATAGTAAGCATAAGGGCTGTGAAATCGGCTATTATTATTCAAGGTTAAGGTAAAAGCATGGACATAAGCCTTCATCATAATCATGAGATTTTGTGTTATGTTCTCAAGTTACATTAAACTCCTGCTCTTAAAATTAACTGTCACAATCAATGCTTCCGTCTCATTGCTTGATATTTAGATTGGATTTGACGAATTATAATTTCAAATCGTAAAGTTTAACTTGTGACAACCTAAAAAAGATGGGACTAAGTTAAAATATTGTATAGCATTTGCGTGTCTCCCATTATACGTCTATTTATCCTTCCGCTTCATCCATTCTATTTATTCTATGGACCTTCATTGAATTTTTATTATTCCTTAACAATAAAGTATTTGAAAGCTTTACTTTTTCACCGTTTTTGAATAAGGTGCACGGGAACAGTTTTTTATTCTAGTGTTTGTTAAGAGATATTTTTTTGAAGCTTCCTATGTTCAATAAAAATGGATAAAGTAATAACATCATAAGAATATTTATTTATTGGTTTTATAAAATAATTATTATTAAGTTGAATATTTATTCAAATTTTAACCGATATGTTGAATTTGTTTATATTGAATATTGATTGAAAGATAAAATTGACTTTAAACAATCATAGAAAAACTACTTAAATGATATTTATTAGCTCCCGTTACCTTTTGTCCTTAATTTCCTTCATCATTGTATAACTTTTTATAGTGTAAAATAGGCCATGGTTTTTATACAGATAAATAAATGAAAAAGAATTATTTATTATAATAAATTTGCATAAAAATAATAACAAAAACTATGAAAATTCATTTTATATAAATTACCATTAAAAAATAATTAAAGATATAACTTTTATTTGAAATAAAACTTTAAATTGGATGATCTTTAATATTAACAGTAATAATTAGAAGTGAACTTGACAAAAAAGTGGCTAAAACAAAATAGTAAAAAGTTCGCTAAAAAAGACATGGGGATGTATTTTTAGGTTTAAGAATTTTACTAATAAAATTTCCACTCAAATAGTTTAAAAGATAGAAAAAGTGATGAAGCCAAAAAAAACATTCCCATATCTATTTTTATTCATTTTTAATTAGAACAATTAAAAATAAGAGAAGGTCATAATAGTAATAAAAGTTGAAAAAATAAACTATTAACAATAAATTGTATAGTATATTTATTTATAACAATATCAAACTAGAGTTTTGCAAATTTCTCAACTCAATTAAAATAATTATTACTAAATTTTAATTTTAAAAAAGGAAAGGAAAATTAAGTTTTGAAACATTAATCGAAGATCGAAAATTTAATAAAAGGCCCAAATTAGAAAAAGTGATAAAAACAAAACGGTCTATTTACAAAATAATAGTCGATCAATTGTAATAAAATTCAATAAAAAAACTCATTCACTTTAACATACTATCAAAAATAATAAACATTATTATTATTCATTTTATTAAATTTCTATTTACTTTCTTTTACTATTGTTTTTCTTTTTTTTACTTGAATATTATTAATGAGTCTCAAAAAACCTAAATCCGAATCTCCGCCACCTATGGGCAGTTTATTATTAAAACTAGTGTTAAAGAAACCAACTTATTGTTTAGTTGTTATAGCTGCTTTTTTATCTTTATTAAAAGGTTATTTTTTTATGGTCAATTACAAGCCCCCAGATCGTGGATTAGTTTATTCCAAATTAAAAATGCAATCAATTCAAATTAAAGAAAGCGGTAAGTAAAATAGCTTTATAGAATATTATTATAGCTATTGTATAAAATGGTTTATTAATAATTATTATTTCTGTTAGGTAGTAATTCAATAATATATATTGGTTCAACGCCAAAACCGATTCCGAGGAATTTTGAAGTATTAGTTAAGGTAAAAACATATACTAATCATTTATTAGTAATATTAATATTATATTAGGTTAAAGCGTTTGGTATTAATAGATTAGATTTATTACAAAGGGAAGGTAAATTTCGACAAAGTAATATTGGCAGTAATATTATGGGGATTGAGGTTGCTGGTACAGTAACAGAAGTAGGCGAAGATGGTAATAATAATATATATATACAACAAATAAATAAAATATTAATATTAATATTAATATTAATTCTTATTTTATTTTAGTAAAAAACATCAAAATTGGAGATAGAGTCTGTGGTTTAGTCTATGGGGGAGGGTATTCCGAAGTAAGTATTATCCCAATTTCTTTATTTAATATTTAATATTTAATATTTAATTCTTTTATTTATTTATCTTTATTATTATAGTATGCAGTTATCCATAGCAAATTAACATTTAAATTACCTAATAGTTTATCGTTTGAACAAGGGGCTGCTATACCCGAAGTAATTATTATTTCTAATTTGTATTTTATAATATTAATTATTTTACTATTATTTATTAGTCGTATTTAAGTAGTTATTATATATTAAAAAAAATTGGTCAAATAGCTCCTGGAAAAAACATATTAATCAATGGAGTGGGAGATGGAATGGAAGATTCCATAATTCAATTATCTAAATATTATAAAAGTAATAAGATTATAATAGTTTGTAATAGTTATGATAAGATCAAACATTATGAAAAGATGGGAGCATCAAAAGGAATTAATTATGAAAAAGAAAGTAATTTATTAGATAAGATACAAAAGAGCGGAATTAAAGGGATTGATTTAATAGTTGATAATTTGGGGACCAATTTGTTTTATGAAAATTTAAAAACATTAAGCAAAAATGGAATTTATGTTTTATTAAATAGCAATCTATCTGAAGATATTCAATTAGATTTAAACTATTTATTAAAAAATAGTTTAAGTTTAATTTCATTTCAATTATTTAATAATGAATCTGATAAATTATTTTTATTAGCTGAAGAATTTAAAAAAGAAATATTACCTAATTTAGATAATAAATTAATTAAAATTCATATTGACAAAGCATTTAATTGGATTGAAATGGAAGATGCTCATCAATATTTATCTTCAAATTCAAATTTAGGTAAAGTTATTGGTGTTATTGACTAATAACTTATATTATATAATATACTACTCTCTATATTCTACTCTTTACTTTCTTTATTCAATATTCTCTCTATTAATTTAAATAAAACTTTAATAATTTTAAAAAAAATCACCTTTATTATTCAATATTTAATTAAATTAAATCACACTTTAATCCTTCTCCTGGAATATATTAATAAATTCAATCTTACTATCATGAACATACTGACTATTAATTTAATTACATAAAAATAAAATCTCATCACTTTATTTCTTTTGTTTTAATTTTATTTTCATTTAAAAAAACTTTTTTGATGTAAATAAATTATTATTAAATTGTATTTTTGAAAAAATAGAAGGTTCCATTGAATCTTGATAATCTAATTCATTTTCTTTAGTCCTAATTGATTCTAATACTTCTCTTCTTTGTGACCAGTCTAAATCAACTCGATGTTGAATAATATCTTCAATTAAATTTAATGGCATATCAAAATATTGTTTTCTTAAGGGATAAAATTCTAAAAATATCATTTTACTTGGTGATGAAGCTAAATTTTGTAATCTTATTAATGGGTCAAATTGTACAGAAGTATATTTGTTATCTAAATATTTGTTAAAAAATTCTTGTAACCCTTTTGTTTCTTCCAACATTTTATTACTACATTGTGGTAATATGAATTTTGCTTGTTTATTTTTAAATGCCTTAATTGATTCAATCATTGTTAACTCTAATAATTTTTCCATTAATAAATTAAATAAAAATGGATTTAATTGAGTTTTAAAATCTTCACAATAATCTTCATATGTGGCAATAATACATAGTATTAAATCTTCTTCATACCAAACTTCAGTATAAATTTGACTATATAATTCCTTCAAATCATTAAATATAACTTTTAAAATAATGTCGACTCCTAAAGTAGCTAATTTAAAAAAGCCATCTGACATTTCATTGATATATGTCATTGCTCTTTCTTTATAAACATCGTGTAACATACCACTTACTTTATTAATTAAAGGTTCTCCTCTATCTACAGATCTTAATTGATTATTAATTAAAGCAATAACATATTCTACAAATCCTTGAGAAATAGAAGATGGATCATCTAAATATTTTTCTAATTCATTACGCATTGTATCTGAACATCGTTGTTGATAAACTTGTGCCATTTTAGTACAACATTTAATAACTTCTACTAAAATACGTGCTGAATTGGCATCAGCTGCTAATTCAATTTGAGCATCATATGCTTCAAATCCAGTATCAGATGCACTTAAATAATAATTACCTTCATGATTAATATGAGGTTCTTTATCTCGAATTAAAAAATAATCTAAATCTAGTTTAATTAATGCAGATGTTTGCTCTGATAATCTATCCATAACAATCGATAAATAACCCTCAATTAATTTAGATTGATTACCACCTAATAATGGGGGTTCTAATGAAGATTGAGAAATACCTAATTGATGAAATAATTCATCGTGATAATCTTGTATAAATCTCATGACTTCTAATATTTCTCCACCAATTAATTTACTTATATCAGATACTAATGTTTCTAAATGATGAAACACTCTTTTGTGATATTCATTTACAAAAAAATCAAATATATTATAACTAGGCGGAAATGCAGAGAATAAAGTATCATTTAACAATTTTAAATCTTGAGGAATGGATTCTAATGTAGCAATAACATCAAATAAATTGGTTTGATCTACATCTTGAAAATAGTTTTGAAATCTTAATTCAATGGCTTCTTTTAATGAATTTAAAAATTGATTTTTAAATCCCTTATTTTTTCTTGGACTACCTTCCGCTAATTTCCATTTATTATTTGCTCTTTGACCTGCAAATTTTAAACTTTGAGTCTTTGCTTGTTCCACTTGTAAAGCTCTTTTATCTGCCAATTCTTCACATTCTACAATTTTAATTACATGAACAAAATGTTTTAATTCTCCATTTTCAATCCATAAATATAAATCCTTTACTACATCCCAAAGAAATCGTAAAAAATCAGAGCTAACTTGATCCACTTTTCGAAATACTTGATTTAAATCAATAGCTACTTCTTGTGAGCACTTTTTACTATAATGCATAGTAACATCTCGGAATTCCTCTACATGATATAATTCATAATGAATAACCAATAAATTGATTTTAGTTAATCCTCCAGGTATCCTTGCTCTTGCTAGTAATTGTTCAATTAAATTGATTTGTTGTTGAAATACTTGAAACCTTTTAACATAACGATGGGTAGCTACCATATTACTATGAATCCTTGATAACTTTAAAAAAAAATTAATTAAAACAATTTAATAAAAATAAAATAAGAATTATTACCTCTTTAATAGTTTCATAACCCGGAATTTTACTTTGATTTTCTTTACAAAGTATCTCCACTTTTTGAATACTTTGACGGATTTGATTGAGCCTCTCATTAGAGCCTGAAAATAATTTAAATGTTTCTTGAATATCATCAAATTGGGATTGTACATCTGTTCTCAATTGAATCTCAACAGTAGATTTTTCTTGGATTAATTTCTTCCTTAAAAAATCAATCTTTACGTTTAAATCATCCGGATGTTTTAATAGCTCTGATAAGCGCGAAATAGCTACTTTATAAGCTTCCATATCTCTAGTTAATGGATCGTCATTACTTTGAATGCTGGAAAACTTTGTTGGACTTGGTAAATTGATGGTATTATTAAACTTCTTTATTGAAGCTTGTCGTTGTATTGGACTTTCTATATAATCTTCACCTGTGATGGAATTATCTTTCGTTATGGTAATTGCATATGGTACCTTGATTTGTTTTTCTTCTTTATTATTGGGATCCATTGGCGTTGAATTAGATGAGTAAAATGGGTGGATTAAATTTGTAAGTTGAATTGGAAATAAAGTGGCTTGGAATTCAAGTTCTTTTGTTGTCAGGTGATTGAAGATAGTTAATATGACCAATGAAATCAAGAAGATTTTTGTAGTGGAACGTAATGAGATTTAATAGCTAATAATTGATTTTTTAATTAATAAATGTTTGGTTTTAATGGGAAAGATAATAGCTTGTTTCAAAAGTGGAATGGTGCGGATAGAAGCTATTTAAAAAATAGTTGTATAAATAAAAGTATATTTGATATAAAGGAAAATGGTAAGTTTTGGGAATACATAGACCTATTATTAAAATTAATTAATGTTTTTATATTAGATACCGGTAATGAGTTTCAAAGTGATAAAGATGATATTATATTTAATAAAAAAATCCAATCGGAAAATATTGGTAATAACTCCATATTTGAAATGAATAAAAATCATGAAATTTTGGAAGCTATGAGTAAGTTGATTTAATATTTTGTACTATTAGCTTATTTAATGTTAATTTTTTAGATAATAACTCCCAAGATTTTAATAAATATTTAGGCAACTCAAAAACAAAGTTTTTTGAACAGGATAAAGTTATAAGAGTAGAAGATAAAGGCAACGATATCGGAAATTATTCACTCAACAATGACACAATTAATCCAAATTATAATTTATTTTCAAAATTTAAATCAAAGGGGAAAATGGGTGGAGTAAAAAATAGAAATGATTTTAATTATACAAGTAGGGAGGAAAAGGATTCGATATTCAATAAAAATATTACTGTGAGGAGTGAATATGATAGTAAGGATAGTATATTTAATCGACAAAAAGAAGATGTGAAGTTTTTAAATAATTCAATATTCAACCATAAGAAGTTCCAAAACAGGAAGGAACCAGATGAAAATAATTTTACTACTTCTATAATAAATCAAAGTATATTTGATAATAATGGAAATAAGGATACAACAGGATTAAGAGAATTTGAAAATAATATTAAATTAGATCAAGAAGAGAAAAATCAATATTCTGTTAACAATGTAGAGCCAACAGTTAGGTTTAGAAATTTAGAAAATAAAGATAACTTCGATACGCTTAATCTAAAACAAGATAAGAATAACGAATTGAGATTGAATGATAATTATTTCAATAGTAAAAATCAAACTAAACTTTCAATGTTTCAATTAAATAGAGATAAAAATAAAGAAAATAATAATAACTTATTTCAATATAAAAAGCAGGAAGAAAAGAAACAAAGGAATGAAAAATATTATAAACAATATCTTCAAAGTAAACAGGAAATTAAAAAAGCAAATCAATTAATAAATAGTTTAGATATTGAATTAAATTATACAAAAAGTAAAGTGGAACAATTACAAGAGAAAATAAATCATGAGTTTATATCGAATAATAATAATAATAATAATAATAATAAAGATGAATTTAATAATTTAAATCAATATTTATTTAATATATCAAAATCAACCATCGTCACAGATTTAGCCACTCAACAAAACCTTCAAAAATTAGAAGAATGTATTAATATTATTAAAATGGATTACATACTAATGAAACATCAATTAAATAATTATAAAAACAATCAACAGAATATAATAAATAATGAGCTAGAAAAAGAAAATTTAATTTATATTAATAATTTACAATTGTCTGAAGAAAAAATAAAACAATTACAGTTAAAGTTAATAGAAACTCGTAAATTAGCAAAAGAAAAAGATATATATATTAATGAATTAGAATCTTATGGAAATAAATTAAAGAATCAGTTATATGAAATTAAAGCTAAAGATCAGAATATGAATGAGTTAAATAATGATTTAAGTAAGATAAATGAACAATTAAATCAATTAATTATTAGAAATAAAATACCAATCTCAATAATGGGTAGTTATATAGATCAACAAGAACAAATAAATAATATTGAATTAATAAATAACAATTCAATATATTCAATAAATTATTATAACTCAATACAAGATAAACTAGAACATATTAACAACTATTTAATTATAATAAATTCCCAAAACATCAATAATGGCATATCCAACAAGGAATTAAAACTTATAGATATTCAAAAGAAACTCAATGATAAAGAAATAGAAGTTAAAATTTATAAAAAAATGTTAAACTTTATTAAAGAGAAATTGGACAGAAATGTAAAGCAACAAATCGTTCAAGGGATGATTACTCATGAGTTAAATCAAATTGAAGAAAAACAAAGAATCTCAAAATTGTTTAGAAAACTGAAATAAATAATATTGTATATATTAATTAATTAACTAATTTTTGATATTAAAGTTCTAATTGGCGATTGTGTTTTTATATTAATTGAGTTAAGGTCTAGTATTAAAATTTTAATTAAGTTAGTATAATGGATAACTATTTATATGTATTATAATTATGAAAGCCTAGTAAGTTGATATCAAAAGTAAATAGATAGTATTGATATATTTTAATTAAACATTATTGTTTAAAATTTTAGAATATTTAATTTTAATAATAATAAAGTTAGATATTATAATAAAAAAATCCTTCAAACTTCTAATATTCTTTAATAATATATAGTTTAGATGATGCTTACTAAAAAGTATCTTGATAAGAAAGAAAAATGGCTATAAGGGATTAAAGGAATATGAGATATAGATAATCACTAATATAAATCGACCTAGATTTTATATATTAAAAGTTCTTTTCTTTAACTTTAGAAATTTAAAATAGTTAAGAAAATTCTGAACTGATTTAATTTAACTTTCTACTCAGAAAAAAAGTAAAAATAAAGAATATTACTAAATCTAACACTTGAGCTTATTTTAGTAAGGATCTTATGCGTTCCAAACTTATTCTTTACTATATTAAATTGGAATTTATCAAGGAATTTTATAAATTAATAGAAACCTTGTTCTAAAAAAATTCAATGATATTAAAATCTTATTAATGATTTCATATGGCTATTTCATAACACGTAGCTCGGTATATTTACAAATAATTTGTTTTTTGTATAAACGTAACATAATTATATCAAAATCATATTTAATCAAAATCAATTTTTTAATATTTACATCATCTACATTTTGGTTTCGAAAAGGCAATGATTTCAATTTGTATAGCGACGAATAGTGATGAAGAATTAAAATAAAATGCGTTGTTCAAAGCCAATCAATGCAATATCAACAAAGTTATCCCAACAAAAATAGCATAGTAGGTCAATATGAGGAAGAAAACAATAGATTAAAGCCTAATAAATACAAGATAAAATTTATGTAAAATAAAATAAGCTATTCTTTAATTTGAAACATTCAAATAAAATATCATATCTAAATATACCCTTTTCCTTACTAACCGATAATAAATAACCCCAATCTTCTTCAATGATATTCTGATATTACCCACTTTTTATTATATAAATGAGTTAGCTTCCAAATTTAGATAATATTCTAAAGTCCTGTTATTAAAACTATATATAAACTCAAGTTTGACTTTTCAAAGATTCTCTAGATTTTTCATTCTTTTTTAACTAATTTATAAAAAAAATGTTAGACGAATACACTTGGTTGTTTGCTTTAAGTATCATTGTAGCATTTATTGATGGCTATGGTATTGGTGCTAATGATGTATCTAATTCCTTTTCCACTTCCGTAGGTTCAAAATCAATCACTTTAGGACAAGCTTGCTTTATCGCCATTTTCACAGAGTTTTTAGGTGCTTTTTTATTAGGTGCTAATACTGCTTCCACCATCAGCGGAAGTATCATTGATATGTCTAAGTTTATAGATAATCCAGGACTTTTAATGTTAGCTATGTTCTGTGCTTTAATTGGATCTTCTACATGGACCTTGATAGCCACTAGATTAGGTTGGCCAGTATCCACTTCTCATGCTATTGTTGGTGCCACCATTGGGGTTGGTATTGCAGGCTATGGACCAAGTAATGTCAAATGGGGATATAATGGAGTAGCTAAAATTGTTACCTCTTGGTTTGTTTCTCCAATTACTGCTGGTATCGTTGCTAGTATTATTTTTCTTATAACCAAGCATGCTATTCTCAAACATGAAAACTCATTTGAACGTGGTTTAAAAGCTATCCCTATTTATTTTGGTCTTACTGCTGCTATCAATTTATTTTATATTTTATTTAAAGATACAAAAGAACCAGGAGATATTGGTATTGGTGCTTTGGTAGGTATTGTAATTGCTTGTTCAATAGTAGTTGCCCTATTCTGTTGGTTTTTTGTTGCACAGTGGTTACGTCGTAGCTTAAAAGGGGATGAATACTTAAGATGGTATCATATTTTTGTGATTCCATTTTTAAAAACTCAACCTAAAAAGGCCGATATGATTCAACCTGAAGCTGCTAAAGAAGAAGAAGATACAACATTAGAGACCAAAGAATCCTTTATTGCAAAAGTCAAAAAAGTGCTTTTGAGTGGTATTAATCATGATGTACATAAAATCGACTCTGAACATATAGCTAATGTCCATCAAGCAGCTGAAAGATATGATAATGATACTGAGTATATGTATTCCTTTTTACAAGTTGTAACCGCTTGTATGGCTTCATTTGCTCATGGATCCAATGATGTAGCTAACGCTGTTGGTCCTTTATCAGTAATTTATAGTATTTGGAGTTCTGGCATAGTATCACCTAACAATATTGAAGTACCAGTATGGGTGTTAGCCTTTGGTGGCATTGCTATTGACATTGGTCTTTGCACCTATGGCTATAATATCATGAAGACTTTGGGAAATAAGATCACTTATATTACTCCATCAAGAGGATTTTCAATGGAATTAGGTACATCGTTAACAGTTGTAACAGCTTCAAAACTTGGATTACCAATTTCAACTACTCATTGTATTACTGGTGCTACAGCAGCTGTTGGCTTATGTAATGGCAATTCATCTTCTCTTAATTGGAGGATGTTAGGATGGTGCTTTTTCTCTTGGGTTTTAACTTTACCCTTTGCTGGC
Source organism: Batkoa obscura (assembly GCA_030770535.1). Taxonomy (NCBI): domain Eukaryota; kingdom Fungi; phylum Entomophthoromycota; class Entomophthoromycetes; order Entomophthorales; family Batkoaceae; genus Batkoa; species Batkoa obscura. Next base: position 498,834 of record JASVEC010000014.1, read on the forward strand.
TTGACAGCTGGAATCTTTTTCTATGTTCTTTCTCATGCACCAAAATTTAGTTAGATTATTTATGGTTTATCTTGGTTGATTAAGCTGTTTTGAAAAGTATGTTGTTAATTTTAAATATATATTATGTGAAATCATTATTAATTACATTTCTTTTTTAAATTAACTTATGACTATGATACTAATGTAATTATATAGCGTACATATGGTATTATGGTAATTATGAAGTTTTTTGTCGATAGCAATTTTATATTTTATGACAGCTTAGAGTTAGTTTTTCATTTAAATTTTGTATACCTATTAAATACATCTTTAAGTGTTACAAGGTTTAATTCTATTAAGATAAATATATTTAACATTATCCCAATTGATAACTTGGAAATTGTTTTGAAGTTTCTTAGGCTAAAGGTAGAATTAAAGTATTTATCAATAGAATAGAGAAACAAGAGATGAAAGGGAAAAAGTGGAGACTGGGATGTCTCAACACAGAATTAATAATAATAATGAAAAAGTGTTTTTAAATATGACCTTTCGAAATAAAGGTATAGGCCTAAAGAAAGGTTTTTTGAATTGTAGTTAAGAAAGAGTTATGTATAAACAAAGTAGTTGTATCTTAAAAAGGGAAAAAAATGAGATAATAAATTTTAAAGTTAACATTAGGTGGGAGTACCATCAACGTAGAAGATATAGTAGTGAAATAACATTAGTTAAAGTTAATTATATTTAATAAAATAGATGTAGTTTATTGATTTATAAGTGATTTTAATTTGTGTCAATATGGGTTGTTTCAGTACGTTACTTTATGTACTTGTGCCCTTTTTTAAAAGTTAGAAGTTAAAATTAAATGCATTTAAATATATATAATAAATACATACTTTACCATTAATTTTGTTGATTTTTTATTAAATTGAATATACCAAAACAATGTATATGATTAATAAAAAGCAAAAAGTAAACTTAGTCACTTTGAAGGATGAATTGTCTAAACAATTTTAGTTAAATTCAAGCTATGAATTAAAAATGATTTGCCACTACACATAAGGGTACCATTTATATCAGCCTGAAAGTAGGGAGAGTCCTTATTCCCTTTTTTTTGTAGTTTTACTGGTAGTGTCGTAAGCTTCGCTACAAGAATTTTTACCAATTTTTAAACAAGTAGTGTAATGGAGGTATAAACAGTTTCTGAGTAAGTGATAATAGTTAAAAACCTAGTAGAAAGCGTATAGTTTCTATATACGAACCTATCAAATGAGCCCTTAACTAGATTGTTTTCTTTTTACATGTTGTAGCATCACTATTTTCAGATACTGTACAAGTTATATTAGTGATAAATTTGAAAGGCTCCCCTTTAAAAGTGCATGAATATTCATATCCTTCTTTTAGTTTTCCTGGTACTAGTTAGTTTCTCGAAATCTTCAGCTGTACAATCTAAAGAATCATTTTTTATTGAAGATGGTTTTCCACCTACTAAACTTAAAACTACAATTGATATTTATAAAGATAGTATAAAGGCTTTTAACTTTTAAAAATATCAAAACATTCAATATGAACGTACTGTTATTATTATTCACATTTAATAATTCCTCCCTTTTGGAACTTAGGGTCTTTGTTAAATACTTGGAAGAGACTTTATTATTTTATATGTAGAATAACAGTTCATCTTTATTATTTCTCTTAATGATCTCCAAAATAATTAATATAATTTTAATCAAGTTTATGTGGGTTAGTTTAAAAACTTGGTTCAATTTTTATTGAGTTTAGATTTTTAGTAAAAATTGGGAATTGAATATAAGGAGGTGCCATAAAATTGGTTGCTTTTTGTTATGAGAACGTTTTTTTGGCCAATATTTTATTTATAAAATTTAAAATTTACGCTACAGAAAATGGACAAAAATATAAAATGTGAAATCTTTCTAATTAACTAAGCTTTTTAAACTTATCTATATTTAATATTTCTTATGAAATAAGGTCTAAAAGTAGTTTATCCTATATGTAAAGGCTCTAGATATGATTTTGAAAACTGTGTAATATAAAGTCTTTTATTTTATAAATTGAATCTATAGTATTATTTTAACTTTTATATATCATGTAGTTTTTATCACACATTTTAAATTTGTTCCGCAATATGAATATTTAGTAGCTAATTGAGTTTTTCAATGTTTTGGAAAAACTTTTGAGCAAACCATACCTTTGGGCATTTGTAATACTAGCTGGTCTTTTAGCGATATATTCTTACTCATTGAAACTATTACTAACTGAATTAAATGTGAATTGGATATTTCTAATTTTCTACTTGCTGGCTAAGACTGCTTTTTGTAAAATAACAACCATCTTTAGATTTAAGTTATTTTCATTAATTATTTACCTCCTTATCATTTCCTTACTACACTTCAAACATTTCTTCACAAGTCATTTGTGAGTTTTTCAACTTTTTCATTACTATTTAAAATAGCTTTTAGATAAACATTAATATACTTAAGTTATTCAGTACACAAATATATAATGATGATAATTTATAAGCAATTTAAGAACAACCTTTGATGATGCGGAAAGAGATTTATTGTGACTATGTTTAAATAAAAGGAACAGAGTGGATTAATTTATAAATAACAATAATATAAACTAATATACAGCTGCTTTAGCGATTTTGTATTTACTCTCTAGACTTTGGTGCTAGACAAAGTCATGCTTATGTAACATATATATATCTACTATCAGTTTTATTGTTTTACTTCTTACTAAACTAGGCAGATCAAAATAACATATATGATCAATAAAAAATAGAAAGATAACTTAATCATTTGAAAGGATGAGCTATCTGGGTAATTTTAATAAATTCAAGCTATAAAAATAAATCAAATGTACCTTTGTACATGAGGATATACTGCCTATCTTTCTGATAGTAAAACGGATCTCTGTTCCCTTTTTTCATAATATTTTCAAAGTTTTTGGTACCTTCATAAAAGGATTTTATCTTTACTGAAACATCTGACATAGTCTAGGTCAAAACAATCTTCTGCATTGACGATAGGATCTATAAATCGAACGTTAAGCGTATATTTTCTACATATGAGCTCATCAAATGGATTTCTAACTAAGCTATTTCCTCTCTACACCTTATAGCATCATTATCTTCAGGTACTGTACAAATTATATTAGTGATAGTTTGGATTCGATCATGTAATTTATATGAACATTTATACCCTTCTTTTAGCATTTTTCTGGTACTGATTGGTTTACTAAAACCTTCAATTATACATGTGTGATATGATATAATAGTTGATTTTCAGCTATTAAATTTGAAACTACAGTTGTCATTATTAGTAGATATATAGTGATATTTGAATTCTTTTTGAATATGTTTAAAGGAAATATTAAAAGCTTTTATATTACGTTTCATCGTTATTAGAAGCTAAACTATTACCCAGTTGTATAAGGTGTTCTTAATAGGTTACTAATTTATATAAATAGAGAAATAAAAGTACAATATGTTATTAAAATACTTCACCTCGATGGGGTGTGTTTCATTATTCACATTTGACGCTTCTTTCGTTTTGGAACTTAATATTCTTGTTTACTGTCCAAAAGAGAAATTGTCATTGATTTTTACTTGAATAAGTTGATTTAAATTGAGTTTATATTTTAAAAACTTTTTGAACTAAAAAAGTTTCGTAGTAATTTATCCTTTATGTAAAAGGTTCTAGATATCTTTAGTTTTTTTTTCTATTTTTTTTATTTCAAAATACTTGAGGGGGCTTTTGAGCACTCAAACTTGTTCTAAATGGAAATTCAAAAGTACTTAAGTCAATATTTTTGTGAAGAAATGAATGAACAGCAACATCTAAACCTTATACCTTTACAATCTTTTTAGTCTTGAAAATACCAAAATGTCTAAGTGTTTTATTAGTGGAAGGAGATCTACAGGGTGGAACAAAAACTTGAAGGAAGTACAAAAGATAATTAATAAAAGATTACGTTTGAGCTACAAGTTCAAAGATTTCGCTATCTCTTTTGAAAGAGGAGAGAGTATATGGGGATATATTTTTTGTATTTGATAATTTTACTACAACCTTTCCACTCAAATAGCACTTAAGAAATGGAAAAATAACGAAATAAAAAAAAACATCCCCATATATTAAAAAGTTCTAATTTAAATATGCTTTTTTAAGAAAAAAGACAGCTTATACTGTCTAGAGGTTTAAGAGATTGTATGAAGAGATGTTAGTCTTGCAATTTTTACTATATGGGTATGCCTTTCTTGTTTAAGAGTTGTATTAAAAAACATTTCTGTATAATAGCCCTTAAAAAATCATAATTATATGAAACTAAAAAGATACCTCTATATATTATAATTCTTGCAAAATGAATTTGATTTACTAAAGATTACTCAAGTTTATTTGAGAATATTTTTTAAAATTTACTAATTTATTACTCAAATAGTGCTTGAAAAATGAAAAAGTAATGAAATCAAAAAAAACACTCTCATTTTGTAAAATTATGTTTAATTTTTTTTACCAATTTCAAAAATGTAAATTTTTAATTGAGACTTGGAATTCCTTAAATGCTAAAAATAAAAATAAAAACGAAGCTTTAACTACACCACTTAATATTTTTTGGATGATTCGCATTTTCATAAAATTTTATGTAGACAATGATTAAAATTAATTGAAATTAGATATATAAATAGTTATTTAAGATTCAATTAGGTTAATATTAAGGTCATACATCTTTAAAAATATTGCACTAGGTAAAAGAAAATATTATATTATAAAGTTTTTGGCTAGTATACGCAAATTAATTAACTTTCAGTATAAAACTTCAAGAATTTATTTGATTCCAATTCATACTTAGCCAATTAAAAGATAGAGAGGAGTTCATCAACAATTGTTTCTAATTAAATTGGGAAGCCAAAAAATAATTGGCTAAAAGTGATATTTTTTCGAGAATTTTAAATTCTTACGCGCGCTTTTATCCGGATTACATTGTCAAAGAAAAAATAAATTTAATTTGCACAAACAAAACAATCATATCTTTACTTATTAAATGTAACACACTTTCTAAAGATTATTAAAAATTTAATATTTTTTTATAGAAAAAATGATAAATTCTGTTAGATTAGGAAGCGCATCTGGTTTAAAAAAATTAAATTATAGAGGCGTAGCTAATATTCTTATTAAAGCTAATGGCTTATCTTATAAAACTAGTATTTCTGCTAACACTAAAATCACAAAGTAATTCCATTTTCTAAAAGTCGGCATTAATTAACATTTTTGTAGCCTTTCTTTAAAACATTATAAACTTTCTCATCGTAATTATGGTATAGTTTTACAAATAGACTTAATCAGTTTTTTACTTAACCTTGGATTTTATTTTAGCCGACAAAGTTGTTGTTGTACCACAAATCGCTGATTCCATCAACGAAGGAACTCTAAAAAGCTGGTCAAAACGTAAGTAAAACTATTTGTATTAAATTTTATTTTTAAAGATACTTATATATTAAACAGAGGTTGGTGAGTATGTTGAACAAGATGAGGAAGTTGCTACTATTGAAACTGATAAAGTTGATGTACCAGTTAATGCACCAGTAGCTGGAACTATTTTAGAACATTTTGCTAAAGAAGAAGATACTATCCAAGTTGGACAAGATCTTTTCAAAATTTCTGAAGGTGGTGAAAAACCAGAATCTTGTAAGATTATTTTGAATTATTTTATTTATTCTACAATAATTTTCTTTAGCTAAGCCAAAAGAAACTTCTGAAAGCAAAGAAAAGCCTCAAGAATCTAAAGAAGAGGTAAAAGAAGAAGTCAAAGAAGTCAAAGAGGAAGCAAAGAAAGAATCAAAACCTGAACCAAAGAAAGAATCTAAGCCAGCTCCTCAACCTAAGAGTACTTTTATATACTTATGATTTTTATAATATTATACTAACTTATTGATAGGTGCTCCAAAAGAAGCTGTTTCCACTAAAGCTTCATCATTCGTTAGCGGTAACCCACATGAACAAATTGGAAATCGTACTGAAAACAGAGTAAGTAAAGAAATAATCCAATCTCCGTCTTTTTTTACGATTATAATAGGTAAAAATGAACCGTATGCGTCTCAGAATTGCTGAAAGACTTAAGGAGTCTCAAAATACCGCAGCTTCTTTAACTACCTTCAATGAAGTTGACATGAGGTAAGCAAGATTTTGATCTTAGGAATGTTATCTTTACCATTTTAGTGCTCTCATGGAACTCCGTAACACTTATAAAGATAAATTTGTCGAAAAACATGGTGTTAAGCTTGGTTTCATGTCAGCTTTTGCTAAAGCAAGTGCTATTGCTTTACAAGAAATCCCAGCTGTTAATGCTTCCATTGAAGGCCCAAATGGAGGCGACACTATCATATACCGTGATTACGTTGATATCTCAGTTGCCGTATCTACCCCCAAAGGTCTTGTTACCCCAGTTGTTCGCAATGTCCAAAACATGGACTTTTTAGGCATTGAAAGCACCATTGCCCAACTTGGTGCTAAGGTATTTTAATTCAACTTTTTATTCATTATGTTTATGTCTATGTTTTAGGCCCGTGATAACAAAATCACTTTAGAAGATCTTACTGGTGGTACATTTACTATATCTAATGGTGGAGTCTTTGGATCTATGATGGGTACTCCAATTATTAATATGCCACAAACTGCTATCTTAGGTATGCATGCCATTAAGGAAAGGCCTGTAGCTATCAAAGGCAAAGTAGAAATCCGTCCTATGATGTACCTCGCACTTACTTATGATCATCGTCTTGTTGATGGTAGAGAAGCAGTCACCTTTTTAGTCCGAGTTAAAGAAATCTTAGAAGATCCTCGTCGTTTACTTTTAGGCTTATAGATAATTTCATCTTGAATCCATTAAGTTAATTTGAGGCTTAACGTTTTATAACGGGTAATTAAAATTCAATTTCAAATTGTATAATACAGTATGAGATGAGATAGTTTTATCCATTTCATTTTTATATTGAATGGTATTTATATTTTCATGTGAAGGTTGTCTATTATTTTGGGTATCATTTTTTGTAATATTCGAGATCATTAGTATAAATTATTTCAACAAAATTGTTTATGTTGCTACCTTAAACTTTGTAGCATCAACTTTTTTAATAGCATATACAGGCTCACTTATTTATTTAAAGACTTATTTGGATATTTATTTTATCAGCTTTAAGCCACAAGACCAAATATAAATTGTTATACATTATTAAATTTTTTTAAAGATTTTATTTAAACTAATATAGTATCCAGTCAATCATTTAAATTATTAATCAGTCAAAAAGCCAAGTATACGATAAAATTTGAAAAATAAAATAATGTTTAATTCTAAATTTGTAAATCTCTCATTAATGATTATATGGGGATGTTTTTGATTTCATTACTTTTTCCATTTTTTAAGCGCTATTCGAGTGGAAAAATTGTCAGTAAAATTCTCAAACAAAAAATACATTCTCATATATATTATGTGATTTTAAAGAATAAAAAGATAAATAGCTGAATTCATATTAAAATCATAAACCTATAAATTGTTCGAACAAAATAGCATTTAGTTATAATACAAGTTCCGTCTGCATGTGAATATATATTTATAGCAGTTAATTTAAACACTTTACTTTTTAGTGTTTATTGATCTCAAGAACTGTTGTATTACAGCCTATGAAAGAAGGTAAAGATACACAGAAGACATGATCAAACAAATCAGGTTAGTTATAAAATCAAAAGAAAGGTCAAAAGATAAAGATAAAATATAAAACTTCCTTAATCGTTGTTTCATTCTGTTAAAATCTCTACACCATCGTTAGTAATAAGAACAGTATGCTCAAATTGGGCAGACCTTGAACCATCTTCTGTAACAATAGTCCAGCCATCTGGCCACATCTTTCCAATTGGAGAGCCTTGGGATACTATTGGTTCAATAGTAAACGTCATACCAGATTGCATAATTCCTTCTTCTTGGTTTTCTGTTAGAGTATTAAAATATGAAATTAAACCATTAAAATAATAATACCATGATGGAAGATTAGTGGTAACTCATGAAAATGAGCTCCGATTCCGTGCCCTGTTAATTCGTCAGAAACAGAAAATCCATTATCTTTAACGATTTCACTACAAAATAAATAATTTTTCACGAATAATATGTTAAGATTACCTTATGACTTTGCCAATCTTCTTAAATTCTACCCCTGGTCCACAGATAGATATAGCTTTCTCCATGGCTTTTTTTGTAACACTAACTAATTTTTTTCCAGCATCATCCACGTCACCAACCATGAACGTAGCTGAAGTATCACCATGCACACCGTTTAAATAAACCTTTTAAATTTAATAACAGCACTTAAATCTAACTAATGACTTACTGTAACATCGATGTTTATAATATCCCCATTTTTTAATGGCCGACTAATAAAACAGATTGATTTTTTTAAATCAATATTTTTATATTATATTATATTACCTATCTGGTATTCCATGACAAATAACATTATTAATTGAAGTGCAGATAGATTTTGGAAATCCCATATAATTCAAAGTTGAAGGATAAGCGTTATTTTCTAATATAGCTTTCCTTAATGCGTCATCTATTTCTAAAGTAGTTACACCTTCCTTTTAAAATGATTTAAACCGTTTTATTTTAGAAAAGAAGCGGGTTACCTTGCACATACTACCACCTAAATGTAACATCTTTTTAGCTAATTTACAAGCTTTTCTCATCTTTTCAATCAACTCTTCATCTTTAATACCAATGACTTTTGACCATTCCTTTGGTTGTTTTGAATAAGCATAAGGTGGTTTGGCAATATTTTTTGGTATAATTTCATCAATATTTATACTTTCTACACCTAGAGATAATTTGGTTGGTACAATTAATGGATATTTTCCATACTGGTTTAAGTTAAGATAATCCAACTCTTCAAGTACTGTTTTTCGTTTATCTCTTGGTAGTAATGTTTTTAAATTTTGAGTGAAGTTTGCTTTAGTGATTTTATTGTTATTAAGTTGTAACAACACTTTATTAATCAATGTGTTATTGATTCTTTTTGCTGATAACTTTATCATTTTAAAAAAGCGACTATTTTTTATTGAATATTAAAAATTATAAACTGTTAACTTGTAATTTGAATTGAAAAGTTAAACCGGAAATATTAAAAACTTTAAAATTCATAAATATTTATATATTTGAAAATATTATTCAAAATGCAGTAAAATATATATTAACTCATCAATTATTCTGGTTTATTAGAACTTAAGCATCAGCAATGGTGACTTCAACTTCGACTCCAGGTTCAATGGAGATGGAGGTGATTTGCTTAACAATCTCAGATGGAGAGTGGAGATCGACAAGACGTTTGTGGATACGCATTTCATAACGATCCCAGGTCTTGGAACCCTCACCATTAGGAGTCTTACGAGTAGTGATCTTTAAGACTTTGGTTGGGAGACGAACTGGACCCTTAACTTTAAGTTGCTTATCTTTGGCACGGTTGATAAGATCAGAGCAAACTTTTTCAAGAGCTTGAACATTACGGGAAGTAAGAGTGATACGGATCTTGTGTACCTTAGCAGATACTTTTTCTTCTAATCCAGGTTTTCCTTTAGCGACGTAAGCCATTTTTATACTTTAATAGAACTATTTATTCGGCACAATGGCACAGAGGTGACTAAATAATCTTTTTAAAAAGAGTTGAGTTCGATATCCACGGTAAAAATTTTAAAATGAAAATTTTTTCAATTTTTTTAACCAATAATTTAGCTTAAATACAATGGGAGTTTTAAATTTTTCAGCTTCAAATTTCAAAAAAAAAGTCAAAATAGTATTGAAAATGATTTATATTGAACTTTATAGCACTAAATTACTTAACTTATTATAATAATAAAGCTATTTCAATATTCATACTTTAGCGTTGTTTTTTTTGAATTTTTGAACCTTTATATGTGTACATTTTGTAATTCTAAGTGATTATTTTAATTATGATTCCCTTTTAGAAATTTATGTCTAATTTGATTTAAATATGAAAATGCCTAACTTCAAAGAATGGCTCATATAACAAGCTCTAGTTAACGTTGTTATTTACTGATGATTTATCGCTTTATACTATTAAGATATTTTTAGTTACTTCTATGTTCTAAAAGATAGTTATTAAAGTTAATTGGCATATTAAGATAATAGTCTAAAACCTAACCTGTATTTGAAATATAAATTCGTTATATGGGGATGGATTTTTTTGTTTAAGAATTTTACTACAGCCTTTCCACTCAAATAGTGCTTAAAAAATGGAAAAATAATGAAACCAAAAAAAACAGCCCCATATATTAATTTATAAATGATATTCTAATCCACTTACTATATAAGTTTACAGGTTCTTCAAAAAAAGTAGTAGTCCATGATGGCTTCATACTTCGCTTATATAGAGATATATGGATATCATTATAATACAATAGTTTTTGCAGTATAAAAATTGAAGAGTATGTTATTTTATACTTTTTGATGTTACTTCCAGTCAAATTACTTGATAAGTGTATGATAAAAATAAGGTTTTATAAAATTCGAGAATCTTTATATATTACTATTGATAGTAGATGAAATGCGATATCAACCAATATCATAATAATTCAGAAATTTTAGTAATGATAATATTGGTAATCGATCATCTATAATAACAAATTGAATGTATTAGTTTTATTAATCTATCTCTTATTGATTTCATTTTCTTTTTAAATCCTAAATTCAGGCAGAATATTAGCTTTTATATCAAGGATAAGTTTGGTACAAATTGTGATTTTTATTACTTCAGGTGAACTTCATCCTAACATCTTTAATAGAGAGGATTTTCTTAAACATAAAATTTATACTTCAAGTTATTAATTTTTGTCACTGGTGGTTTATTTAAACGCAGAAGGCTATTCAAACAACTGCTGATCATGGGGAACACCTTTATCAGTTTTCTATAGTATAAATAATATAACTGAGTCTTAAATATACAAAACCAATTATTTATCGAAAACTAAGTTTGTTTTTTTATTAAAATATAATAACTTATTCAGCTTTTAAGTTAAGCGAACAAATAGCTAGAAGGAAAAAAGACATTCTTATATTAAACCGGTAGACTAATAAGACTTATTTTACTTAGTATCAAAATGTATTTACTGACTCTTTTTATCTCTTAAAGAATAGATATTTTTAGCGAATTTAAAAATAGGTAAATAAGCGGGCCTACATACATCAAATTAAAAACAAGTGCTAGCTTTTGACTTAATGAAACACAGCCTGGTAAAAAAAACCTAATCCAGAACCAGCAAAAAATTGATTAATTTACAAAGCAGCAACATATTTTTGAAACTTCGGTCTATAACCTAAAACAGTAAAAGAATAGTATAAGTAGATTACTGTATGAATAAGGGAGCTAAATAGTACAAAAATTCCAGTACCTGGATTGGAGATGGTAAATAGATAAAATATACATAAAACTGCACCAGAATGATGGTGAGATTGTAAAAGAGATGGTACTCTATTTTTTAACAATAAAATTAAGGCATCAATAAATTCCCAATATTTGGATAGATAAAAGAGCCATATATTAAGGTATATGCTTTGTATCCATACCGTTTGATTTTTATCAAAATAGACGTTATAGAGGGAATCACTATTTATAATAGTGCCATAGATGGTAGAAAATAAGGAGAAAAGGGGAAAAAGGAACAAATTGCTAAGTTAAGTTATGAAATAATATAAAGACCTTGAAACCATCACTAGCTTTTGTATTTTTAGTTGTTTGCTTTTTTATATACTCAGTGTAAATCTTTGCAGCTATCAAATATGTGATTGATATAAAGGCAACACTGGGTTGACGGTTAAAACAAGGGTACCATTATGAGAGTGGTAAGCCTTGTCAATGAGTTATATCAATAAGATTGGAAATTGGAATCATTATCAAATAAGGAGTAAAAAAACATGTATTCGAAAAACATACTCCTTTTTATTTACTATTTTTTGAGGTGTATTCTACAATAAAATAAACTTTGAGTCAGTCATTCAAATACATCAATTAGGGTGTTATAGATAAAGCGATCTTATTAATTGACTATACCCCATTTATGTATTTGTTATGAATTGTTTTAAATGTATTTATTGAGTTATTGAGTTATTGTTGTTATACTGTATTATTATAAAATGATTGAAATAAAAGTGTAAAATAAGATAATAAGCAGTTATATTAAATATTTAATGAATTGTTTTTTTACTTTGTTGTTGATAACTACACTTCGTCATTATAATTTTTGTAGAAAATTTAGTATCACTTGTTACAAAAGTTATTATAAAAACTGAAATATAATTAAATTAAATGGAGAGCTAATTGTAACTAAAGATATATGCTTGTTAAAATAAGGATCTCTGATAGATCGATTTATCTTTACAGTTTATAATTTTATAACTATTTTATAGAATATACTATACTATATGCAATATTATAGCAAAACAAAAAAATATAGTTTGAGTAATTTAGATTCTATTAAGTTATTTATTATAATAATCTTATTGTATAAGATAAATAACAAAATTTATAGAATATAATAGTGGCTGACTTTAAATTTTTAAATTTCAATCTGCCAATTTAAAAGCTAATAATCTTTTAAACAAAAAGTTCAATCGACTTAATTGGTTCTTATAAACTTTAAAAGAAAAACATGAAAAAACAAAACAAAAAACTCAACAAAGATATTCAGTTCTTATTTTATCTTTTTCAACTTTCAATTTCAATTCCCAATAGAAGATGCCCAAAATCTTATCCACCAATAAAGCAATAGCAACTGTTAGGTAAGTCTCCTTTATATTTTACACTATGACCACTTAATTAACACTTTCTTTTAGTGTTCGAAATCGCTTTATTTTTAAACAAAAACTAGGGGAGGGAGCGTATGGAATAGTGTTCTCTGGTCGTGATATTCAGTTAGAAAAAGCAGTAGCTATTAAAAAAATGAAATATTTTGGTAGTGAAGATGAAGATGATAAAGATAAAGAAAGAGAGGGCATTGGGGCTACTACATTAAGAGAAATTGCTACTTTAAAAGAAGTGATGCATGAGAACGTCATTAGGTAAGTATAAGGCTAAGGGGAAAATGGAAAAAAAGGAGATTCAATTATTAATTGGTTAAACTAAATAGGCTACATGAAGCAGTATTTGAAGATAATAATATTTATCTTACATTTGAGTGTTTGGATACGGATTTAAGACAATATATGAAAAGTAAAGTATTTCAAGGATTAAAAACAAATAAGAAGAAAAAAGTAAGTTACAAAAATAATTATATATATTTGTTTATTTATTCATTTGTTTATTTATACTAATAATTTTAATACTATAGCAAATTATTTATTCAATATTAAAAGGGTTAAATTATTTGCATTCTAAAAGAATTATTCATCGAGATATTAAACCTAATAATATATTGGTGGATGACAAAGGGAATATTAAAATTGCTGATTTTGGTTTGTCAAGAGCTTGCTCTTTTTCAAATCCAACAATGACTAATGAAGTAAATCAAAAATTAAAATAATACTGAATTCCTTTTGGTCATAGTTTTAACTTCTATTTTATAGGTAGTAACTTTATGGTATCGATCACCTGAAATATTACTTAATGATCCCAAATATACTTTTTCCGTTGACATGTGGTCCGCTGGTTGTATCTTTGCAGAATTATATAATTTTAGACCATTGTTTCCAGCTAAAGGGGAAATCGATATGCTATTTCGAATCTTTCAAGCCTTTGGTACTCCAAGTAAAAATAGAGCAAGTTATTTAACAGAATTAAATAATTTTAAATTCCAATTTCCAAAGTTTAAACCAGTATTAATGCAACAGCTTTGTCCTAAAATGAGTAAAGTAGAGCTAAATTTGTTTTATAATATGTGTAGACTGGACCCAAGGAAAAGAATTACTTGTGCAAAGGCATTGGAATGTTCTATTTTTGATGAAATCAGGTTGTTGGATAAATCATAAAAGTATTTACTGCAAGCTTTTTTGAATGCATATTTAATAGTTGAGGTTGTTGATTAGTTTTAGGTTGAACATATAAGTTGATGGGTAGCTTTTTGTTAAATAAAAACAAAGCTGTTTTATGGGTTTATATTTTATTTTAGTTTGATGTTTTTTAATTATCTTTAATGCATTTTTTTAAAGAATAAATCCCATGAATTAGTTTAAATTCAAAAAAACTCGAAAGACCCACTTTTTTTAAAATCTCAAAAAATAGAATAAAATTCAATAATAAACCAGCAATTTACTTTTATATATGTCCACTCCACAACCTAGTCAAGTACCTATTGCGGCTACTGAAGCCGTATTAAAGGAATCTATTGAAATGCCAAAAGATTCAGTTGAAGTTAAAGGTTATGATTTTAGCAAAGAAATAGCCATCGATTATTCCAAATTATTAGATAGCTATTTAACTACTGGTTATCAAGCTAGTAACTTTGGACAAGCTATTAATATTGTTAATAAAATGGTAAGTTACTAAGTTTAAATAATAATACCAATTATTATTATTATTATTACTATTATTACTATTCTATTTATTAACAAATAATCTTTATTTTTATATGTTAGATTAACTGGAGATTATCTGATGAAGACATTAAACCGGATGAAGCAGCTGAATATTTAGACTTAGAAGTTCGAAAAAATACGAAATGTAAATTGTTTTTAGGCTATACATCTAACCTAATATCTTCTGGATTAAGAGAAACATTTAATTATTTATGTAAAAATCGAATGGTAATAATAATTTTAATAATTAAATCAATAAAACTACAAATAGAAATAAAAAATAGAAATATTAATACTAATTTAGGTAGATGTGATTGTTACAACTGCAGGTGGTATAGAAGAAGATTTTATTAAATGTTTAGGTCCTACTTATTTGGGAAAGTTTGATTTAGATGGCAAAAAGTTAAGACAACAAGGTTTAAATCGAATTGGAAATTTATTAGTCCCAAATGATAATTATTGTAAATTTGAAGATTGGTTATTACCGATATTAGATCAATTGTTAATAGAACAAAAAGAACATGTAACATAATAATAATAGTATGGTATATGTTTATATTAATTCTCTATTTTTTATTTATAGAATATTGTTTGGACACCTAGTAAAATTATTCATCGATTAGGAAAAGAAATTAATAATGAAGATTCAGTTTATTATTGGTGTTATAAAGTAATTTTTTCAATTTTTTTCATCTATAATCTCAAATTAATTATTATCATTATTATTAGAATAATATACCAGTTTATTGTCCAGCAATAACGGATGGTTCTTTAGGCGATATGATTTATTTTCATAGTTATCGTAATCCAGGCTTAATTATAGATATTGTTGGTGACATTAAAGCAATGAATAATGAAGCTGTATTTGCAAAACATACAGGAGCTATTATATTAGGTGGTGGTATTGTTAAACACCATATTTGTAACGCTAATTTGATGGTAAATTAATTTTAGTATAATAGTACAATAGAATAATACAAATATTAATCTTGTTTTTTTCCATTATTTTTAAATAGAGAAATGGTGCAGATTATGCTGTTTATATTAATACAGGTAATGAATTTGATGGTTCAGATGCAGGTGCCAAACCTGAAGAAGCTATTTCTTGGGGTAAAATTAAAATGGATGGGGAACATGTTAAAGTAAGTTTAATAATAATAAATTTAAAATTAATTAATATTTTTTACTTTTTATATTCTTAATAGGTTCATAGTGATGCTACTTTACTATTTCCATTATTAGTAGCTAAAACATTTGCCAAAGAAAAACAAAAAGTTGATCAACAGTCTTTAGATTTATCTTAATCTATTTAATGAAATAATATAATATAATATAATATAATATAATAATAAAAGAAATAGATTGTTTTAATTGTTTAATTTAGTAATTAATGTATCCCATTCTTGCTCAGTAAAAATATCATTAAATCGTTGTTTTAATGATTCTATGTTTTTTGCAATTGATTTTAAGTCTATATCAATCGATGAATTTAATAAGGGTAAACTAGTAGATAATAAATGTAAATCCTATATAAAATAAAAAATTCAACGTAAGTATATAGATTCAATGTTTTAATAATATTAACTTACTTTTTGTATTAAATCATCATCGTCATAATATTTTGATTCAGGTAATAAATACATAAGAAATGTATTTAATAAATTGGAATTTAACAATGGAGTTAAGATAGTTGGTTCGTCAGATAATAATGAATTCATCATAAATAAGATTCGACTAATCACTTGTACATCAATGTCTAAACAATAGAAATAAAATTAATAAAATTAATATAATTAATAGCGTTGTGATTAATTCATTTACCTTTTCTATTGACAATATTTTGAATTAATTGAAATCCGTTTAATGTTTGTAATTTAACTAACGATTTTTGATGATGTCTAGTGGCACCTAAATAATAAGAAAAACATGTCAAATAAAACACATAATAAAAAATAATCAACCTACAAGATAAAGCATAGATCAATTTAATTAATACTTCTTTTTCACTTTCTTTTTCCATTGCTTGTAATAATGCTTCAAATCCATTATGTTGAATAAACTAAATATAATATAAAATAAACTAATAAATAACGAATGATAAGAGTAATAAACATATAGAACTCACCGCTTCTTGGGCATCTGGATTATTTTGAGTAGCTGTACCCAATGTCCATGCTGTATATTTACGAATAACTGAATGCTCATTTTTCAATAATTCAATTAATGGAGCCCATAATTTTAATGGGGTTAAATCTATAGTTTAAAACAAAATTAATATGTTTGATATTATTCATTTTTTATACAAATACTTACTTTTGGCATTATCAATATGTTCTACTAACTATAGGAATAAAGTAATGAGTTAATTTGATTTAAAAAAGCAATAACAAAATTTTCTTTCTAAAAAATTACCATTTCTAAATTATCAAATGCAACTTCTCTTTGTTCTAAATCGACATTTTCATCAATAATTACTTGGAAATTTTCTAATTATAAAAAATAAGCCAACTAATAAACACAATAACTTTAAATAAAAATAGAACAGGAACGATAATAACAATAACAATATTTAATAATATTTAATTAAAACTTACCTTTCATCATAGTAGCTTCACTTTTACCCAAAATAGCATCAATAACTTCCGGATCTAAATCTTTAACTGCCTCGTTGCTAGTTGCTTTAGCTAGCTCTTCAGGGTCACTGTTTTTAATTCCCCATTGTAATAATTTTTCCATTTTTTGAATTTGTATCAATTATAATTTAAACAAAAAAGATAAAAGCCAAATTAATTAAAGCCCTGATATTTGAACTAAACTTTGAGAATTAAATTGTTTCAGAATTTACTAGAAAAATTGGAAAAAAAATTCATTTCATCTTGATAATTTATTTAAAAATCAAAAAGATTAATACAATACGAGTATGGCAATTAAAAATAAAGTGATGGGAAAGGTAGTAAAGAGTAACAAAGATGAAACACTTTCGCACAAGGTAAAACAGGCTAAACAATACAGTATAGAAGGACAAGAGGAAGAAACTGTGGAAGAGGGTGAAGGAGAGAATGAAGAAGAAAACGAAGAAGGTGAAGGAGAGAGTGAAGAAGAAAACGAAGAAGAAAACGAAGAAGAAAACGAAGAAGAAAACAAAGAAGAGGAAGAAGGGGATTATATCGATGAAGATTTAGAAGAAGAAGAAGAGGATTATACCGACGAAGATTTAGAAGAAGAACAAAGTTCCAAAGGCTTAAAGCCTATGGATGCAGCTAGTTTACAGAAATTCAATGAAAAGATTGAAAAAAGTGGGGTCGTTTATATCAGTCGAATCCCGCCACGGTTCAAACCGAATAAATTAAAATCTCTGCTTGCACCATACAAACTGAAAATTGGACGAGTCTATTTTGCAGCAGAAGATGAAAGAGCTCGATTAAAGAGAAAGAAAATGGGTGGCAGTACAATAAAACATTATACTGAAGGTTGGATTGAGTTCATGGATAAAAAAAAAGCGAAGAGTTTGGTAAAATTGTTAAATAATACAAATATGGATAAAAGAAAACATGGTTATCATCATGAAGATATCTGGAATTTAAAATATTTACCAAAGTTTAAATGGCATCATTTGACTGAGAGAATAGGTAAGATTCCAAATTTTACTGCTTATTTTTATATTCTTGTTAACTAGTTTCTTTAATTTAATATGGATTATTAATACTTTTTTTTAGCTTATGAAAAAGAAGTGCGTGCTCAAAGATTAAGAAATGAAATATCTATGGCTAAAAAGTTAAATCAGCAATATATTGATAAAGTGGAATTAAAGAAACAGATCGAAGGAATGGAAAGTAAAAAAGGAAACTCGAATAAAAATAAAATGGTCAGAAGTTTTCATCAAAGAAAAGTTCAAAATAGTAATGTAGAGAATAATCATCATATTAAAAATGATAATAAGAAGAAAAAGAAAACCGAAGAAGATAAAGACAAAGATTTAAATCAAGTATTAGATTCTATTTTTTAAATAGAAAAGTTATTGAGGTTGGTGATAGAGATGGGATTTATAGATTTTTCATGAATAAAATTGAATATTTAATTTTGGATCTTTTTTTCAAACTTTTTATTTTTTTATTTTTCGATTTTTTTAACTAAAATTTTAAGCATGAAAGATAAGAAAGAAGGTAATTGATATAACAAAAACAAATGTTGTTGATACTAATTTATAATCAATTTAAATAGAAAAAATGACAACTGAAGTAAGAAGATAATAATTATAATGATTATTTTATATACTAAGGGGATTAATTTAGAAAAAAGTTGATTCTTTAAAACCATTGAAAGAAAAAAAAGAGAAGAAGGAAAAGAAAGAAAAGAAATCGAAAAAGAACACCGATATAACTGAAAAAGAGTGCAAAAAATCGAAAAAGGAAAAGAAGGGTAAGAAGGAAAAGAAATCGAAAAACTTGGAAATCGAAAAAGAAGAGATTGAAAAAGTAGAACCATCAAAACTTGAAATAAAAGAAACTTCAACTGTTCAAACGGAACTTAAGGTAATTTTGTTTACTTAATCTTCAAATTTTTAAACCAATTTCTTTCTTCTCTAGCCTTCTACCGTCTCTTATGTTGGCACCGATTGGAATCAATCTAGTTTTTCAGGAAATACTGAAAGAAAAAATAAATTTCTAAGATTAATGGGGGCAGGGAAAAGCGGTAATAAAGAAATCAAATCAACTGGTGGTAAAGTATTGGATTCTCAACAGGAAAGCAAAATGTTTCAAGAGATGGAAAAACAATACCAGTTTGGTTTAGATTATAAAAAAGAGGGTTATAAAGGCAGTAAAAGAGGGTTGGGAGCGTAAATGAAGGAAAAGGGAATTTAAGGGAATAAATATAGAGCTAAAATAGTTATATGTTAAGATATACTTTTTATTGATTTATTATGTTGATATTTGCTTGATTTATTATGTTGATATTTGCTTGATTTTAAATTTTATTATTTCTATGATT
Organism: Batkoa obscura; assembly: GCA_030770535.1. Classification (NCBI taxonomy): domain Eukaryota; kingdom Fungi; phylum Entomophthoromycota; class Entomophthoromycetes; order Entomophthorales; family Batkoaceae; genus Batkoa; species Batkoa obscura. The sequence goes on from JASVEC010000014.1 coordinate 518,388, forward strand.
TTTTTGATGCTTAATTTTCAGCCAATGACTTAAATTTCTTTTTAAAAGTAATCCTAAAAAATTATGATTCTAAAAGAATTAAACTTTTTTTTATATAAACACAAATTAAAATTTCAAATGGCTTTAATTAAAACAATACAAACTACCTTTTTCCAATTTCGTTCTGTTTCACGAGTATCTATTTTACGAACATCATGTATCTCTAAATTTAATATGCAATCATTGACTTCAAGATTAAGTTTCACTCATAACTTCCATTCGACTACTTTTAAATCCCAACTCACCTCTCAACAACAAGAGCTTATCGATAAAGTCCAAAATAACCCCGAGTTAATGAAATTGTTTAATAACAAAGAAATTGTATTGCAGATTCAAAATTTGCAAAAATTATTAATCGAAAAAGGTATTGATATTAATAATTTAAAAGATATGGGTCCAATGAGTTTATTTAAATTGATGAATGATAAAGATATTAAATTACAAGGCGAAAAGATTCAAGAATTAGTAATCAAAAATAATATTAAATTATCAGCTACTGATTTGTTGTCTTTATTTTCAAAATAAAAACTAATTTTAAAAAGCAATTATTTTATCATTATTATTACTATTATTTTAAGTCTTGAAGGTGGAATATCTCTAAGTGTTATAGTTTCAAAAATATAACATTTCAAAATTTATTAATTTGCATTTGATTATTATATCACATTTTTTTATTAATAGAAACCAAATAATAGGTAAGTAATTAATATTAACTTATTTTAACTATTATTCATTTAAATTTAACTAGCTTTACGAATCCTAAGATTACGCTTTGAAGAAATAGTAGTAGTAGTAATAGGTTCTTCCTCAGTACTAAAATCATATTTAACTCGATTTAAACGTCGAAGATTTCCTCTACTTTCAATTAATTGAGTATCATTTAATGTAGTTGATTTAAAATAACTAGAAATAGTATGAATTATTATGATGTAAATTATAATTATAATATTATTATTACTTTTTGATATTTCTTTTCTTTTTTAAATTGTTGTTTTTATTATTATTATTTGATTTCTTTTTATTTTTAGATTCTTCTGAATAACTTTCCTATTAAAGTAAATTAGTATAATATAAAATAGTATATAAAATATATTTACAGCTTGGTCATCAAATATACTTTTATCAACATATTTAATCTTTCTTTTTGGTATATAGACAATCGCATTACACTCTTTAGGAAATTTAAGATAATGATAATGACAATCAATAGTATCGTTATCTTTTGACAATTCTAAATGAATTGAGCATTTTTCTTTTCTTTGCAGTCCATTGAAACAAAAACTTGGATCATCAGGATAATCATTTTTATCAATAATTAATGTCATTAAATAATCTTCAATTGATTTTAGCCAAATATAAAATTGCTGTAATGTTTTAAATATAGTTTTGACTTCTGTCTTATTTATTTCTTCGTTGTATGCTTGAATTATTTGTTTATAAGGATACGATTCTTTAGTCCAACTTAAAAGTATTTTATGATTTTGTTTAATTACTTTTTGATATTTAGTTAATTTACCAATCATTTTTTTACTCTCTTTTAAATTAGGTATACTATATTCAAATATATTATAACAACTTATAATTGATTCACTGAGTGATTTTAGTAAATCAATTTCTTGAATGATTTTATTACCGAGTTCAATTGTTTCGTTTGATTTCATTAAAATAATTGAAAAATCATAAAGCAATGCTTTGATGTTTTTTAATTTATATATTATTTTATTCATGTAAATCTTATTGTATGCTTCAAAGTCTTTAATTTCAATTAATTCGTTACAATTATTAATTGATGCATTTTTTAATAATTCATTAAATGAAATTGGTGCTTTTATAAATGGTAAAATGGATTTTGAATATAATTCATTTGACTGTTCTGTATCCTCACGTATAAATGAAGCATAAGATGAAAAAGCATAAATAATATAAGTAAGCATTGTTTCTTTTGAATCAATGGCACTTTTAATGCCTAATTGAATTTCTTTCCATCGATTGAAAGTATCAAATGAATTGATAATATCCTGTTTATTGAATTTTATGTTTGTATATAATTCTTTTTCTCTTATGCCATCTTGATTTAAACTAGATAATAGCTGATTTAAAGACTCTTCGTCATTAACGCATTTCCATACTGTTTTGTTTAATTCTCCTTCTTTATTGCCATCTGTCTCTTTATTATCAATATTGGTCTGTTCATTATTGATCTTGGTTTGTTCATTATTGATCTTAGTTTCTTCAGTAATATTGTTGGCTTCTTTACTGTCATTAATCATTTCTTCGTTATTTTCTTTAGATCCTTCAGTAATAACATTAATTTTTTTAGCAATGATATTAGTTTCTTTATTATTAATATTTATTTCCTCGATAACAATATTAGTTTCCTCTTTATTAACATTGATTCCTTTGGAAACAACATTAACTTCTTCTTTATCAATACTAGCTTCTCCATTATTAATCTCAATTACTTTTTTTACCATATAAGCTTCCATACTTTCGATTATAATACCACCCATATTTGCCCAATACCAATATAATTTTCCAAATCGATCTTTGCCTAACAAAAGTGATCCAACTTTATTTAATACACCATTGTGTTGACCATGTAATTCTGCCACTTCAGATGAAGTATAAGTTTCATTAATCACTGCTTCCAAGTCTTTTGTATTTTTTTCAATATGAAATCTTAACATTTCAATATTCTTATCTACTCTATTAATTTCACTTTCTAATGCAACTATTTGTGCTTTAAGTAATGGTAATGGTGTATTATAATGTTGGATTGTAAATATTCTTAATGTTTCGATATGTTTATTCCTTAATGAAATTTCTGAATTTAAGCTAATTTTCAAAGAGTCAACGTTTGTACTAATATCCCTAATTTTCTGCTCAAATGATGGTGTATAGGCAATTTGACATTCTATAAAAGTACCAAATGCAGGTTCATCATATATATTATTCACAATTGCCTTTAATACTATTAATTTTTCAGCTGGAGTCCATTGAGTGATCTCTTTATCAAAAATATCTACGGTAACTTTAGAGCTTTTTCCTTTTTTAATTTCATTTATTGCTTCAGAAAAATCAATAGTTTTACTACTATTCCTTGGATCTCTAAAAGTTATCAATATTTGTGTCAACTCTATAACAAGAAAATGGTAATAGATAGAATAATAATCTAATGGGATATGTAGAATCAAGATCAAAAAATCAGGGGACGAAATAGTTAATGGCCAACCGCTTATTATTTTAGTCACAAATAATCTTAAGAAGTCAGCAACCTCTAAAACATCAAGTACCTTTTTAAATCCTAAAAAGGTATCTGTTCCTTCAATTAATTCATTATCTAATGGATTGGCTTCAAATAGCTTTCTCGATTTATTTAAAACCTCTGGATCTAAATCATCAAGTATCTCTATCTTATTAACCTATGAAATTATTAAAAAACATTCCGAGTAATTTATACTACATACCAATTGACTGTATTTTATATTATGAGGAAGGATAGTTTCATAGGCTACATCTGTGTTCATCATGGCCTGGTTATTTTTTACATTTATATTCGTCATGATTTGATTGTCTTGTACATTTGTGTTCATTATAGTCTGATTGCTTTGAGTAATTGTATTCATCGTAATTTGATTGATTTGTGCATTTGAAGGGGAGACAAATTTCTCAACCATACTCACATTGGATTGGATTTGAAAATTGGAAGTGTAATTTGAAGGATAATTTGCTTTTTTGCCTTTCTTATTAGGATTTGATTCGATTAAAGAATTGATTTTGTATGGACTGGGTTTATATGAGTTTGGGGTTACAACTTCAAACTTTACTACAATATTAATTTTAGAATCTTCTAACTTAATTATAGAGCCTTATATGATAAATAAGGAAGTTCATCATATTAGCTTTAGTATTATATTTACTTGTATTCAATTTGCCAAATTCGTTCTGTTGCGCATTTTGAGTATCATCAGTTAAATCTATTACCTCGTTTTTAGAATTCATTTTTTCAACATGGTTGTAAAGCTTTGTTTTTAGCAAGCCATCCTGATTTGACCTAGTATTAACCTGATCTTCATTTTTTTTAAGTGCAGATAATTTCATTTTGAGAAGTTTTTGTTGACGAGCCTTTACAAATCTTTTTATAACAGTCAGGTTTTGAATAGAATTAACATTGTTATCATTTATGTCTAGATTAAAATTATGTCAGTTTATTTAATATATTTTGTTATGTAGTTGCATTATACAACCAGTCCGTTTGATTTACCTTCAATTTTATTTGGCTCTGACATTTTGATATAATGGCTCTTTAAAAACTTTCAGTTTGTAAAATATTATCTACGAATCAAGAATCCTTAATTTTAGCTAAAAAGAGTTACCAATTTTGAAATACCGAATTTTGAAATTTCCCTAATTTCTACTAGAAATTCCTAAATTGGAAGGAACGTTGTAAATTTTTAGCTTAATTCATGATTTAAACAGCTTGAAATGGTGATTTTTAGCATCTTACTTTTGATGTATTATTTTTAATAAAAACTGATAGAAAGTAAGAAAAATTAAAAAAAGTATTTAGGGCTGTATTTTTTTGTTTAAGAACTTTGTTAACAATCTTTCTACTCAAATAGCGCTTAAAAAATGAGAAAGTAATAAAATCAAAAAAAACATCCCCATTTATAGTTTCCTTGAAACTAAATGTCACAAGCCTTACCTTTTTGATGAATCTTTTTACCTATTTGACGTATATTTTACTATGGCTAAATTTTTTAATGGAATTTATAACAATATAAACTATACTAATTATTTTAATGTGTAAATATAAAAAATTTAGAACTTAACCTTCTAAATTTGGTTACATCAGGTTTCCCACTTTTTATTAAAATACAGTGAAATAATCCAAATAGCACACTCAATAAACCTTAAAATGGAGAATTTTTTGAATTTGAGGAGTCGAGAAAGGATATCATTAAGTAAGCTTTATACCACCTTTCATATTAAGGTAAATATGTTAGTTTGTTGTAAATTACGGAACAAAACAATACCATCAATGCTATGAGAAGACATAGCCCCATATCATGATCATTATTATAGAAAAAAGTGTACGGTAGTTGTAAAAAATATGGACATTATATTGAATGTTTGATATTAAAACACATTTGGAGCTACCGACTTACCTTTGGGTATATCCAAATAATACCAAACTTTATTCGTTTTTAGATGAATATTTTAAGAATGTAAGTTGTTTTGAAAATACTCAGATACTAGGCCTTTGGCATATTAATTGTATAAATGGTATGACAGATGAGGAATACATGGATAAAAATGAAATCCGTATCAAGGAATTATTCCAAAGTTTAGAACATCTAGGGCTTGATGATTTAAATTATTATTTTGCAACGTCGACTTTACCAAATTTATCATCAAATTTGAATTTATTAATAATCAACGATATTTTTGCTATTGAAGTTACTTGTTTTGAAGATTCATTAAATAAGTAGACGATTTGAGAAAGCTTCATATAATTTATCTTGAACTCAAATTAGAAGATATGAGTTTCTTCTTAAACAAATCTTTTCCGCAATTGAATATATTGGATATGGGGAGTTTGGTTGTAGATGTTTCGGAGAATGAAGTTGTAGATTATGAATATATATAAATTTAAATAACTATCCAAACCTAACGAAACTCTATTATCAAGAATATCCTATTTTAGCATTCAATAAGGTATCAAAGTTAAAAGAGTTAAAAGAGTTAAAAGAGTTAAAAGAGTTAACATTGATGGGAGCTGACCTACTAGATGCGACTATAAATAAAGAGGTGTTTCCGGAATTAAACCAGCTAAATCAATTAAAGCTACACTGTTCTTTCAACCTTTCATTAAAACATTTATGTTTATATTTATTGTCAACGATCAGATATTTATCTATTTATGTATGACCCTTTAATATTCCTAATCAAGGGAGTTTGTCTAAAAAATAATACAAATATAGTTGTTTTAAAACTAACAATCTTACTGGATGTTGGTTCTTTTGATTATATATATCGTATCGTATGCTGTATAACCTTGAAATGATAAATTGTGAATTCAAAGGCAACATATCACGTTTAAATCATAAAGTACCAAAGGATTCTAGTTTAACGAATATAAATATTGATTTTTATAACCGACCAAATTTATATGGTTTTATTGATTGTATTTTCAAATATTTTCAAATATAAAAATACTTAATTATTAAATATAGATAGATATGTGATAAATTATGTGAATGATCCCAGGTTTTATTTTAAATAAAGTTGATATCTCAGTTTAATATATTATATTAAAACTTATATCAACCTTTTGTAAATTATATGTATGATAATGGTTATAATACTGATGTTATTGAAAACATATACCAATTTCTAATAAAATCTCAATTTTTTATAGTATTTACCTTTGTTTATTCTAAATAAACTACTTAGGAGCTGATTGGCCCTTTGGATATTTTATAATGTTGCGTAATGCTTTATGGATCAATGAATGTCATTAAACTTGATTTTATGGAATGTCACTATTTAATCTCACAAACACGAAAATAACAATATTTGAATTAAACAAAAACTATCTTGTATTAATTGGATTTTTATAGTTCCAACGAACCTTATAATGAAGAGGCTACTAAAACTTGAGGGCTTAGAAAATGATGTACTCAGAGAAATTTTATGTCACCTTTCATCTAAAGATAAAGTTAAATTACTTTTATGCTGTAAAAGATGGAATAGAGTACTACTACCACTATTATGGGAAAATATGACTCCGAGCTACAGTTATTATTATAGGAAGCAGATGTATACTAGTTTTAGAAAATACGGTCATTATATTAAATATTTGGATCTCAAAACATTTGTAAATTTACCAATCCACTCTTCAGTTTATCCAAATTGTAACAAGCTTTATTTATCTTTAGACAATTATTTAAAAAACAAAATCCATTTTGAAAGTAGTCAGCTAACAGGTCTTTACTATACTAATTTTATTGACGATATGAAAACAGAGGACTATATACTTAAGAATGAGGTTTGTATAGAAAAGATATTCCAAAATCTAAAGTATTTTAAAATTCATAACTTAAGTATATATTTCAAAATATCAATCATACCATTATTACCATCAAATCTAAGCTCATTAGTAATCACTGACAGCTATGATAGTAGAGTGCCATATTTTGAATTCATGATAAATAAGTTCGATAATTTAAAGGTGCTTAAATTAATTAATATTGAGCTTGGATTTAGGGATTTTATTTGTTTTCTAAATAAATCATTTCCTGAATTAGATAGGTTACATATGGAAGATATAATTGTTGAAGATTTGGAAGATTTAGAACAAATGTGTATAAATTTAAATAACTACCCAAAGCTAATGACACTCTACTACCAAGGAAGTTATATGTTATTATTTAATGGTACATCAAATTTAAAAGAACTGGTACTAAGTGCAGTTAGCTTAGAAAATACGCCTATAAATAAAGAGAAATTTCCAAAGTTGAATCAATTAACTTTGAATTATTGTGTCGATATTTCATCAAAGCAATTCTATTTGATATTTAACATGTCAACGATTACCTATTTAAACTTATTAATGTACAATCATTTAGTGCTTTTAATTAAAGAAATTTACCCAAAAAATAACACAAATATAATTTCACTAAAAATTGTTAACCCTGTTTTAGATGCCAATTTCTTTAATTTTTTATATACATCATGCCCTATCCTATGTAACCTTGAAATAATAGACTGTGAATTTAAAAATGACATATCATTTTCAGATCATAAAATAATAAGGTATACTAATTTGACAAACGTAATAGTTAAGTTTTATAGTTATCCAATTGTAAATAGTTTTATTAACTATGCTTTAAAACATTTTAAAAATATTAAAATGTTTAGAATTTCAAATATAAGTAAAAGTGTACAAACTGTTTAAATGGTTCTGATGTTATTTATAATAAAGATATCTTTAATTAATTTTCTAGTTTTTGATTTTTTTCAGAAGCTTTGCTAAGAATCTATTTTAAAAGTAACTGTAGTATTGATCTTGTTACAAAATTCACTATTATTTTTGATAGCTAACCTTTAAACAATAGTTTCTGTGACCTAACATCACAAATGTATTGAATATCTCTAATATAAAATTTAGAATTGCTAAATTAAAAACTATTTTCTATTATTCCTCATTATTTATTAAATTATCAATAATTTTTATAAAATGGGGGTGTATTTTTGTGTTTAAAGATTTTACCAACAATTTTTCTACTCAAATAGTGCTTAAAAGATAGAAAAAGCAATGAACCCAAAAAAACATCCTTAAATATTTGTATAGATTGAAATACTATGTAGTAAATATTAAAGCATATTTATCATATTATTATCAGCTAGTTATTAAGGGTGTTAGCATAATATATCAAAATGCCTTTTTTATCTATTGCTCACTTCTTGATAAAGTTGGAAGCCATTATTGAAAAGGTATCTCTCTATCATGAAAGATTAAGAAATATCTGAGAAATATATGCGGATGTATCTTTATATAAGAGTTTTACTAGCAACTTTTCCACTTAAATAGCGCTTAAAAGATAGAAAAACAATGAAGCCAAAAAAAACATTCTCATATTTTTTAAATATGATTACGATTTTTTGTGTACTTTAAAAAAGCAAAGCTCCCAACTGTTTTTTTCTAATAAATAGTAAAAACATGAGGTAAAGGAGAACATACCAGGTTATTAGAATGTAAACTTTAGGTAAGAGCTCCGATTTGGCTAAACTATCTTCGGCTTTAGATAGATCAATTCATAACGGACTCAATTTCCGTTTCGTATAAACTATGCCAAGCAAAAGAAGGTGAAGAAACTGGAAAAAGACCAGCTTCATTATTGGTTGAGAGTTGAGCGTAATATGATGATTTGATTTTTTTAAGGACATGATATAATTTCATTTAGGGGTATAGAGCAATCATACACTTTAAGTATTATTTATTCACTTGTCTTTCTATCTTGAAAAAATTAAGTAAGCAACAAAAAAGTATAACTTTGAGATAAGTCTCATAACGTATTATAATAAGTTTATACAGCAATATAAACTACTATAGAGGAAATCACAAACAGCACTAATGTTGAAAAGTCTATTGCTAAAAACATTAATAAACTTTCAAGAATAATGTTTGATTCTAATTTTAAAAGAGATATCGCTAATCTCATCCTTATCTAACCCAATGTTATAATCTTTAAAGCCAATAGTTTGAGATAATAAAAAATTCAAGTTTTATAAATAAATGTCTATCTCTTATCTATTTTCAAATGTTTTTTAATTTTTACTTAATAAAATAGCTTATATAAGATATAAATTATTTTAATTTAAAACTTTTTACCATTGTTCCTAATAATATAATGTAAAAACAACGGGTAAAATGGTTATTTTAAACAATAAAATAGAAGTTATTAAATAGTTGAAGCCAAATTTAATTGATCTAATTTAATTATTAGCCTATAATTAAAAATTTGAAAAATTACAATCTTTAGAACAATATCCCTTAATAAAATATATTCCCAGGCATATAAACCTTATAAAAGTGAAAAAATCCATTTTATACAAAATCAACTTTTGTCCTTTTTTCTAAAAAATGGTTTCAATAACTGATTTCACCACCATAAACCACTGGAAAGAATTACCATTATCACAATGGTATCCTTACTTCAACCATCAACCTACTGCTATCTTTATAGCCATCACCTATTTAATAACTGTAAAATCGTGTACCGAATACATTAAAAAACAAGCAGCAAAGGATTCGAAGACAAGCGGTGCCTTTAAAGCCTTCATGTTACTACATAATCTTGCCTTAGCTATTTACTCCTTCGCTACTTTTGCTTCCTTATTTATAACTATCTACACTGCTGTATCCAACAGTGACTCTCTCTACGACACTTATTGCGACAAAAACCAAGTTGTATGGACTCAAAGTCTTTATTTTAACACTTGGTTATTTTACTTATCGAAATACTGGGAGTTTATCGACACTTTAATTCTAATCGTCAAAAACAAAGTCCCTTCTCTTTTACAATGCTATCACCACTCTGGTGCCGTTCTTGGTATGTTTTATCTGTTTAACAGTTCTAGTCCTGGTGCTTGGATCTTTGTATTGTTAAATTCATTGATCCACACTATCATGTACATGTATTATTTTTTCACTATTTTGGGATATAGACCAAAGTTTAAGAAGTATATTACGGGCCTTCAACTTACTCAATTCGTTGTTGGGTCTTGTTTAGCGATACCTTACTTTATTTGGCCAGAGTGTATTTCTTTAAAGCAAAAGTTGGCTATAGCTTTTAATTTAGTTTATGTCGTACCACTTATATATCTATTTATGAAGTTTGCCAAGGAAACTTATACAGTGAAGAATAAGAAAAATTAATAGGATTATTTTGGTTTTAATAAAAAATATATATTAAGCTAATTTTATAAATGTTAACAGTTTTGCTTGATTTTATGAATATTGATTAAATTATATTAGTAGTGTAATGATCATCTCTTTTAATCAATCTAAAAAAACATTTAAGTAAGCTATAACCTTATAAGAAAATGAACGGAACGAATATCTAAAGCAACTATTTGAAATACATTATAATAGATTATACATTATTTTAAATTTTGACTTCTGATTTCAATTAAATTCTCGAGCACAATTTTTCCGGCCAATCATTCTTAAAATTATTTCAAACTCAAAAAAATTCTACTTTATTAAGGATTAAAATTGTCATACTTCAACTTAATGGTATCTAATTCCACCACTGTATAATGTGAATTTACATTGAGATCACTCTGTAATTTTCTTAGACTTTCAGAATTAGCTTTCAATTCCAACGTGACCTCTTTGAAGGCAGTACTATAACTTATTTGTTGAAACTGAAGCTTTTCTTTAAATAGCTTTAAACTTGAAGTGTTAGACTCTCCAATTTTCGAGGTGATTCTAGTAAGGTTTAAAGAGGCAACTCCTAATAAATAGTTAGGCTGGATAAAGTTATATAAGTAATAAATACCATATTCCATCATCATCAATAATGCTAATAAACCCAACCCTTTACCGCGGTAGGATTTTTCTATTAAATGAATTTTAGCAGGTTGTATTTGAAGATTTAACTTAGTTACCAGCTACCATAATCTCTATTTCGGCGCTATTCTTATCCTCAAAGTCATTCAAGAAGAGATTAACGTCACCGATTATTTCTATATTCAACTATAGTTAGTTTTTATCCTTTAATTTTAGAAATTATTTAAAAACACTAGAAATAAAACTTACTTCCTTTTATTTGAGTTGTATCATTCGATTCATTAATCAATTCTTCCTTTTCAGCAACAAATAAAATAAATGTACACTCTATAAAGTAATTAAATCATTTCACCTGTTATTCTATTTGTACTTACTATCTTCATCTTCCCTCCAACTATCTTGCATCTGATACTCTTCTTCTAAGCTTAAAGGTTCTGATGCAGTCAATTCTAAAACATCGATTATTATCACTATCTCTTATACATTCACAAATAACAAACCTAATAATTCTTCAGTTTTCATCCATTGATGATACTGTGGAACATGCTCTTTTAAATAAGGGATCAGCCACAATCTATCGTTTTTCTTGATTTTTATTAGTTGTTGTTATTATTGCTTATTAAATTTACTAATATCGTGTTGCTATTAATTAACATTTTGTCTAAAAATAATGAAACTGAGAAGTTAAAAGGTTTTAATTTTATCAAAATAAGCTTATCTTAATTTACTAAAAATGCTAATTTTTAAAAATGAACTTTATATTGATAAATTTCAACAATTAATGACTAAAATAACTTTAATATCATCAAGTTATAATATTATTTGGATAATGGTAATACTATCTAGTAGAATTAATAGCATCTAACAACCTTGTAAATAAATCCAATATAAATGGCCACAAAGAGGGTAAGTGGGATAGCAGTATAGACATTAAAAGCGAGATGATAAAACAAATTAAAGATTAGGAACCCATTAAAACCTAAAAGCACAACAGCGACAAGATAATATGCATATAAACTTGTTTTCGATAGAACAAACTGTTTACCCATAACAGTAACATCTCCAAGCAAAGCAAGCAAGGGTATAAGGGCAAATGGGAGTTGTAGTGATTGTAAGGTATTTAAATACTCACCTAAGGTATCTAAATAATCTTTTGCTAGGATAGCAACCAAGATAGATGGAATCAAAGCAATGCTTCTTGTCAATAAAACTCGTTTCCAAGGTGTTATAGAGAACTTCCAAAACCCTTCCATAACATATTGACCTGCCAAAGTACCTGTCATCGTTGACGACTGACCAGCAGCTAGAAGCCCTATTGCCCAGATGTACTTCGCTTTATCACCTAACGTGTTAGCTAGTGCCTCGGCAGCGTCTGCTAAGCCAACGTTATATTTTGGCACGCTTCCATTATTGTAATAGAAAACTTTAGCAAACACTACCATTAACGCAAGGTTAATTAAAAAAGAAATAAACAAAGCAAGTCCAGACTCAATAAATAAATACTTATTTGCCAGCTTAACTTGCTTTTTTTCTAAATCTACTCGACATACTTCCTTTCCAGAAGCTAAAGCAGAGTGTAAATATATATTATGTGGCATTATAACTAGTTTAAGAAGATTAATTCAACTCTTAAAAACAAGAGGTTTAAATACTTACTAGCTCCAACCATAGCTACTGCTTGGATAACCGCATACTTAGGAATGTTTGGCACCAATAAGCCCTCCATCACCAATTTTGGATCCGGATTTGCCAAAAACATTTCAAAACAAAAACAAATAGCCATAACTCCAATCAAACTCATAAAAAAAGACTCCAGCTTATTCATCCCATATCTATGTAAAGCAAGAAATGTAAATGTATCTAACACTGTAATGATTACTCCCAACCAAAGTGGGAAGTTGAATAAAATATTAAAAGCTATAGCTGTACCCACCACTTCTTGTATATCACTACCTATAATCGCTAGTTCACACATAATCCATAACATCTTTGCAATTGGTTTCGGGTATCGGATACGAATATGTTCTGCTAGATGTTTACCTGTCACAATACCTAATTGGGAGGCAAGATTTTGGATCATCAAACCCAAAAAATGCGCCCAAAAAAGGATCCAGAGTAGGCTTTTTAAATATATAAGGTTTTCCTACTTATAAAAGCTTTAATTTTAATTACCTATTTCCACACAGTGCTGCTGCTTGTAGATCTGACTCTAAATTACCTGGATCAAGATAGGCAATGGACCTGATAGCAGTTTAATCAAAGATTACATATACTTTATTTTTTCACTTACATTAACCATCCTGGTCCTGAAAATAACCAGAAATTCTTTAAACCAAATTCTCTTTGTAGTAGATTAGCATCTTTGTTAGCGAACGAATATTCACGTATGCTTTTCCTCTTTTTTATATTTGGTTTTGAATTAATATAGTATACGTCCGGTAGTTCTAATAGCTTGCTCGTTTCTTGTTCAGATTGTTGCGAGCCCATTTTTGGTCTTGATTTTAAGTGTGTTGCATCGCTAGAATGCATTTTGGTTTAAAAGTATATCATTGTTGAGCCTAAAATAAAACTTGTTTTAGATAGGAGTTTTAATTGGATTGGTTCGAGATTTAAAGAATTTAGTAAATTAAATGTATTCTGTTGATTTTATCCTAAAACGGAAGAATCATAATAAATATTCATTTTAATTATTTATCATAACGATAACAATCATATTTAATTATCTGTATCTTTAAATTAAATTTTATTCTTTTGTAATTTACAATTAAAAATATTCAAAATCAAATTTAATTACTATAAACTAAAAGCCTGTAAGTTAAACTCTATCTCTATTACATTTTATCCACTGTTTTTAATCCCAACACAGCAAGGCCATTCTCAAGTGTTTGTTTAGTAGCCCAAAACAATAACCATCTAGCTTTACTCAACTCAATATCATTTAAACCTTTAACTCTAAGCTGTTCATTGGCTTGGATAGAAACGCGTGATAGTTGTAGCAAATATTGAGCAATTGTACATGGCTCAAAATTTATCTGAGCTTGTGCTATGACATTTGGAAATTGGGCTAAAAGATAAGCTAGTTCAAATGCAATAGGTTCAATTAGCAGATCAAAATTAATTTCCTTTGTTAATGGGATTTGAGCTTTTCTTTCAATACTATGAATTAAAGTGTTATTAACAATTATTTAATTGCTTTGGTAATTGTATATACTTACCCACAAATCTTAGCATAAGAATATAACAAATAAACTCCGGTATCTCCTTTATGGTCTAACATTCTATTCCAATCAAATTGATAATCCTTATTCCTCTTTGCCAAAAAATCTTGAATCTTTATACCTGCTGTAGCGATCTGATCGGAAATAAAATCCTGTTCTTGCTTATCAATACTATTCTCATCTTTCATAATCTCCATAGTTTTACCCTTACACCTTTCTAAAATATCTTTTAAAAATATAGTATTTCCTTTTCTCGTAGAAACTCCTATCACTCTACCAAACCCAATGTGCACTAAATTTTTATGCCATCCTTGACTAATATCAAGCTGATACTTTTCTTTGATTTTGTTTTCAATAACTGGATGGATTAACTCAATAACCTTAAATACTTGTCTCATATATAAATTTTGTTCGTTACCAACCACATAAATCATCTTATCAAAGTTTAACTCAATTTTTCTCTTAATAATCGTAGCTATGTCCCTCATCAGATATAAACTAGTACCATCCTTTTTTATCAATATTGGTTGACCCAATTCGTAATCGGTTAAGTCTATAAACATAGCCCCTTCTCTTTTTTTAACTAAGTTGCTGTCTTTTAAGCACTCTAAAGCCAAGTTTAAATACTCGTTGCTTTCCCTTTCTCCAGAATAGATATCAAAATCAATATTTAATTTTCTATAAAGTTCTTTAAAACTTTTTAAACTTAAATCATGAAACCATTGCCACTGCTTTAACATATCTTCATCTCCTTATTTAATATGTTAATCGAATTATTCTTTAAAGCTATTTTTTATTGTCTTACCTTGTTCCAACAACTTGAAATATTCTTGAGCTTTAATCGAAACACTTTCGTCTGATTCTTTTAACTGGTTGATCTTAACGTATACTTCATATAAATGCAACATTGGATCATCTTTTAGCTTTCCTACATCTCCAAACTTTTCAAACCCTAAAACTAATAAACCTATCGAAATCTTTTAATTAAATATAATAACAACTAATGTTAGCTTACCATACTGTTTCCCCCAATCTCCTAGATAATTAATGGTTACCAACTCGCTTTTCGAACTATTAAATCTGATCAAATTCGATATAAACTGTCCCAAAATGCTAGATCGTAAGTGTCCAATATGAAATGGTTTAGCTATATTGGGACTTGAGTATTCCACAACTACTTTTTTATCCTTATATCCATCTTCCAACCAACTATTATGATCCCATTCACTTGGTATTCCATAAACTTCCCTTTTATCATAGATATCAGTTAATATGTCCTTTAACAATCCTCTCTGACTTAACTCGAAGTTTAAAAATGGGCCCAGTTGAGATGTCCTTAACGAGTAAGAATGGAGCGTCTTTTCTAAATGCGATTGGACATCGCTTATATCCACTGAAGTTAACTTTTTGAGTTGAGGTAAAGAAATGCTAAATTGACCATGGGCTTTATTCTTTGGGACCATAAGTAGAGGCTTGAGGCTCTGTTTTGGGATCGAGCTCGCTTGGCTTAAACCTTCAATGATCGATTTTCGTATGTGAGAAAGTGCCATTTGAGAGTCTTTTGTTTGGGCGCTATTCTAGTTTAATTAATTAAATTACAAAGATTAACTCGAAAATTTTGATTTGACTTTCTGACCTTGAGTTTTTTAAAAGAATTCGAAATGAAAAGAAAATCAAAAGATAATGAAACTCAAAAATGTAAAACTTAAAATAACACTTAAAATTAATGAAAGACATACTAAGTCCAATACCCAAAGCCCAAAAAAACAAAACTGAAGTCCCAGTAAAAGAGATAACATCTAAAGTATCGGGTGCCGTATACTGGTTAATGAAATCTGAGCCTGAAACTCGACTAGTTAAAGGAAAGGATGTGAGGTTTAGGTAAACTAAGATAGTCCTTCAATAGATATTTATATTAAAAATAATAAAAGCATTGATGATTTAAAACATAGTAAGGATAGTAAAACGAGTTGGGAGGGAGTGGTACTTTATTTATTGAGTTTAAGTTACTATTTTTTCTAACTGAGTTAATTATATAGCGGAATTATGAAGCAAGGAACTTTATGAGAGATAAGATGAAGTTGGGGGATACTGTAATTTGAAATAAGCTGTCAAGTACTAAATATTAATTCATCTACTAGGTACTATTTTATCATTCTAATTGTAAGGTTCCTGGTATTATTGGATTGGCTAAAGTAAAAGATATTTATTTTTTGGAATGGAATTAAATTTATTGTTTTGTTTAGGTGGTCAAAACAGGGTATCCAGATGGTAAGTTAATATATTGAATACAAAATCAAAAGCTGATTAAGCCGCTTTTTGAAAAGAAACTGCGACTGATCCCAATCACCCTTACTTTGATAAGCGTATTAAAGATGGTCAGAATCCATGGTATAAAGTGGCTATTTATTTATTATTGATACAAGTTGTACTTATATATATTAGGTAGATATCCAATTTGCAGAAAAGTTTGATGAGATAATATCATTAAAAACATTAAAGTCATATAGAGATAAAGAAGTTTTTAGTGAATTAAGTTTATTCAAAAGAGCTCAATTATCTATACAAAAAGTAACCCAAGCTCAATTTGATTTTATCATGAGTTTAAAAGCGGAAGGAGGTAGCCAAAAAGGATAAAATAATTTTTGATCAGTTTTTTTTAATAATTTTTTTTTAATAATTAGTGAATAAAAACAAATTTATTACTATATTTTATTTTAAATATAATTCGTGTAGTAGCATTCTTCAAATTAATCTACATTATATCCTATTTAATACGTACATAGATTACTTGGGTATTTTAATTTTAATTAAAATACAGATCAAACAAAACCAAAGATACAATCAAATGGTTTTTTTAAAACTATAAATCATAGTATAAAAATATTTTATGTTATAATGCAAAAAATATTCAGTTTTAAAACTTTGGGGCATGGTCTCGTATAAAGACCTTGACACTCTCCTAGAACTGCACTCTTGCTTTCCAATATGGTTGAGCCAAAATTCTTAAACTATACAGTCTCCAAAGCTTATCATTTTTTTGGTAACCAAAGAACAATTAAATCAATTATTTTTTAGTTCTATCTAAATTCCAACAAAAATCTTTAAATCCCAAAATATTCCAAGCGAGCCAATCATTATTTCTATGATTTAATTTGTTGAACTACTTCGACTCGAATAGTCAACAGAAAAAAGTTTTACCATTTACTCAACTTTAGTATAGCAGCCATGCCTCCAAAGAAAGTCGTTAAAGAAGAAAAATTATTATTAGGCCGTCCAGGTAACAATTTAAAGATAGGTGTAGTTGGTATGCCCAACGTGGGAAAATCTACTTTTTTCAATGCTATCACCAACTCTGCTGCTCCAGCTGAAAACTTTCCTTTCTGTACCATTGGTAAGTTGATTTGAAATATTTTAATATATTGTTTAGCTAACTCTATTTTAATAGATCCTGAAGAAGCTCGTGTAGCTGTCCCAGATGAAAGAATGGACTGGATGACTGCCAATATGAAGCCAACGAATACTATCCCAGCTTATTTGACTGTAATTGATATTGCTGGTTTAGTCAAAGGAGCTGCTGGTGGTGCTGGTTTAGGAAATGCTTTCTTAAGTCATGTTCGTGCTGTCGATGCCATCTTTCATGTCTGCCGTGCATTCAATGATGCTGATGTTATTCACGTTGAAGGTGAATTAGATCCCATCAGAGATTTAGAGATTATTCATGAAGAATTAAGACTTAAGGATATCGAGTTTATTAATAAACATATTGAAGGTCTTAAAAAGGCCTTAAGGTCCTCAACCGATAAAGCTAAGAAGGAAGAGTTGGTAAATTTATTTTCAATGCAAAATAAGAAAGGATGATAATATTTGTTTTTTTAGGAAACTACTGAAAAGGTATTAAACTGGGTCGAAGTAGAAAAGAAGGATGTTCGTAGTGGCAACTGGAGCAATAAAGAGGTTGAAGTGATCAATACTCTTCTTTTACTTAGTGCTAAGCCAGTCATCTACTTAGCCAATTGTAGTCCTAATGATTATGTTAGAAAGAAGAATAAGTGGTAAGCTAAAACTAATGGAAAAGTAATTAAAATATTAATCACCAATCCCCATGTTTAGGTTGGCTAAAATTAAAGCTTGGATTGATGCCAATAACCCAGGAGATCTTTTAATTCCATTCAGTGCTGCTTTAGAATATGATGTAAGTTTTTATTATATAACTATCTGATGTAAGTTGAAATAAATTATTTTAGCTTTCAATGGCAACTAAAGAAGAAAGAGAAGAAAAATTAAAAGAGTTAGGTACAGTATCTGCTTTCCCAAAGATTATCACTTCCGGTTACTCTGCTTTACAATTGTTTTATTATTTCACTTATGGACCCAAAGAAGTAAGAGCTTGGACTGTTAGAGTAAGTTTTCAATTATCATAGCTAGTAGTCAAATGTTGATTTTGTTATTAATAGAAAGGTTCAAAAGCACCACAAGCTGCTGGAGTAATTCATACTGATTTCGAACGTGGATTTATTATGGCTGAAATAATGAAATACAAAGATCTTCATGAGCTAGGTACTGAAGCTGCAGTTAAAGCAGCTGGCAAATACTTGCAAAAGGGTAAAGACTATATCGTTGAAGATGGGGATATTATTTTCTTTAAATTTAACGTTACAGCACCTGCTAAAAAGAAATAGATAAATAAATAAATATTTGGAAATTAATTAACAATATTGTTTCTTATTATTCTTTTCTAAGATTAATTTTAAATTTATTTCATTTATGTATAAAAACCGTGGATTATTTAAATAGTTCTTTATCGCGAGGATACACTTACTCTCTAATTTCGTGATCCTTAGCCCTTTCTTCTTTTTTAATTGGTGGATAAGGGAATGCAGTCCCGTTGGGGTTCCTTACGGGTGCTGAAAAAGGTCCCACATAATTTGAATTAATAGAAGCGTTGTCTTTAGGTTGAATCGAAGATAATGTAGTGCCGTTATTATTATTACTCATTGTTGGTAGAATAGTATTAAAGGGAGCTTGAGGCTGAGGTTGGCTTTTAAGCTGGTTGTTCGCTCTCACTTTATTCCTTAATGCCTTCATCACATGCTCATGGCTCATCTTGCGTTTTGGAATCAAATCTTTCTGCTCAGTGATGGACTCAGAAGACTTACCGATCAATTGTGGATACTGAATCCTCGGTAATTTATTATCAGGGGAGTTGGAATGGATCCTGCTGGTATCAATTTTAGGCAATGTAATTGGGGTTATGTTTGTTTGATGGTTATTATTGAAAAATCTTTTATCTTTAATTTCAGGTAGTTTAATATCTTGCTTATGCTTTAGTTGTGTTATCTCATACTCTATCTTACGGTTCTCTAATTTTATCAACTCGGTGTTATACTTCACTTCTTCGGCTAATAACTTTATATTTTATTATTTATTTTCATTTTAATTTGCTATTGTAGCTTACTTTATCCTCTTCTTGTTTGCTTGCTAACACATGCTTCAATAGCTCTCTATCACTATCATACTCTCTTAATAAATTGCTTAATAACGATTTACTCCCATTCACTCTGTTTTGGTTTCGTTCCATTTTTTATTTGTTTCTTAATAAAAAGTAATTCTTAAATTTAAAGTGTTGTTTTTTTATTTGGTCTTAATTTCCTAATTGGTCTAGTTTGCTTCCAGTTGTTGTGATCTTTTCATTATTTTATAATAAAGTTAACCATGTAGGATGAATTTTTATTGGCTGTGATTGGATGATTCCTGATTTATTAAAGTATAATATTTTATTATTGAGTTTAAATTTAATCAAAAAAATAAAATACAATTAAATTAAAGGATTTAGGAATTAATCAGAATATTAGATTTTTATTAATTTATTTTATTGCTTAATGATTTTGAAATTTTGTTTGTTTGCCGAACTTCAATTCTGTTAAATACTCAAGTGATACAATCAAATTAGTAGTGATATTTATATGATTGTAATCATAATTGTAATAAAGTATATATAAAATCCTAATAATTTTATAATTAATATGTAAAAAATGTTTTTTGAAACAGTAAAAGACAATGAAAGTATACAAACATTATGGTTATTGGGCAACCTGAGCAAGGCTCAGATACGCCTTTTAAGTAAAAAGAAGATTAAAAAAGAATTAAACATTGGTGAAGTTTTACAATTAATTAGAGACTCTGAATGGGACTTAAAACACCAAATAATTTTATTACTGGGATTAATAAGATACTATATGTTCCAAATCGAAAAGATGGACACTAAATACTCTCAATTGAAGCAAGATATATTTAGGTCGGTTTTATTACCTACCTTAGAAAGGAATAATACATCAAAGTTTACTACTTTAAAGTAAGTTTTAATCCCGTTTTATTATTATCGTTAACAGTTTCCATTACATAAGCTATGAAGACCTCACCTTGTTAACTTCAAAATTGTACTACTTACCTTTTCCTGATCTTGAGATCACATTACCCGAGGAAGAGACCAAGCATGATTGGAGTATAGAATCTATTCGATTACTGGAACCTAGAGAAACAGTAGAAATTGGTCGGATTGAACCGGATGAATTCAACTGGACTTTAGATTACTATGGAAATGTATTGGAACCAACTTCTCCAATTGATTTTGGCCCAATTCTTAGCTCCCCAACCTTTGAGCCTATAAGTGTTCCTCAAATTGAGCTTGAAACATTGCCACTATTAGCAATAGAAGAGGAGGCTAAAGATATTGAAGTCCCAAAAAAATTTAGAAGTAATATGGATAGGAGTACTATACTAGATCAAGAGGCAGTTTTTAAAGTAGATGAAAGTGCCATTGAGAATTTTGTATGTGGTTTTTGTGTTATTGGGCTACATCTGATTAAATGCTTAACTAGGAATTGAAACGAAAAATCAAACAAGCGTGTAATGCCTTACTTTTTAACATAGGCTTAGCTACCCCTATTGAATATTATAACAATTTATTTCGTGATAGTATTAAAAAACTGAAGTTGGAAGAAGGTATTAGTTTTATTAAATAGTAATACTTACTCTTTTATTTTTTTTAGTATCCCCGATTGGCTCGACTGTTTCTAGAGGTATTAGATTATAGCTTTATATTAATTTATGTTAATTTTATTCTAGAATATGGAATGGTAACCATTAGTTAATACAGTCTATTATTTATTTAGGAAAACTAGGAATTACCCGAATATCCATCTTACAGCCCAGAAGTAGCAAGAGAAAGGGTCTCATTTGATACTACTCGTTACCCTTGGAATGTGGATATTAGTGAAATCTTAGGTATATCTATTTAGTTTATTCTATAATGATGCACTTTCTCTATTTTAGACCAACCCCTAGAAACTCCTAGGATTAGCTTAACGCCTGTTTCATTCCCTGAGAGGTACTTTTATAATCATAATCTATATAATCACTATAGGAATTAGAGAGTCCATTGAGGACATTATACCACCCTTGGTCCATGAAGATCAAATTAATATTTTAGTAGAAAAGGCAGCTTTGGTTCCAAATTATCATCAGTTTCAAGGTAAATTCTTTAGATAAATTTACTATGAAATTTCTAATATTCTTAGCCTTGCCTCAACAGCAACTAGCAGATAATCAACTCTACTATTCATTAACCCATGAAGATCTTAACTTAGATAATGAAACCACTAACTTTTTATCTTTTTTGAAATTTCAACCAGTGACACAACCTCTTTCAATGTCCTCCTTGTTTGATGCCCCTACCACAGATAAAATTACTGCTTCTACGGCTTTTTACCTCATCCTAAGTAAGCTTTCGTCCACCTCTATTTTACGTTAATAACCCTATTTTAGGCCTGAAATCAAATGCTCTGATTGAGGTTGAGCAGAGAGAACCCTATGGAGATATTGAAATTGATCTGAACATTTTTTAGACTACTGTGGTAGAGTTCGAGGTATTCGATTAGCTATTTATAAACTTTATTATGAGTTTTATCAAAACTTGGCTATTTTGATTGCTTTTTACACTTAAATTTCAGACTTAAAATTAAAACTACAGCTATTGAAGCTCTTTTCCAACTTTAGAAGTAATTTTTATATTTAAATTATTTGTACAAATAATTTTTAATCCTAGATGTTTATTTTTTGAACTGTTATAATATAAATTTTTACCCTAAATAAGCAGTTAACTAGGTCTCAAAAGAACTGTAACAACTGCAAAGTCAACTTAAACTACTAATTCTAAATGCGCTAAAACTGAATCTAAATAGTCGTATTTTTAGAAAATTTTGTATCGTTTAAGAATTCTTAAAGTTTCGTTTTAAGTTCCTGATTGGAAAATACCTCATTTGTACAAAATTGATCCTGAATGCGCTCCCCTGCCATTCAAATTTGGTCTAAAAACTATTTGAAATTTGAAAAATTCTTGTTTGTTTTGCTACTAACAAAAACTATTTTTGACAATGTGGAATATAAAACCCAACTCAAGACTAAATAGTTCACCCTCACTAAAAGGAAGCAATATACAGGGATTACAAGGTCAAAGCAGTATAGCTCCAAACTCAAAAAAACGGAAAGCGGAATTTGAGTCTCAAGAAAAAGGCATAGAATGCCCCATCCAAGTTTACATACGGTGCCGAGGAGGCCATCAACATACAGGAAATAAAATAGGAACTGAATTGATAGGGAATAGTGAACTACAATGTAAAGAAGGCAATAGCAGACATTCCGAAATTAAGTTCAAATTTGATCAAATATTTAATCCTCACATTTGTCAAGAAGCTATCTTTAACGAAGTTGCTTTGCCTATGATAGATGAAGCTCTTTGTGGATTAAATTCTACTTTATTTGCTTATGGCCAAACAGGTACTGGGAAAACATACACAATGGAAGGGGCACTTGGTCAAATTGGTATTCTTCCAGAGACAAACGCCGGAATCATTCCAAGGGTTTTACATCAACTTTATAAAAGGCTTGATAGTATGGAGTTGCCTTCAAAATATGTTATAAAAATATCGATGCTTGAAATTTATAATGAGGAAATCTATGATCTTCTTTCAATTAAAGATGCAACTAAACCAAACTCAAAAATTATTTTAAATAAAGTTTCAAATCAAGACCTGATCATTAAAGGGTTAACAGAAAAGATTGCTAATACACCAGATGAAGCAATTGAATTCCTCAGACAAGGCTCAAATATTCGCCACACTGCTTCAACTAAATTAAACAAAAGCTCAAGGTAATAATTTACTTCTTTATTCAACTGATAATAATTTTTTTAGTCGTTCACACTCTATTTATACTATTAGTATTAAAGTGAATAAAAAAACAGAAGCCAGTGACCATTTTATAAATGGCAAGCTATATCTAGTTGATCTTGCTGGCTCAGAAGATATTTCACGATCTGGCACTGAAAAGGTTCAAGCAGCTGAAGCGGGCAAAATCAATCGATCTTTACTTACTTTAGGTAAAATTATAAAGGGGCTCTCTGAAAAAAGTACTTCAGGTTTAGTTAAGCTACCATTTAGGTAAATTCTTTACTTTATTTTTAAACTATGATAGAAATATGATATTAATGTTTAGAGAGAGTAAATTGACTCGTATCCTTGAAGATTCATTAGGAGGGGGTACAAAAACACGGATGATAGCAACAATTTCTTTGCTTGAAAACGATTTAAAGGAAACTATCAATACACTTAAGTATGCCACACAAGCGAAATACATAAAAAACAAGCCTAAACACAATGTCACTATTGATGAAACTGCTCTTTATATTGAGTATAAGAATGAAAATATGATGTTAAAAGATGATTTAAAAGATAATCGAGAAAAAAATGGAGTATATCTATCTAAAGCCAAGCATGACAAGATAGTAGAAACTATGAAGGCATTATCTAGTGACAAGTCAAGGCTCGAAACTTTTAACCAGGATTTTGAAGCAAAATTGCGAGAAGAAAGGGAATTGAGATTTAGAATTGAAGATGAGTATAAAAAGTTACTAAGCGACAAAGAAGATAAACTCAATAAAGCCCTTATAGAAGTTGTATCATTAAAAAAACAGAATCAAATTCAAATGGCAAACAAAGTTCAGTCAGATAAAGCTATAAATGCACTATTAAATCAGATAAAAAATAAATGTAAGGAACTGGAGAGAGTTCATGGAATCACCCAAAATATTAATGAAACAGGAGGGTCAGGCAATACTTTAAGTGATGAAATCAGTGATCAACTATTTGCTAACTCTGATGGGACAAATCAAGGAGTTAATGATTTATTAGCAGATCGATTTGAATTAAAAAATAATTTAAAAGATTTATTAAGTTTATTAAAAATAAACTCAAGTGATAGCAAGTATGCTATAACTCGATTAATTGAGAATTTAGATACTACTCCTTCAATTGAAAACAATCAAGCTGAAGGAATTTTAGAGTCATCTAGTACTTACATCAAAGAGCTTGGACAAGCTACCATAGATCTTTTCGAACTTCTTGATGAACAAACTCCTATTACATGCACTTCACTTACTAAAATTATATCCGATCAGGATAAAAACACAATGGATTTGTTTAATAGTATATTAACAAAGTATAATAAGCTGCAGACATGGACTAAGGATTTAGTAAGTCATTCAAATAGTATTATAAAAAAGAAGATTGAGGAAACCACCCATCCTTTACTTGAAATAAAAAAGCTATATGATGCCAAGATTCAAGTTTATAAAGAACAATATGCAAAACTAGTCGAATATTTAGAAAATTCGGTGGTCTCTCATACTTCACAAAAAGCACAATTAGTATATGAAATAGCAAATCTTCTCGAAAGATACACACATTATGAACATAATGAAATTTCAGATTTAGTCCACGAAAGCAAGGTAATATTGTTGGAAAAGGAAGAAGAAAGCACTAAATTTCGCAAAGAGCCCGTCAATGAATCAAAGGACTTTGATACAAATCGACAAGATTGTAATGGACAAATTTCGCCTTTAGAAAATGGTATCATCATTTCACACAAATCTAACCTTATTAAACTAAAGCAAACAAATGAACCTGATCTACTTAAAAATATTCAATCACAAATTAATGAGTCGGAAAAAAAAATTGAAGAAGCAATTAGAGAAAGATCAGCTAAAAAAGAAACCCCTACTTACAATTCAGATGTTTATGAAGGAAATAACTTGATAAAGGAGCATTCACAAAAGATAAATCAAACCTTAGAAAGCTTAGAATTTAATCATAATATTTTAATGTCTCAACTTAGTGACATAGTAATTGAAAACAAAGACAATTTGGTTAATCTCATAAGTTTGTATATTCATAAATCAATACTTCCACAAGTTGAAACGCTCAACGAGTTTAATAAATCACATGCTAGCCTTACAACGGCTTTTGTTGACAAACATTCTGAGGTAGACACTTTGATTTATTATGTAAATATTTATTAATTTTATCTTTTTAGATTGAGACTACTAACCCAAAACAATATGTTATGAACTCTGAAGGATTACCAAGTGAATTCAATCCAATGATATCTCAAAATTATGGAGCAAATGATATCAATGAAGCTACTTCCATTAAAGAAGGGAGATCTGAACCAACAATCATCGTTGATTCAATTAAAGAAAAAGTGACTGGAGATAATGCTACTGGCTGTAAGAGCTCAAGCCTAAAGACTACGCCTTTAAAAAACAGGCTAAATTCAATTCACCCAGGTCTAGATACTGTCGGACCAATTCGTTCAAGTACCTTAAAGCGTCAGAATATTAACAATAAGCAAACTCAACACTTCTTAGGACGTCCAAAAATTGATTTTTTTAATGCTAGAAAAGATGAACCCAAGAAATAGGGCAGATTTTTGGTCTATTTATTAGTTAGTTCACCAGTCGACAGATTATTGTAATAGTATAGCATCGTTTTAAATGATAGCAAATGTATAAATTTTCATATAAATTATTTTAATAAAATTTTGGATACTTTTTGATGGTTTTAAATATTTAATGTCTTAGTATAAATTCATTTAGAATAATATTTTTGCTATAAGTATGATTAATAAGTTAAAGTGAGAGATAGTAATAGTATGGGGATGTATTTTTTTGTTTAAAAATTTTACTAACAATCTTCTCACTCAAATAGCACTTAAAAAGTGTAAAAGTAATGAAATCAAGAAAACATCCCTATCTTTCCTTTCCCTAAACATGATGAAAAGCTCAGCATTTACTCATAAAATCTTTCACAATCAGCAACATTAAATGATTCTTTACTATTTTGTAAATCTTTTACTCCAACTACTTGTATCCATTTGGTATACATGACTTGAATAGGATTTAATAGTGGAAAGTAGGGTGACAAGCATACTAATTTATGTCCGCTAGATCTAATAATTTCACTAATTCTTAGATGCTTATTTATCCATCCATTATTTGTAATTATTATCCCTTCTGATATGTTCATTCGTGTAATTTTATTAGCTAGTAATCCAATAAATTGATGAAATGATTGAACATTATACGGCTTTGCTTGAGTTTGAACTTCAATTATTTTATGCTTGTTCATAGCACAATGCATTGATACATCTTTTATTTGGGATCCGGCATCAAGCGAAGTAGGATCCTTGGTTCTAAGTGCACATAAACTTTTCACGCATCGTTGCAGAAAACGTTGCTTCATTCAAAAAAGATTTTAGAATCATCCAATCTCATTATTTCATTCACAAAAATACTAGCATAAAAATCTCTCATCTCAAGTATAGTTAAATCATTTTGAGTAATTAGATTCATATACTTAAAAGAAAATTTAAACTTTTTCATACGGAGGCGTATAGCTGTTGTACCTACACTTACCCAATTCATTCAACAGTCTTTATTGTAGTTTCTTTATAAAATAGTACAGTCTTTGTTGATCCAAGCTTGCATAATTTTATCATGGTCTTCGGATATGGCTCTTTTTCTAGGTCCCCTTTTTAGCTCCCTTCTATAATCTTTCCCTTCAATGTACTTATTTACAACAAAACCAACGAAAGCACACTTGAAACCCATTACTTGGGCAATTTCATACATGTGCCATTCATTAACATAAGATTCAACAATCATTTCTCTATTTTCATTGCTAATATATTGATATTTCATTTAAATGTTTAGATAGCGTTCAAATTCAAGTAAGTAACAATTTGATTCTTTTATTTTTTTTAGTGAGATGACCATATTCTTTTATGAATTCAACCCTTTGAGTGCCGGATACCTCAAACTTTTTTGTTCAAATAAATTATGGCGTCAAACTCATTTTATGCCAATTAGATCAATACTTCAAAATTCTGTATCCGAAGGGTTAATTTGATTTGAACCATGCGAGCAATGTTCGTCATAATTGAATTGATTAACAAAGGTTAGCAAACAACGTTGATCTATAGTACTCAAGTAGTTAGAGCAAGTTTATTCAAATTTACATAAAAACTGGTAAATACATTGAAATTGGGAATGACACTCTCATATTCATTTTAGTGTTCAGATAAAATCAAACTCATCAATAAAAAATATATTATAAAGTAACACAAAGCGGTTTATCAAAATGGTTAATTGTAATAAATCCAAATTTATTTAAAGTTAAGTAGGATTTAATTTAAAGAATATAAACATAATTCTTAAGTGTCATTTAAATCCGTAATAGGAAAGCGGAAGCCAACTTCCCAGCCAATAAAATATCAAAAAAATAGCATGAACCAAACTCTACAAATTAAACACTTTAAAAACTAATTTATAGCTTAATTTTTACTTCTACTTTTAATCATGAACTCTTTAGTAGAAACCATAGCCGAGCCCTTAGGGCTAACTAACTTAAGCAAGAATATCCATTACATACTTGGAGCAGCATTTTTTTATCAAATAGTATATTTGTTAGGCGGCTATCTTAGTTCAGTATTTTTCGGCAGAGTATATAATCATTTAGAACCAAAAGTACAAATGAAATGGCGTATAAAGATAACTTCGTTTGTGAATGCAAGTTTGATATCCTATCTTTCTTTTTCACTTTTATTCGATGAGCATTTGCAAAAGGATAAGGTATTTAATTCAACTGACTATTCTGAGTTTGTTTATTCAATGGCTTGTGGGTAAGGATTTGTTTCAATTTCAAGTCTACCTTATTGATTTTTTTAGATATTTTTTATGGGATATTGTGTATGCTATAGTGGAAGGCCAAGGCTTCGGATTCCTGTTACATGGGGTATCTTGTTTTTCAGTGTATTTATTTTCATTTGTAATATTTTGTGGTCTATGAGTAATTTTTTATTAATCTATATTTTAGACTCCCTTTTTAAACTATTATGGATCTGTATTTTTAATGTTTGAGTTAAGTACCCCATTTTTAGACTTTATTTTCTTTATGGTAAATAATTTAGGTTTTACTTTTGTTTTTACTGACTTATATTTAGGATAAGTCTGGCAATTCAGACTCCATTTTAATGGTTATTAATGGAATCTGTCTTATGGTTGTCTTTTTTTGTGTTAGAATAGTGTTTGGGATTTATATGTCATATAAAACCTTTGGTAATTACATTAATACTACTTCAAGTGTTTTTATTGATTATTTTTCTAGAATCCGTTCTTCAAGTTATTTCAAAAGTTCCATTACATTTACAATTCATTTATGGAACTGCTAATGTTGCTTTAAATTTGTTGAATTTGTTTTGGTTTTATAAAATGGTTTCCATGTTTGTAAGACGTTACAAGCAAAGAAACCAAAACAAACAAAAGAAAAGCTCTTGAATTTAGTTTATGATAATAGAAGTAAAAGCTATTTAACTATATTTGAAACTATTAAAATAGATTAGTTAAAATAATTTAAGGGTGTTTTACATTTATCTTTATATATTTTTAAATTTAAAGTAAATAATTATATTAATTTAAAGCAGTTAATTCAATTTTATTTAATCTTCCGATTCTTTATTTAATGCTAGTTGGACTTAATACTCTATTAAAGTAGCTAATATATTAACAAACATTAACTTTCAATATTAGTTTGTATGATACCGTATTGACCATTTGTTCTCCAACCTTTATCAATGGAATCCAATTCTTTTATTCTACTGCTATCGATTCCAGGCAAAAGTTCACTTTTACACGTTTTTAAAGCCACAATAAAAGGCAGCTTTTTGTTATCAAATTTTGCATTTAAAGGCCCAATAGCTTTATGAAATTTAGTTGCAGACTCCCATTTACCATCCCCAATTAATTTTCTATAGTTTAAATCTCCTTTGAATACAATCATATCTGACGCTGCAAGTTTTTGATATAGATTAGGTGCTTCATAAGGTAAATGCCAAAAAGTATAAGGCGAGGTCCAAAACCAATCGGTCTCATAGTTTAATTTACCATTACGAAGGTAACGCATCCACCTTGTGGCAAGTATTTGTAATTCAACGTTACTGTCATTTAAACAATACTCTAATATCCACTTTAAGTCTGGTAATGTGGTATCTGACACAAACCAAGGTATTGTTTTACCGTGGAAATATACTTTAGAAGCATACCCTTTTTGAAGTAAATAATCCGCAAATAACAAATCAGTGAATAACTCAAAGCCTGATAAAATTATAAATACAAGTGAATGTTAGTGTTAATAAATATTACCTGAATTATCTAAAACTATATCTACTCTACCATTAGATAATTTTGATGCCTTAGACCAAACTGCTTCTTGATGGTTAACAGCTATATTTTTCTCCATATTTTTAATAGCTTCAAGATCCATGCTAAGCACTTTATTGATATCGGAACTCTGAACATTTACAAAAAAAGCCAAATCGGATTTGTTACCCCATAAACAGATATGTAACATATTTAAAAAGGTCTCTTTTTCATTACTTTGGCTTAAATTAAACAATGTGTCACAGTTCTTTGCTATTACTCTTACTTCATCTAAACAAGATCTAAATGAACTTTTTTTTGAAATTTCAAATGCATCTACTGCTTCCCATCTAGAAAAATTAGACATAATTCCACTGATTGAGCGGTAAATTAGACATTCTGAAAACATCATACTGGCATCTAAATAACTAATACTTTGACCTGAAGCCTCTTCATATAACCTTTTGTTCCATACGCCTAAATCGGGAATTTTATCCTCAAGTTGCCTATTTATCAGTAATATTATAAAGTTGTCATTTGTTTTGAAAGAGCCGTTACCTTATTTCCTTGTTATTCATTAGTTCATATTTCAATCTTAATAACTTTTCAACAACTTGCTGGCCTTGTTCAAACTTTAGTGGATCATCTTTTTTTGATTCATTACTTATGGCTTCTAAATGTTCTATAACAGTATCAATTGATTTAGGGGTACGTTCACACATTGTATAGTGGGTATAAGATCCAGGTTTTCCAGTAGCTAAGACATTGACCGGGGGTAAATGAAGGGTAGAAATGGAACGTAAACTAGTTAAAGTTGGTGATAATATCCAATTTATTGAATAAAAATGGGAAGTTTTTGTAACTAAAGGTCTCAATCTAAGCATTGTAGTTTAACAAGTAAAAATAAAAAAGAAAGTAGTTCTATGATATAGGTGAAGTGACATGGTTCATTTTATCAGTTAAAAATTTCATTAAGGTTGTAAGGATTGTCTCCAATCATATTTAAAAGGAATTATATAATTTTTTGACCCATATAAATTAATACTTTATTAATAAATTTATAAGAATAAATTTATAATTAAAAGAATTTAAATAACAACCAATTTATTATAAGTGGAAATGGTAAAATTAAAATAATAATATGAATACTATTTTGTAGTATAGTCAAAACACATAAGAATACAAAAAATCAACTTCATTTTTGATATTTGTTTTTTTAACAAAGTACAAGTTCATTTTTTAAATAAGACATATTATCGTGTGAATGGGGGAGGTTTATTTTTCAACTTCTATAAAATATTAGCTTTAAAACCCAGTGCTATTCAATTCCGTAGAGTAAAACACGAATTATAGAGAAGATGATGCATCAACTGATGAAAATGTTAATAGATAAGATATGATTGGGCTAAACAATCAAAATCTAGGGGGAGTTGATCTAATCAAACTATAAAACGCAATAAAAATCAAATCTATTATTTTACTAAATTATTTTAAAAATGGGAGACTTTAAAACGATCACAATTAACGAAGTACAAAAGCATAATAAAGAAGATGACATTTGGATTATTGTTGAAGGCAAAGTATTTGACGTGACCAAATTTTTAGAGTTACATCCAGGTGGTAAAACTATCTTATTAAAGGTAGCAGGTACTGACGCTACCAAGCAGTTCAATACTTTTCACTCAAAAAAAGTACTTGAAAAATATATTCCCAAACTTTGCATTGGACAAGTTGAAACTAAAGGGACTGAAAAACAAGATAAAGCCAACCATTTATCTGAAAACGCTTTTGGTGATATGGTACCTTTCGGCGACCCAAGTTGGTACCAAGATTGGAACTCACCTTATTATAATGAGTCCCATCGTAAATTACGTAAAGCTGTTCGTGAGTTTGTCGATAGAGAAATTATGCCAAATGTCCATGAATGGGCTGAAGCCAATTCAGTTCCAAAAGAAGTTTTAACAAGATGCAGTAAATTAGGCATTGCTTCTGCTTTCTGTGGTAAAACCGTAGTTCAAAGACATCAAAAAGAACCTGTGATGGGTATTGTTGAACCCAAAGATTTCGATGCCTTCCATAGTTTTATTGTATTAGATGAGTTTTCAAGATGTGGTAGTGGAGGTTTAACCTGGGCTCTCAATGGTGGTATGGCTATTGGACTTCCCCCAGTTGTATATTTTGGTTCAAAAGAACTTCAAGATAAAATTGTTCAACCTTGCTTAAGAGGTGAAAAATTCATGTCATTAGCTGTCACTGAACCTTATGCTGGCTCCGACGTAGCTAACCTCCAATGTAGTGCTAAACGTACCCCAGATGGTAAACATTATATTGTTAATGGTGAAAAGAAATGGATTACCAACGGTACCTTTGCTGATTACTTTACTGTTGCTGTACGCACTAGTGATAAGCCAGGTATGGAAGGTATCTCTTTATTATTGTTAGAAAGAAATATGCCAGGATTAGATACACGTCAAATGAAGTGTACTGGTGTATGGGGATCAGGTACCGCCTTTGTAAACTTCAACAATGTCAAAGTACCAGTTGAAAATTTAATTGGGGAAGAGAACAAAGGGTTCAGGTATATCATGTTTAACTTTAATAATGAGCGTTTAGGCTTAGTTTATCAAGCAAATCGATTTGCTAGAGTTTGCTATGAAGAGGCATTTAAATATGCCCATCAACGTAAAACTTTTGGAAAGAGACTTGTTGACCATGCTGTAATTCGTAATAAATTAGCACATATGGCTCGTAACATTGAAGCTACTCATCATTGGATAGAAGCTACTATTCATCAATTTGACACTTTTAGTCCAAAAAAACAAGCTACCGATTTAGCTGGACCAATTGCTCTTTTAAAAGCTCAAGCTACACAAACTTTTGCTCTTTGTGCTACTGAAGCTACTCAAATCTTTGGTGGTTTAGCTTATACTCGTGGAGGTAGAGCAGAAAAAGTTGAAAGATTGTATCGTGATGTACGTGCTATGACTATTCCAGGAGGATCTGAAGAAATCATGTTGGATTTAGGTATTCGTCAATCTATGAAGTTAGCACAGCTCAACAAAGCTAATCTTTTATAATCTACTCAGATTCTATTTATCATTAAATTAAGACTTTATTGATTTTTTACAAGTCGTTAATGTTATAATTTTTATTTTATTTAAATATAAAATGCTATTTAATGCTATTGTATTCCTTATAAAAAGCGTTATTACATGATCAAACCATTATTAGCTTGGTTTGATTTAACTTTATTTTAGGTTTATTAAAATAACTATTTTAAATTTTCTTCACTAGAAATAAACATCTAAAAATTTAAAAATTAACATTCAAAATTAGCAACAATTTATCAGTTTGATGAATTAAAAGCTGTCCATTTTCATTTCCAAATGAACTCTATATGGGGATGTTTTTCTGGTTCATTACTTTCTCCGTTTTTAAGCCCTATTTGAGCAGAAAGATTGCTAATAAAATTCTTAAACACAAAAATAAACTCTCATATTTTATTTAATATTAAATATAGGTTATAAACATATATCTAAATCGAACAGATATATAAAAAATATTGAGTTTTCATTTATAATTACAACAGTAGATAATTTTGACTCAAACTATCAAATTTATGTAGCTTTTTCCATAGTGCATTAGAAAAGCGATACACTAAATGAGACAACATTAAATTTTAATATTTGAAATTATTATACATTATTTTAATTCAACTTATACTATTAAAATAACTAAAAATATGATTTGTCTTAATATTAAAAAATATTACGACAGTGGAGTTGCAATCGAGGGATATTATAATATCATAATTACCCCAATAGTTCTTAAAATACTAATATTTTGAGATAATATTATTTAATAAATATTTGAACATTAAAATTTTATTTTTAGCTGGATAATATCAATTATTAAATATTATGTCATTATATATAATACTACTCAATAGAAATTTATTATTTATTATAAGTTGTTTTTGAATTACGCTTAAACATATTAAAATGTTAATCTAATTTGAAATGATTTTATATAGTTAAATAAAATTAAAAAATTAAAAATATTAACTACTCAAGAAAATGTACATAGTCTATTACTCATTATTTATTTATTTTTAACATTGTGATCTTTGAAATGAAAGGCTTGTTTTTACTTATAAATGTATTATATATTATAAATATCAATTGTAAATTTTATATGATACTATTGTTTAACTTTAATTTTTTTTTAAATATTTATTAAAACACCAAACTTTTTTAGACTTTAGAAAGTGTAATAAACATTCCTTATAAAGCTTAATAAAAGTCCAATTTGGGTTAAGATCAATAACTAAAAGTGGCCTTTAGCGTATTTTATTATACTATACTTAAAAAGCCCCTTCTTATTCTTATTTTTAAGGATCAAATAATTATATATAAGATATATATTAATACCCTTAAAAAATAAGTAATAAAGCTGATTAATTAATGCCATAAGGCCTTGAGCTAAATATTCATTGTTCAAATTTACCCCGCACAAAATAATATCCTTTTATTTCATCCGTTATATGACCTTTAGTCATATTGGATATCATATTTAAGCCTTTTTCTAAAACTAATTAATATATTGAATTTAGGGCCATTTAGCTTGTTTTTAATACACAGATAATATAAGTCAGAATAATTCTTATTTAAACGAGTTAATGCTTACTTAAGCATTAAATAAAATAGTATTAAGGAGTCAGCAATTAATTGAATAAATTACGCCGCTTCCCCATTCTATTTCTAATTATGTACTAAGCTAATATTTCTACCCCTAGCGTAGAGTAAACTTGATAGGTTAAGTTAACTTTAAAGTAAAAAATTATTCTAGCCTGTGTTAGAGTATTTGGGCACATAAAATTCTAGGCTCCCACCCTTTAAATTACGCTAAATTTAACATAATTATGTAACATGCAAATCATTTGGTCGATTGATTTGGCACCCATAAAATAAAATGAATAAATCAATTTGTACTCTGATAATTAGCTAAGGATAATGGCACAAAGCATTGATATCAAATCAATATAAATAATCAACAAATTTCTTTTTCGAATCATTTCTTTAAATTAATCTAACAACAATAAATCATCATGACTCAATCGTCTGGTATTCTAGCTGGTGCGAATCCAATAGCATTTGATGCTACTAATCCATTACCATTGTTTATTATTCAAATGTTGATTATATTAATCACTTGTCGATTAATAAAATTTATACTAACACCACTTAAACAACCAAGTGTAATTGCCGAAATTATTGGTGGTATTATACTTGGTCCTACTGCTATGGGTCGTATTCCAGGCTACATGAATGCTATCTTTCCAAAAGAGTCTTTACCTTTTTTAAATCTGGTGTCAAACTTTGGTTTAGTATTATTTTTATTTTTAGTAGGACTTGAATTAGATCCAAGAATGATAAAAAAGAGTATCCGAAAAAGTATCTTAATCTCATTAGCTGGCATGGCTTTGCCATTTGGAGTTGGTGCTGCTGTATCTTATGGTCTATTTCATCTTATTGAACCTAGTGATAACACTACCGCTTTTTCCACCTATTTATTATTTTTAGGTGTTGCTATGTCAATTACCGCCTTCCCTGTTTTGGCGCGTATCCTTACTGAATTAGATCTATTGAAAACACCAGTTGGAAGTATTACTATCTCAGCAGCTGCTGTAGATGATGCTACTTCATGGTGTCTTTTAGCTTTAGTCATCTCATTAATTAATGCTGGCTCCGGTATCAATGCTCTATATGTATTCCTTATGGGAATCGGATATACTTTGATTTTAATTTTTCTTATAAGACCCGCTTTTATTATTATTATAAGAAGATGTGGTGCCTTTGAAGGAAGTATCTCCCATTTTGTGGTTTTCTTGACATTATCCTTAGTATTTTTTAGCGCTTTTATTACGGATATGATTGGTATTCATGCCATTTTTGGAGGATTCATAACCGGCATAATTATGCCTCATCAAGGAGGATTTGCTAGACATATTACTGAAAAAATTGAAGATATGGTTATTGTTTTGCTTTTACCACTTTATTTTACACTCTCTGGATTAAAAACCCAAATAGGAGTTTTAGATGATGGTGTTGCTTGGGGAATGGTATTTTTGGTTATTTTTACTGCTTGTGTAGGAAAAATTACTGGATGTACTATTGCTGCACGTTTTTCCAATTTACAATGGAGAGAATCTTTTGCTGTTGGTATACTTATGAATTGTAAAGGGTTAGTTGAACTCATCGTCCTCAATATCGGATTAGACTCTAAAGTAATTTCCCAAAAAACTTTTGTAATTATGGTAATTATGGCTTTAGTTACCACCTTTTTAACTGTACCACTCATAACCTTTGTTTATCCTAAATCTTATTATAATCAAATTTCAGGAAGCTCAGAAGAAGGTAAAAACCCAGCTGCTGAGTTGACTTCAGATACAACATATTATAATAAGGTTCTTGTGTGTTTAAACAAACTTGAACACGTCCCAGCTTTAATGACAATGGTCAAATTGCTTCAATCCACTCCAGAGCCAGTTAAAATGGTAGATAATGTTTCGTCACCAGCTCAAGGAACATCTAAACTTCCAGTATTGAATGTAACAGCATTGCGTTTAATTGAACTTTCAGATCGTAATTCAAGTATTATGCTTCATTCCGATTCCGAAATGACCATGAGGAATGATCCCGCTATCAATGTCTTCAAGACTTTTGGACATTTGACAGCAATCGGTGTCAGAAGCATTTTAAGAGTGGTCAACCCCTCTCAATTTGCTGAAACCATTTCTTCAGTATCAAGGGATCAACAATCTGATTTAATTTTGTTACCATGGGGCGGAAGTGGAACTATTATTGACAACTCATCAGACACACCGTTAGAAAAATTATTCAACTCTGAAACGAAAGAAAATAACTATACTTCGATACAACACTCATCATTCATACGTGATGTATTTAGAACAGCTTTAAGTAGAGTTGGTGTTCTTATTGATAGAGGTCTTAACTCAACTCAAACTGTAACTGCAGCTAATTCAGTCAGCTCGCTTGAGCAACTTTCATCTGTTTCCCATAGGATCTTTTTACCTTTCTTTGGAGGAAAAGATGATCGTGCTGCACTTGACTTGATGATGTTGATTTCTTATCAAACAGCAGCTCAGATTATAATTGTAAGATATAAATCAAAAACCAACGACATTAAGAATGAGAACGAGGCTCAATTATTGAGCCAAGAGACATTCATAGCTGGTGCTTCTGGTCAAGAAGATATACTCTTATCTGAAAAAGAAGACGAAAGGATACTAAATAGCTATTTTGGTTCTAATCAAACTAATCCTATTCGTCCTAATATTACTTATTCAGAAGTTAACTCAAGTACGCCCCTTGCTTCTGTAGTTGAAAGTATTCAAGACTTTACTGGAAAGGATCTTATCTTGGTAGGTCGTAATAAGGTTGCAACAATCAACTCATTATATGGTAGTGAAGTTAAGAGAATTGATAACCATCGTCGTAAAGTTCTTGGTGATATTGCTGAATCTATAATATTATCAAACTCCCATGCCTCAGTGCTTGTAGTTCAAGAAAGAAAGTAAATACATAATTTTTTAAAATCCTTCTTATATTTAATAAAAGTAATATTTTGCTTATTAGTTTGATTTTTAATTTTAACAAGTTTTATTATTTATGATTACAATCAAGTTTTTAGTTTATAAAAATGATGATTCTTGTACAACAAGTATAGATGTAGAACAAGAAGATAAAAGTATGGATTCAGCAACATCTCCTAAAACTTTACGGCGCTCATTGTCTACTCTATTGACTTCAGAACCATATAAATTATTTAAAGATCCTAATTTACTTCTTCCTACTAAAACAAGATCTTTGCGAGATAAATGAGATAAATCTTCAATGGCAGAAGCAATTGGAGCTGTAGATTTGATTTCAGTATATTGAACTTTTCCTAAGTAAGAACTATCTCTTTGAACCCCGAAGTATCTGTTTAGCATAAACTCATCAGCTTGGACAGATTGTAGGATATCCTGAGTTGTAGTTGCAGGCATATGAGTTTCATGGAAGCCAGCTTTGGACATGTCAGCACTATTTTCATTATCAGCATTAACATATCTAGCAACAGTTAATTTTACTTTAGAATGTTCAACAAAAGACACTAATAATTCTAAAGCTGCTCTATCATCTTTTCCACCAAAGAAAGGTAAATACACATGAGTATTTTCTTCAACTATTGGTCTTCTAAAGGAATGTGTCGATTCTTTTCTAGCTATTTCATTAGTTGATACACCCAATCCTCTATCAACAAGGACACCAACTTTGCAATTAGAAAGTCTAAATACATCACGAACAAAAGATGCATGATTTGAGGAGGTATGCATGCTTTCTTTGACTTGATTATTGAATAATTTTTCCAAAGGAGTATCTGAAGTATTATCAATGATAGTTCCACTACCATTCCATGGTAATATAATAAGACCACTTGACTCCTCCTTAGCTACTCTATGAATTGTATTAGCGAAATCATCTGGTTTGACCACTCTTAAGAAAGCATTCACACCAACTGAAGTCAATTGACCAAATGCTTTAAATACATTAACGACTGGATCCATACGCATAGTGATAGCAGATTCTGAATGAAGCATCACACTAGAGTTACGATCTGATAATTCAATTAATCTTAATGCAGTTACTTCTAAAGTTGAAGCTTCAGTTTTTTCGGTACCTGCTTTTGAGGTTACACTATTTGATTGACTTCCTTGGAATAATTGAACTATAGTCATAATTGCTGGAACGTGCTCTAATTTGTTTAAACAAACTAAAATCCTGTTTGATATACCCGAATCTTGAGTTTCTCCAGAAAACTCTTCTCCAGATTCAATGGTTGCACCATTTTGTTTA
This sequence comes from Batkoa obscura, assembly GCA_030770535.1. Taxonomy (NCBI): domain Eukaryota; kingdom Fungi; phylum Entomophthoromycota; class Entomophthoromycetes; order Entomophthorales; family Batkoaceae; genus Batkoa; species Batkoa obscura. The sequence continues at coordinate 557,235 of JASVEC010000014.1, forward strand.
TAAAAAGAAGGTGGGTAAATGAAAGAGATTAATGGTACAGTTAAGAAGGTAGTAACTAAAGCCATAATCACCATAATAGCAAAAGTTTTTGGTGAAATTAATTTGGCATCAAGACCAAGGTTAAGAACAATAAGTTCAACTAAACCCTTACAATTCATAAGGACACCAACAGCTAAAGATTCTCTCCATTGTAATTTAGAAAGACGTGCAGCTAAAAGACAACCTGTAATTTTTCCTACACAAGCAGTGAAAATAACTAATACTACAAGACCCCAAGCCACACCATCATCAAGAGTATCGATTTGAGTTCTGAGACCAGATAAAGTAAAGTATAAAGGTAGAAAGATTACAGTGATAAGATCTTCTAACTTTTCAGTGATATGACGTGCAAATCCACCTTCATGAGGCATAATGACACCAGCGATAAATCCACCAAAAATGGCATGAATACCAATAGTATCAGTAATAAATGCAGATACAAAGACCAAAGTTAGAGTAATAAATACAATAAATTGAGATGGCCCATTTTCAAATGCTCCAGTACGTACACAAAGCTTAATGAATAAAGGACGAATAGCAAAGATAAGGATTAAGGTATAAGCAACACCTAAAAGGAAAACATATAATGCGGTCAAACCGGAACCAGCATTAATTAATGAGATGACTAAAGCTAAAAGACACCATGAAGTAGCATCATCTACAGCAGCTGCTGAGATAGTAATACTTCCAACTGGTGTAGTTAAAAGATCTAATTCAGTAAGGATACGCGCCAAAACAGGGAAAGCAGTAATAGCCATAGCAACACCTAAGAATAGAAGATAAACACCGAAGGAAGCAGTTTTAGTTTCGGGCTCAGTAATGTTATAAAGAGCATAAGAGACGGCAGCACCACAACCAAATGGAACAGCCATACCAGCTAATGAAATAACAAAACTTTTACGAATACTTTCTTTTAGCATACGAGGATCTAGTTCTAAACCTACTAAAAATAAAAATAAAACTAAACCAAAATTGGAAACGAGATTGATAAATGGTAATGAATCTTTTGGGAAAATGGCATCTTTAAAACCGGGGATTTTACCCATAGCAGTGGGACCAAGTATAATACCACCAATAATTTCGGCAATTACACTTGGTTGTTTAAGTGGGGATAATATAAATTTAATTAGTCGACACATTAATATAATAATTAACATTTGGATAATAAAAGTTGGTAAAGGATTTGCGGTTGTAAATACGAAGGGATTAGACCCAGCTAAAATACCAGCACCATGAGTAGCAGCCATATTTTATATATTTTATAAATTAAATTTGATTAGTCTAAAGGGTATATTTTTATTAGTTCAAGAGTATGATTTAATATACAAATATTCAAGTTAAATTTCTTTTATTTTATAGCTTATTTGGAGCTTTTATACCTTTGTTTTCAGGGAGGGTTATTATCTAAGAATAAAACAAATAACCATAAAAGCGTACAGTGTTTATTCTCCTCTTTTCTACATATAGTAAACTTGAGCTTTTATCATATAAAGTCATTTGATAGTAAGGTCAATAAGGAACATTCGTATATATGAGAACCAGTTAAAAAACAATTGCTCACTTTGTTACAATGAGGTCTTTGAAATAAATGATTTGTTATTTGTAAAATTTTAAGAGGAGTAACTTTATCAAAGAAGGTAATATATTATTCTAGATTTTTTGTTACATTCAGATGATGCTCATAATATTCAAGTTTCTATATTTTAAATCTAAATTAAATGCTAACACCAAGTTGTTTTGATAACTAATAAATATGGTAAATTTTTTGATTCTTTTGCCACATGTCCTATTCGTTTGAATCAATATAATTTATTAAAAGAACAAGAATATTTTTTTAAATCTAAATATTTAAAAGGATGTTCTACCATTTGTTAAAGACATATCAAATATTAACAAATGCTTGATATGCCATTAAGTGCTTTTTTATTATATTGTTATTGTTATGTCTATTGTGAAATATTTTATAGATGCAGGTGATTTATTAATTATAAGGTAACCCCTTTATTTAGAACTTTTTTTTAAGATTTATAGCTTGAAACGTATTCTTAATAAAGATACAAATGTTTGTGTAATACATTTAATTGCTTGATTAACCTATTATATAAAATGATTAACCAATAATTGATTCTTTTTGATCATATAATTCACGAAAATTCGATACTGAGCATAATATAATGTATTTGTAATACAAATACATTAATAAAAGTAGGAAACTTTTACGTTACACTTACAACTTTTAATATACCCAAACATTTGTATTAATTTTACATCTTAATGAAACTAGATCCTCTTTTAACCTTCTATAAATTCATACTTATTCAAAACATCTATTTTCATTGAATAAGCTAATAGTACTTAAATAAATCTATAAATGAATTATTATTTTTTTATAAAAATTAACAATTAATAAGGGTTCCAAAATCTCAAATATATGGTAAATTGTTGAATTAAATATGCTTAGAGAGCGGCCAAATGTCAAGAACAAATTAATTGAAAACTTAAATTGCTTTTCCCGATTTATTAGCTTTTATCAAATTAAACACGTTGATCTATTTTATTCTCAAAAGGCGGCCAAATTGTTATACCATTTTTTATACCTAACCATCCCCAAAAGTCCAGAATTGTAGCCAAATGTTCAAATTTTTGTTCGGTTTTATCAGTGAATTAAGTTTCCACTGATATTTATAATGACTTTTTTTCAGTAAAGTTAGTCATTTCATATGTATAATTATTGGTATTTGAATTCTGAATTTTTTAAATACCATAGCATCCATTCATTTATGCATTATATATTATATTTTATTTTACTTTAAATAGCTATTCTATCAATTTTTGCTTAAAAATTAACTAAGGTTCTTTAATTAGTAATGTTCTTATGAATGAATCCTTTTGCTTATTCAACTCATTAGAAAGTTGCTTTTATCGAGCATTATTTGATTATAGATTTTTTGCATAAATTAAAATTTTAGTATGTTATTTATCTATTTATCTATTTATCTATTTATCTATAATAAATATTTAAATGAATTACTTTTTCTAAATCATTGACTCAGTATTTCAAACTAAATCAAATTTTTGTATAAAGTCCTAAATTCTTATAGTAGATAATATTTTATTTTAATTTACAAAAAAACAAATATAGATTCAAAGTTTTTAATAACCTTATCAGGTTGGAGAGGTAGAGTCATTCTTAATAAGGATCCTATGGTATCAGTGCTTCTGTTTCGAATTTCATTATTTGACTCTTGCAAATAATGTTAATATTGCACTAACATCTTTACTTTTTTTTATAATAAATATAGCCTAGGAATAGAATTTTTGAATAAAATGTTTAATAATATCTATTTAAGCTCTATAGTTGTATGTCTCTGTTTTTTAATTTTTTTGATTGGAGTATAATTTTCTTAGAAAAACACTGCTCACTGCAAAAAGCAATGTTTATAGTTGCAGTCAATTACCTTCACCAAAAGCAATGGTAAAAAGTAGATATTATAAAAAAACTTTATAATATTTCAGTATAATAAACAACTTAATATATAGGGATGTTTTTTATAGTTTCATCACTTTTTTCATTTTCTAAGCGCTATTTGAGTGAAAAGAGTGTTAATAAAATTGTTAACCTATTTTTGTTTGAAATGTGTTAGTTTTAAGTGTATAATTGTTTAAAATTATATTTAAATCAGTAAATTTAAAAGGATCTAACAAGATAAAAGTGGGATTAATATAATATCTTTAAAAGAGATAAAAGACAAAATAAAGCTTATTTTATTTTTATTTTTTAAAAAGTCTTTACATTGAATAAGAAAAAAAATATAAAGTTAAATGATAATAGAACTTACTAAGTAGGTCAAGCTGTAAAGGGAGATATGATTAATTAAAATTCAGAATTTAGAGTTAATAAAACTTTGTAAATTAAATACAATAATAAAGATATAATAATAAAATCAGGAAAAGTAAACATATAAATTAAAAGAAGATAGTATATAAAATCAGAGAAAATATTTCTATTTTAAATCATGTATTTCTAAAATAATACAATATAGGCAATTAAGTTGATAGATAGACAACAAAGTAGGCCTCTATTAGACGTTAACTTTGATTTTATTTAATGAGAAGCTTAAAAATGAAGTGCATTATTTTAAACTAATGGCTCAAATTTTTTAAAAATTTTTTTATTCATTGAGAAAAACACTCAAATTAAAAATAAAGTTTCATTTAAATTGAATTAAATCCCAAAGCCACTGATTATTACATCACCATTAGTCGATTTCACTAAGAATTCGCGAATAATAAAGTTACTAAGAATTTTAGTAAAAACAGCTGATTTTTATCATTCGATAAAAGCAATCAATATGTAGTTTATTTTTATATTTATTAAAATAAGAATTAAAATTATATTGAACATTTAAGGTTGATTAAAGATTGATTTTAAATATTATTCAAACAAATCTATTGTTGTAAAATTCTAGCTTTAAAACATTTTTTTAACTTAACCAATAAATTTTAGAATATCTTCAATAATTATCGAACTCCACCAATCAATTAAATCTCCTTTATCCAATTTGTACCAATGACTATTATCACATGGAACTTTTGAAGTTTCTAATTTTCTAGGAACAAGAATAATAATAATAATTAAAAACAACGGTCACCCTTTTATTATATTTAACAAAGCTAAATAACGATAAATTCGAGAGATGAAATTTTTAGAAAGTGTTGATTTAGAATATTTGAATCAAGCCTTGACTTTTGAGACTTCAGATTGTAAAGTCATTGGACGAATTGAACCATATTCTTGTAAGTAGAATTTAGTTTATTGATTCATACAACTCATTTTGTTCAATTAATATCCATTCTCTTTTACTAGGTAAACAAACGATAGGAGACAAAAAATTATTTAAACGATTAGAGATTCAATATGTAGAAGAAAATAGTAAAAAAAAAAGAAATTTTAAATATAAATTCAAAGAAGATGGACATGAACTGGAACTTAAAAATGAGATTGAAAGTGAAATTGAAATGGAAGATAACTCACCCATGAATTCATTTAATGGTTCAACCATCTCCCCCTTTGGTCCTATTAATTTACAAAGTTCTAGAAAAACTTTTTTTTATTTAATATCTACTTTAAATGAAACGTTTCCAGATTATGACTTTAGGTAGCTCTTTTTTAAATATTTGTTAAGAATTGAAAGTTAATCCTCCTTTTTTCTCTTTTATTGATAGTCGTCTTAAACATGATCAATTTATTAAAACAGAATCATTACAAATGGTTATGAATTCAATTAATTATACTTTAATTAGTGCAGGAGCACAAAGTATTTTAAATCAGATTAATCTATGGGATCATATTGATTTCATGATCCAGTTAAAAGATGCAGATATTTATAGCTATGTGCCTGATTTAGATACTGATCCTTTTGCTGAACATGGTTGTATGTAAGTTTTTAATTAATTAATATTATTGATATTAACATTAATTGATTTTTTAGTTGGTCATTTAACTATTTCTTTTTTAATAAAAAACTAAAAAGAATTATTTATTTTACTTGTAGAGGAGTTAGGTAATTTATTATTTTAATTTTATTTAGAATAAGAACAATTTATTTTTATTTTAGTTTAAAAAGTAGGATAGATGAGGGATTAGGTTCTTCACTTACTGATGAAATATTGGAGGATGAAATGTAAGTATTTATTTAATTATTAATATTTTGTATAATTTTAATACTATTTTTAGGATTGAGGATGATTTTATAGGGGACTTTGAATTTTAATATTTTAAAAAAATATATGAATCTATTGTTTCAATATCCTAATTCATTTTTTTAGGATAATTGAAATTTTTTTAATATATATACATTATCTTACTATCTTCCCCTTATTATACCCTATTATTCTACTATTATGTATTATTTTCAGTTTAAAGGTTCATACAATTTAATTAATCAATAATTAAACTATATGGACCTAAATAAACTTATATATTGCTTATTAACTAATAGTTAATTTTTTTATACCTCATTAATCTCCTTTTTGGTGTGGTTAAATTTATTGTTTGGTACTTTACCTCGATGTTGTCTCTGAAGATAAAGTGTGTAAGTTTCTTTCAATTTATGTTTAGAAATAATAAACTAGGAGCTCACGTGAGGCTATATCTCGTATCATATATTCGTACCAATATAATCAAGTAAATGCAGGTATTATACAAGGGTAAGTTTTTATTTTAATAAAGTATTTGAAATAATTTTACAACTTTGATCTATTTTTTTAAAACACTCATTTTTATTCTTTTGATTAGTTCAATCATTTATAATATAATTTATTTATTATTGTTTTATTTCACTTTTGTTTTATTGATATTATCCTCAATTTAACCTAAATCTATTTAAATCTTATTTTATTTCTCTAAATAAATATACTTACCTCTAACTCAATAACCTTCACTTATTTCTATGTTTATATTTTATCCCTTCAATTTTGTTCTTTACTAATTAATAAATTATAATAATTTCCTAAGGCAATATCTTGAATATACGATTTATCATAATTCAATGGCAATATTCTTGGTATAAAACAATGATTATTATCTTCTCCCAAACCAAGTGAACTTGTTATAGGTGATGCCATACCCCATATATAAGCTTCACCATTAACTAAAATAACATAAAAATAAATTAATATAATAAAATATAACTCGGAATAATTACCATTAATTGCAGCTGCTGTTCTCGGTCCTGCAATAATCTTTTGAATCCTTTTTAATCCTATCACTTCGCTTGGTATTAATGTTTCTGTTATATCCTTCCCTAATCCTAATACACCAAAACCAACGGTAAATACTTGTCCATTTTCTATAAAAAATAAAATAAGATTTAATTTTAATAATAATAATAGTTATTATTTAATAACTTACCCGTTAGAAATAATGAAAAACTACCGCCACTAGCAATGTCAATTATTTTTTCATTGAAATTTATAGAAAGTGGTTCAAGTATCTAAATATATATAAAATAAAATAATTTGTTATTATTAATTAATTTAAAATAACCATGGTTTATAGATTTACTCTATCAATAATTTGACCTTGTCCACCTTGACCATATTCTGAATTACCCCAACTAAATACCTTACCTTGATCTACATAATAAATAAATGAATAAATTGATATAAATTAACTCTTACTCCTCCAGACTTTATAAATTTAATTTAATCACTTACCATTTAGTGCTAATGTACAATCATTACAACTACTAATTTTAATAATATTATGTTTATTTTCATTGAAATAGGGTATTTTAGTCGGTAAATATTTATTTTTAGGTGGACTTTCACCCAATCCTAATTGACCATCAGATCCCCAACCCATAGTATAAATATTATTATCTTCTAATTAAGTATAAAAAATGATAGTTTAATAAAAATAGCTAAAATAAAAAGACTTAAATTTAATATTGTTAAAAAAACTTACTTGTCACTAAAGCTGTATGATCCAATCCACAAGTTATTAATTTAATATCATTTAAATTAATTTTTTGAAATTTCATTGAATAATTGACTATTCTTTGATTATCCCTTAGCTTACTACCTTCCATACCTAATTGCCCATTGTTGGAACTACCAGTGGCAAATACACTAGATTCTAAATTGACAATTAAATAAATAAAATAAATAAATTTTTATTTTTTAAACTTACCTCCATTTTCATTTTCTATTTTAACAATACTATGTTCTCTTCCACACTGTATCGAACTGATTTTTCCTATTGGTAAATCTTTTATGAGTCCATAATCAAATTCTTCGGATGTTCGGTTTAATCCTATTTTCAATAGAATTCTATTAATATTTATAGATAGAAGCTATAGTTTTTGAAACATAAGAGGATAATTTCAATTAAGCAAGAGGTTTATTGTAATGGCATAAATATAAAATTACCTAATTGGCCTCGAGTATTTAAACCGAATGAAAATAATCCAAATTGTTTGCTAAAATTCTTTTCCTTTTTCTCAAAACTTATTAATCCATGTTGAAAACCTGAAGCTATTGATTTATATTCTATATCCTTCAATTAATTAATTAAATTATTTATTTATTTATTTATTAAAATTGAAATTAAAATTTTAACAAATTTGTCTTTATTTTCTTTAATTACCTTTAACTCAAGTAAGTTTAGTAACTGTGGTGTATGTAAATTGATAGAAGTGAAAGTGGAACTATTTTGAGATGATTGCACTTTATTTAAGTGTTTACCCCAACCATAAAGTTTTGTTGTGACTGAATTTAATGATAATGTGCTATGCATAGAATTTATTGAGAAGTAAGATAGAAAAGATTAAAAAGGGAAAATTATATATCAAGGATTTTAATGAGATTGATTGGTTAATAAACTAATTTTGAAAAGTGAGTAAAATGAAAAATTGATGATGCTATTTATTTATTTTTAATATTTTAAATTAAAAAAATACTTGAATTTTTTGTGATTATTTTGATTTTAGCTTAAATCTTTAATTAATAACTTGAAAGGAAGGCCTTTGGAAAAAAGTTTAGAAAAATCAACATTATCATTTACCATACTAACAAATATACTTTTTAACCCAATCTCATGTCTACTTTAAAATCCCGTTTATTACAAGCGGAGGTAAAAAATACATTACTTTTCATCTCAATTCCATTCATTTTATTTTTTTATTCATCTATAGAAAAAATCCAAATTGGCATCTGATTATTTCAATCAAAAGCAATATGAATTAGCTAAAGAAACTTATGTTGATGCTGGATTATTAGTAACAGAAAATATAAAATTAGAAAAGGATAAAAAGTTAGTTGATTTAGCTTTTAGGAAATGTAATGAATATTTAGAAAAGGCTAAGTTTATTAAAGAAAAGTTTATCGATAATAATAAAAAAGAGGAGGGAGTTAAGAAAGAAGATGCTATAGATAAAAAAGTGGAAAATATAAATAAGACAGAGATAAAATCAAAAGTTAATATGTTAAGTAAGTAATATTAATAATTTGAATTTATTTTATTTAAACTTAATGTCTTATTAGCTGAAGAAGAAAAAAGTATATTATTAGAAAGCTCAAAAATTCATGGTCGAATTTATTTACCATATTATGAAGATAACGATCAAAAGGAATTTTTAGAATCAGAACAAGATATATTGGCTTTAAGTTATAAACAAAAAGAAAGTATACCAAGATGGATAAGTTTAAGAGATTATTTTAAAACAAATATTAAATTAATTGACAATATCAATAGTAATAATATTATTCAAAAAACAGTAACTAATTGTTCTTTTATTGCCTCTTTAATAGTATGTGCAGAATATGAAATACGATTTAAAAAAAAGATTATAAGTGAAATTATTTATCCCAGAGAAATCAATTCTACTGGTAAATATACAATTAAATTACATTTTAATGGAATTGATAGAAGAGTTACAATTGATGATTTAGTTCCAGTTGATTTAAATAATCAATTATTAACTAGTTATTCTAAAATATATGGAGAAATATGGCCAATATTATTAGAAAAAGCATATATGAAATTAAATAATGGTTATGAATTCAAAGGTAGTAATTCATCAATTGATTTAATGGCCATTACATCTTGGATTCCAGAACAATTATTTTTAGATCAAAATAATAATAATAATAATAATAATAATAATAATAATAATAATAATAGAAACAAGGAGAAGATAAAAGGACAAGAAATAATTTGGAATAAATTATTTAAATCCTTTTTAAACGGTTATTGTTTATTAACAATTGGATCAAAGTTTTTAACAGAAATAGAAGAACAACAATTAGGTTTAATTTCTCATCATGCATACGCTGTTTTGGATATGAAAGCGTTTAAAGAAGTTAAACTATTTAAGGTAATTATTTATTTATTTATTATTATTATAGAATTTAAGTTTAATAAAGAGAATTAATTTATAATAGATTAAAAATCCATGGGGTTATTTTGTATGGAAAGGAAAATATTCAAATTTAGACACAATTAATTGGACATTGGAATTATTAGAATATTTTAATTATGATATTGAACAGTCAAAATTGAAGGATGATGGTAAGATTAATAATAATTAATAATTAATATATTTATATTTATATTTATATTTATATTTATATTTATTAGGTATTTTTTGGATTGATTTAGAATCTTTATGTAACTATTTTGAAGCATTTCATATTAACTGGAATCCTAATTATTATCCATTTACTTTTATTTATCATTTGTATGTAATTTTGTTTAATAATGATACAATAATAATAATAATTAATTTTTATTTTATTTTATTATAGTAAATGGTTACCAGATATTAATATTTTAAATGATCATATTAGTTTTGGTAATTATTAATAATGATATATTTAGTATACTTAATATACTTAATATAATTTATTAGGAAATAATCCTCAATTTAATTTAAATGTGATGGTACCTAAAGAAACAAATAATTGCATGGTATGGGTATTATTAAGTCGACATATGGATGGTCAAGATGTATTAGATTCAGATTATTTAGCTTTACACGTATTTAAAAACTCAAATCAATTTCCAGTATATTCACATCATCAACCTTTTATTAAAGTAATTTTTGGTTTTGGTTTATCTAAAAAATTAATTAATTGATATTTTATTTTATTTTATTTTATTTAGAGTGCTTATTTTAACCATCCACATATTCTAGTAAGAGATAGATTATTTTTATAATGAAACTTAATTTTGTTTTACTCTATTTTTTATTTTAGACTAAATTTCAACCTGAATTGGGCAAAAACCAATATACCTTGGTGGTAAACTATTTAATATAATATAGTATTTATTGTTTTTATTAAAATCCCAATTGTTAGGTATCACAAAAAGATAAAATTAAAAAATTTAATTTTACTATGAGAATATTTAGTACAAGTTATTTTGAATTTCATAAGGTTAAAATACCCAGATTTGAAACTGAAGTAAAGAGTTATTATATAATATATACCATTATATTTTAATTTTAATTTTTTTAGATAACCTCAGAGTGGGATTTATTTTCTAGTGGTAAGACATAAAATTCACTTTATTTTTATTAGAATAATTGATCTTCATTCTAAGGTGGTAATTTAACTAACTTTGATTTTTTTAATAATCCACAATATTTATTATCAATTAAATCAATACCTCATAATAACAATAATACAAATAATAACGTTACAATTACATTATCATGTGATTGTAATCAACTTATTGGTTTATTGATATTTAAAGGAAAAAAAGAAGTTAATGAGTAAGTTATTAATTAGTTAATTTATAAATTCAAATTTATTTAATCTATTTTTTAAAATTTTTAGTTTAGAAACGAGGGAGATTTTGAAACAAAGTGAACCTTATTTAAATCAATTTGTACAATTAAATTCGGAAATGAATGGTAATAATAATAATAATAATAATAAATTATTTATTTATTTATTTATTAGAATCTACTTATATAATTATACCAACAACATATTATCCAAATCAACAAGCTAAATTTCATATGAAAATTTATAGTGATATCGAAACTAATATAAAATTATTACCAATGGAAGGTAGTGGACTATATAAAAAAATACTTTCTGGGAATTGGTTAGATGATAAAAAAGAAAGTAGTATTGAGTTAATAGTTAAAAATAATACATATTTATTGTAAGTAATATAAAAGAATAAACTGTTTTAATTTTAATGTATTAATAATATTATTTTAATTTTAATTTAGATTAAGGTTACAAATTAAAGATATTCATAATAATTCATTATTAGGATATTTGAGAGTATTGGATGAAATGGGAAATATGATTAATGAGAGTTTAAAATATATTCAAAGTTATCAGGTAAGTTTTAGTTTTAATCGAGGAATTTTTAACTTATTTTTTTTTTTTCAATTATTTATTTTAGGGTATTAGATTAGCTACTAAAATTGAACAAAAATATCAAAATAGTAGTATTCATTTCAAAAATGATAATAAAAGTAAGTTGAAATTAATAATAATAATAATTCTTTTAAAATTAATTAATATCAACTAATAATAATTCTGCCTTTTAGAGATTTTTTTGAAATTTGATACCAATTTTCAAAGTTTAGCTTATTGGGATTTAAAGATTTATTCGGATCTACCAATAGTTAGTATCAATGTTGTTTAAATTATAAAGCTTGTCTTTGTTTACTGAAAAAGTGATTGATTAATAAATTAATAAACAAATAAATAATATTATTCTGTAAGATTTAATATATGGGGGTGTTTTTTTTGGTTTCATTACTTTATTTTTTAAGCCCTATTTGAGTAGAAAAGTTATTAGTAGAATTCTTAAACAAAAGAATACATCCCCATATAGTTTCGAATAATTTATAAACAGGACTTTAAATTGATAATATTTTTAAAAGATTGTCTTTAATTTATTATAAATATTGAATTGTATTGAAAAAATGAATTAAATAATTGTAATAAAGAAGTGTTAATTTAATCAGTTAATGTAAAATTATAAAATAGGTTTAAAAATTCAATTATTTAATTTTAATCATTGTTAATAATTAAAACTTAAACAATTTAATATTAATAAAAAATTAGCTAATTATTGTACTTTGATAGGTGTAATCTCCTTTTTTAGATGGAAATTTCAATTAAAAATCAACAAGTAGAATTTATGGGAAGGAAGAGGGAGAGTATAACCAGAAAACTACAGTAAATTATTTTTTTTTGAGTATTTTGAAAAATAATAAGATCTAATCAATATCTGGGGATGTTTTTTTTGGCTTCATTACTTTTTCCATCTTTTAAGCGCTATTTGCGTGGAAAAATTGTTAGTAAAATTCTTAAATACAAAAATACATCCCCATCTATTGTTTTAAAATAATTAAATTAAAAATTAATTATAATATATAAGCAATCCAGTATCTTTATTTAATATTTTAATATACAAATTTTGTTTCATATCATATTAAATTTTAACATTTGACATCAAAATACTAAAGCATATAAAATGTAAATCCTAGTAGTAATAACAAATATAAATTTCATGATAAAAAATAGCTATATAAATTCATGTCAAATATCATACTCTCAATAATAACTAAATCACTTAAATTTCCTATCTACTGTGAAATCTGGTACTCAGTGTTTGGAGTCAAGAACAGCTATTTCTAGGTTGACTACACTATAAGTCGAAAGGTCTTAGTTTATGTGACTAAGATAGACTTGAATTACGAGGAATAGCACGTAATAGGTTACAAGCTATATAAGACAAATAGAACAGACAATATTAATGTAAAATCTACGCAAAATAATATTAAGAAAACTTAGTGGCTTTATTAAATGTTCGAGATATCAGGGAATAATTCAGTTAAAAAGCCTTGAACTACTATACTCTGTAAACTCTTTTATACCCTGAAAAGTATAAATATCAAAATGAGAAGATAATATTCTTTGGGATGGAGCTAGAAATTCTCATAACAAATCAAACTAAGAACGTGGGATTGATTTTCTCTGAACTCAAGAACACAACAGCTTAGGCGATTGTTATGTTATAATTAACCATGGGACTGACAAAGCGATATTTCACACTACTTCAAAAATGAGTTCGAAGAATTTTAAATTAGCTTTAATTTAAATGCTTATAAGTGTTGATTCAGAGGATAGTTTGATTAAGGTAAAAGAGTTGATATCAAAAGTCAGTGGAAATGAAATGAAAATTCTAATTTCATCTGCAAGGGTTCTGATATTATATCATTAGAAAAAGAAATATTTTATATATTTTTATGTTATTAAATTAAAGGTTATGAATTTATTAGTCAAAATAGGGTTACTTGTAATTCTATTACTTTAAGGAAGTAACAAAGTTAGAATTCCTTTTGTATAATTGATTTCTAATTATTTTATTTTATTTTATTTTAGCAGGCAAGGTTTATATAATTGATGGTAATTAAAGTTAATAAATGAATTGAATTTAATAACATTGAAATTTAGGTAGTATTACTGAAAGAATTGAAGATAAATCATATAATATTTATATTATTTTTGACCCAAATGATAATATTATAAACTGTTTCAAAGTTTTGTTGTTTATCTCATATTATTGTTAAAGGAAACAATGTTGATAGGGATAAAAAGATTGATTTATATGGAGGAAAAAGAATGAATATTAAACATTTCAAAGCAAATAACATTAATAACAATAGTTATTATTCCAACTTTTATTTTTTAATATGATATGAAAGTGATGTACTTACTTCTGGAAACAAATTAATGTATATCAATACTAGTATTAAAATAAAATAAAATAAAGCTACTATTCATTAGATTTCAATTAATAATTAATAAAGAAGATAATAAAATTGGTATATATACTATGAACTTTGATTTCTAGAGTATGTTAAGATAGTATCAGAATAAAGTAACTAATTTTAAAGACCAACTCACTTTATTACTCAATGCCTTAGTATTAGGTTGTATTACTATGATTTACTCACTAGTCCTTGATTATTATAGTGCAAAAAAAGGTTAACTTTTTTGTTAAAAGCTAATTTATCAATTAATTTATAACAAAAATAAATAATATACATTGAAACTAAATGAATTAGACCTATCTAGGAGGGTATGTATCAGTATATAATCCAATTCCAAATTATAAAAATTGAGGCATTTAATTATTGTTTATATTGATATTATATCACAAAAATCAGATAATGCTAGAAAGAATAATTCAATTATAAAGTTGGCTAAAGACACTTCAATGAGGTAATTTATTTAGTATTTATTTTTTATAAAGAAACAATAGGTTATTTGACAATAATTAATAAAAAACAAATTACATATTTTTTATTTTTTATAGTTACTGGTTTATGACTATAGTTGAAGTGAAGATTATAATAAAATAATTAAAAAGTTCATATAGTATAAATGTAGTGATTAATTATGATTTAAATTACTAATAGTAATAAAAACAGTTTTGTATTCAAATTGAAAATTAAACACTGATTAGAACATTACAATAGCAAATAAAATAAACGATTATATCGACATTAGGTATTTTTAACATATAGGGCTGTATTTTTTTGTTTAAGAATTTTGCTAACAATCTTTCTACTCAAATAGCGCTTAAAAAATGAAAAAGTAACAAAATCAAAAAACATCCACATATCATAACTATAACAGGAATTTTTTTCTATAAATGTAAGCAAAGTTTAAATAGTATAACAAAAATTCTTAATTTTATTTACTGATGTCAAAAAATTTTATCAGAAATTTTTCCAGCTTGTTGAAAATTTTTTCTTATTATAGCTATGATGTGTTAATACTATAACTAAAGCAGATATAAAAAATAAAGAGACAGTTAAAAAAGATTCAATTGAATTTTTATGAGTTTACAAAAGCTGAGATTAAAATTAGCTGTATATACAAGTATACCTTAAATAGAATAAATAAAGTACGAATACAACTTAACCACAGCCCTGTACTCAAAAATTTATTAATAAAAATTAATAAAGTTATTATTTCAATCAATAAAACAATATCTACTTATTACAAGTCATCATACAACCTAATTATCCGACCTCCATAGTTTGACGCTTTTATCCGAGTCAATGGAGCCAGAAGCAAGTATATTTTGAGTTGGATGACAAGCAACAGACAATACAACGTCTAGAAAGCTAATTAACCCCTTATTATCAAATTTTCATTATAAAGTTTTTTACCTTTATGACCTTCCAATTCCTGAACTACTTGTTTAGTTTGTAAATTCCATAGATAAATCCTATGATTTTCGGAACCCGAAACGATCCATTTACCACCAGTAACAGAGAATGAGGCAAAGATACAAAATTTGGAATTGCTATGTCCAGTATATGTTTTCAAGCATTTACCCGTATGATAATTCCATAATCTTAAAGTATTATCTAAGGTAGAAGCTAATATATATTTACCATTGGGTGAAAATTTTACAAAGGAACTATATAAATAGATGATTAAGGACTTTTAAAAATTAGTATTAACGTTGTATAGATTACACTGGTGGATTTTCATCATCTACTAAAGTTTTGAGACATTGTCCAGTTACTGAATCCCAAATACGGCTTTAATAGATTAGTTAATCCCATTTTATATACAAATATTAAAACTCTTACATTAACCCATCATAGGAACATGATACTATCATAGAACCATCACGATTAAAATGAACTGCAGATACTGGATCGGTATGAGCTGGTAAAGTAAGTATACATTTACCTTGAAAATAAATAGAGGTTTAGAAACAATAAATCAAACATTTGTAAATTACCTTTCTTAACATCCCAAGTCTTAATACTTTCATCAAAAGAACCTGAAACGATTAAGTTGGACATTGGATTATAATTAACACAAAAAACATAATTAGAATGCCCTCTTAATACTTTAATGGTTTTTCCCTAAATTAATTTAAATCAGAACCATAAATTCAAAGTTAAATGGTTAAACATACTGTTTCTAAATCCCAAATACGAATAGTACGATCATCAGAAGCTGAACATAATTGTTCTGAGTTTGATGCCCATGCTACATCTGAGATACCCATACTATGACCTTCCAATACCTTTAACTTTTTACCACTGTATACATCCCAGATGATTATTAAGCCATCAGCACCTAAAGGTAAGAAATAAATTGGTAAGGTTAACTATTGCCCTCATTATTCATTCACTTACCAGAAGAAGCTAGATACTTCCCATCAGGGGAGAATTTAACAGATGATACCGATTTTTTATGACCAATTAAGTTGTAACTTAAAGTATAATTGGGTGGCTTAACTTGAGAAGTTACATTATTTTTTGCTTTATGTTGATCATCATATTCACCTTCTAATTTATTTCTTTTACTCTCTTGTTCTTCACTTTCTTCTTTAAATTTCATTCGATCTTCATAACGTTCAGCCATGGTTTATTGAAAAAACTAAAAAAAAGGTTGAGCGTCATGGGTCAAATTTTTTTTTATTAGAAGGGTAAAGCTAAGGGTTTTTTATTGGTGAAAAAAATTTGTTTTTTTGAATGTTTTATTTTTATTTTTCCAAATTACAACCAATATTTGATTGTATCTAACAAATAGCTATGGGCCATTCAGAAGCAGAACGCAATTTTCATCTTGCAATGAAAACTACCGATGAACAATACAAAATATTGCTAACCACTCAACGTGAAGAATATTCCCAATTAGTAAAAAAGCTGGATTCCGAACAACAAAATTTCAATTTTGAAGACGATGCTGAGTTTCAACTTGGTTTACAACAACAAGCTGAATATTTTAAAAAAATAGCTGATGAAGATCAAGCTCATTTTGAAAAAATTCTTAAAGAAGATGAAGAATATTATAGTAATATTGAACAACTTTATCAACAACTTGACCATGGGATGAATTTAAATGAAGAGGATAATGGGGAGGATGAAAGGGATGATAACGACAAAAGTGAGGAAGAAGATAGAAAAAACCAAAAAAGTGAGAACCATAACTTTGAAGAAAACAAGGAGCAAGAAAAATCTGGAGTAAATAGGAATGAAGAAAAAGAAGACAACATCCACCTTCCAGATGAAGAAAAAGCCAAGAATTATTTTATCCAAAAATTAGAAATATCAAAACTAAAAGGCCAATTTTCGTCCGAAGATATAACCCGACAATGTGATGGTTGGACTTTTAATCTATCGAATATGTATCAAGAATTATCTTCATGTATTGGATTGATGTTATTAGTAAAGTTTCCAAAAACTTATCCAAGTAGAGAGTCACCTAAATTCACCTTTTTACATCAAGATGAAGAGGGTAGGGAGAGATATAATGCAAAAGCTTTAGATAACATTGCCGATTTTTTGGAACAATTGTTTGAGCCAGGTACAACTGTGTTACAAAGTGTATTGGATTGTTTGAGATTGAATTTAAGGTTGAAGAGAAACTAGTTGAAGGGTGAAAGTTACGTTTGAAGTTAATGATGAAGTATATAAAAACCAGGAAGAATATGATGTAATTGCTGAGTGTAAAGAAATTCATTGTATAGTCATCATTTAAGTGTTATTATTTTAAAATTTCAACTTTAAAATTTTAAAGTGATAAGTGTAGCTAAGTAAAATGTCTATTAGTGTTTTTTAAACAGTATAGTTTAAGGAACTTCTAACTGTAAATTTTAAATACCAAGCCATTAAAAATAAACATTATAATTACAATTTAAGTTAATAACATTTTATTTGTGTAAATTTAGTATTTGATAAATAACATTAATACTATAAACTAATGGTTTACTATTAAATAAATAAAACTCAAAATTTTAAAAATAAAATCCAGTTTTGAAAATTAAAAGTTCAATAAAAACCGGTCTTAGTTCAAATAGGTAATTCAAAGCATGTAAATAATAAAATTTTAATTGAAACTTAATATTTAATACAAAATGAACAAAAAACATATTGATTGTATATAAATATAGAAAATAATCGGATGAATAAAACTAACTGCAATATGGGGGTAGTAAGGTATATATATAAAATATATAAAACATGAACTATAATATAATATAATTTTTTTTTTATCTAATTGATTTCTATCAAAATATTCTAATAAATGTTAAGTCAATCCATCAAACAATTGATAAACAACTTTCTCATTTTAAATAAAATAAGTTTAGTCCTCAGTATTTTATTAATCTTGATAATCTTAACAAGTATTTTGTTAAAATTGGAAGCTAGCAAGCGATTATCATTTCGACTATATATTATTATCGGCTTAGCTGATTTACTCAATCATATCTGTTTGTTATTTGATTATGGAAAATCGAGTAGTTTATGTCATCTTTTAAATAATGTTTCTTTTTTTTCCAATTTTTTATTCATATCTGTCAATTTAGTTTTAGCTTATAATTTACATTGTATCTTTTTATTAAACAAAAAAAAGTATCTTTTTACTGAAGTTCAATATTTAATCTTTATCTTTACTTTCTCCACTGTTTTAACCACTCCCTTAATTTTTCTATCGATTTTAAATACATCTACATGTCCTATTTGGAACATTGTACCAAGTCCAAATGATCTTTTATTAATGTATGGATTATTTGGAATTTGGGTAATTATACCATGTATTTATTGTAGTATTATTTTCATTTTAGTACTAGCTACTATATTACGAGTGAAGTTTTTCCCAACTCGTCGAAATTCAATTGATTCCTTAGCTTCTGTTGAAGCTTTGAAGGAATACCAATCACCCCCAATGATGAATTCAATATTAAGGTTAATTCTTTATCCCATTGTACCAAGCTTAACTTTACTTCCTTATATTATATTATATACATTCAAAAATGAGATACCATTAACATCAACACTTTCTATTGGTATTTCTTATTTCGCTTCCACTACTCCAGGTACAATCAATTTTTTATTCTTTCTTTTTGATCCCGCAATTTTATCTATTTATAAAGAATTAAGGCAATACAAATACCCTATTAGGATACCAAATGAAGAACAAAGTGTTAATTCCAATTTAACATTAATTGAATATAATTCCAAACCAGAACTTTATTATTTATTATGATATAAATATAAAACAACCCCCTGTTATTTCAATAAAAATACGTATAAAACACAAACTATATATCTTTCCATTTTATTCGTTAAATGCATCAATATTTTTTATAAACTTCAGGTCTAGCTTGTTTTAATATAGGTATATTTTGACGTATACTATTAATTTCTTCACTATTAATTTCACCATAAACAATGGCTTCCTCATGCTCTGTTGTACTAATTACTTGGCCCCTTAATAAAATATTAATAAAAAAGCCTCCTCGTTTCTTAAAATCATAGTTTACTTTGGATCAACAATGGTCGAATGGCCCCAAGCATTATAGCCAGCTTCTAAATCACGGGCTGGGGAGCAAGCAGCTACATAAAACTGATTTGTTAGCTTATTTTTATTATGATTGTTTTATAAATTATACTTGGTTATCAACCGCTCTATAAAAAACTCTCAATAAATAATACAATTTAATATAAAGAAGCTAAAGCGTACCTTGCTCTTTGAAGTAACTCCCAATGTAGTGGACCAGTAGTAAGGTTAAATGCACCTGGGTAAATCATAGCAATACAATCTTAAGAATTTTAGATATAGAATTTATATCAAACTCTAATACTGATTACCTTGATCTCTAGCAATATTGGCTAAATGTGGGAATCTAATATCGTAGCAAATACCAAGTCCAATTCTACCGAACTCTAAGTTAATTAAAAGTAAGATAAAACCAGCTAATTCTCAAAAATGTTAAATATATTACTTGTTTCAAAATAAGTGGCTTTATCACCAGCCGAAAGTACTTCAGATTCCTTTACACTTGTACTTAATTTCTAAGTTTTAATTAGATCTTTATATTCTTACCTGGAACCTTATTTTCCCTGGTACATCAATATCAAATAAATGAACTTTTTGATGTTTGGCAATCAAACTTCCTATATTGTTTTAAATTAACTAGGATGTCCCTAAAATGTAACAGTCACTTACCCTCCGGGTCATAAACAGTGCAAGTATTATATAATTTATCATTAAAACGTTCAGGTATGGAGCCTTAGAAACAAAAGTAATTTAAACTATGATTTTGGAAAAAACGTCCTTCTTTTATTACCTCCAACCAAATAAACTTTAGCCTCCTGAAATTAAACAATTTAATAAGATCTTAGTTATATATCATTATTTACCTTTGCCATCTCAGCTAGTGCATTGGAACTTTCGCCATTAGGAATGGTTTCTGCATACTCATTGAAATATTGGGTACCATAAGGGGAATTGAAACATTCCTATAAAATGTTGCATTTGTTAAGTAATTCACCATTGTCATTATCGCTGTTATTTTATTATTTTGTGTATCAACAGGTTTGATTTACTTACTGGTAGTACAATGACCTCTGCTTTATTTTTAGCTGCTTTTAAAACCAACTCTCTAGCTCTTGTTAAGTTAGTAGCTTTATTACTGCTTACTTTTAGCTGTATTAAGCCTATTTTAAAGCTTGGGAATGATAGGGATTTGATAATTGAAGACATTAAATTTTGAAAATTACAAATAAAAAAGTTACAATTTAATTTTTAATTTCAAAGACTAAAAATTTTGATGATGCAACCAATTTATTATTACTAAAAATAGAAGTTTTTATTTTTGAAGTACAATTTAAAGCTCACCACAATCAGCAACATGAATCTTAGACTTAGGTTTACCGGACTGAGTACCTTGTTCTTCAATCTTTTTAACTACCTCTATACCTTCAACAACCGAACCAAAAACAACATGTTTATCATCTAACCAATCAGTTTTAATAGTATAAAGAAAGAATTGAGAGCCATTAGTATTGGCTTCTGCATTAGCCATAGAAAGGGTGCCAGGTCCTATAAAGCATTAGATATGTTGTAGTGAATTATAATTTAAATAGTAGCCTAATAGTGTGCTTTAGTGTGAAATTTTTATCCTCAAAATTCTCACCATAAACAAATTTACCACCAGTACCATTACCATTAGTAAAATCACCTCCTTGGCACATAAAGTTATGTATAACCCGCTGGAAAGTAAAATCTTTATAACCAAATCCCTTTTCTCCTGTGAATAAAGCGCGAAAGTTTTCAGATGTGTTTGGAACAACGTCTTTACGAAGTTCCATAACAATAGGTCCTGCTAAGGAACCACCAATGATAGTATCAAAGTAGACGTTTGAATTACTCATTTTTATTTTATTATTATTTTGATAAATGATAGCTAAGTTAATAACTTGGTGTACCTGTTTTCATAATAGTGAATACAGCAGTCATTTTAAATGGTTATAAAAGGATACAACTTTTAACTAAATGAGATACTTTTAATATTGTCATTTGGTTATCTTACTTTGACTATTAGTTCTATTTTATCATTATCTAAATTAATGGAATTTATCTCATTAGCTAAATTTAGCTTACTAATTGAACTTCATGTATCTAATAAATAGTCGTTAATACTAATAAATTTTAGGTTTCCAATGCTACTAAACAGGGAGAAATGACTTGATGTTCATAATGACAATGCTAAATACAAGAATGTTACAAAATTAATTTACTACCATTTTTAGGTTGATTTTTATTAATTTATAAAATTATATTATTTATAGTTACCTAGATGATTTGCAGAACCACCATTCTCATGGGAATAATTGCCTTTATTTTAATCATAAATGCAATCACAATCAAAGGATGATAGAGAACTATCAAGTATGGTCGTTGCTAGTAAATTAGGGGATATTCATTATATTAATCATACATCTTTATCTCATGTTACTTAATTACAACACCAAATATAACAGTGTATAAATCATTTGAACCATTTAACTTATTTTATTCTCATCTTTCAGTAGTTTTATACTATAAACTTAAATACTTAAAAAAGAAGAACTTACATCAAGTAGATTGGACATGTTAATCAGTCTTCATAATTTATTATTTAGCTTTTCTTTTAAATAAGTATAGCAAGTTTTATTATTTTAAAACCATTAACAAAATTGATTTTAAAGTAATATTATACCATATAATCCTAACTCTTGATTGACTATCTCAATAAGACCATTTAATCTTGCTTATTAATATTTTGTAACTAGGTACTATATATTAATAAAGTTATCCTTATGATCAGTATGATTTTCTATTCTAACCTTTCATAAACAAATCATAAATTTATTATTATTTTACTCATTCTACTCATTGTTTTATAGAAAAATCAGCATTGATTATTTTGTTTACATTTTTATATTATAATATTTTTAGTTAGTCGCTAACTTTTAGTTTAATTCTATTCTATTTTTATTCATCAACACGCTACTAAATAATCATCTTATTACATGTTATTGATCTACTTTTTCTTTAGATATTGTAGCAATATCAATTATTTTTTTATTAAATTAAATAAAAAAATATACTGCATTGAATTAAAATTTATCAATTCAAAGTCAATAACTCTACCTGTATTATGTATGTTCTTGGAATATATATTTTTTTAAAAGAAGAAGTAACCAAGCCCTTACTATTGACTAAATCTCGAAATGGATCAAAATAGTCTAAATCACTTAGGTCCCTGTCTGGGGGCTTTGAACTTCATACCATACTGAATTGATTTAATCTTAGTTTTTCCCCAAAACGAAGTCATTATTGTTCCCTCTGGGGCTAATATGTTTGAAAAAACAACAGCATTAATAAATAAATAAAAAATAACTTATTTATACTTTATTTATAATAGAAACTCATCATGTTAAACATATTGCTTTAGTGGAGTATTTTTAGTCAATTTCAAAATTGGATTAGCTTTACGAATATCATTCAACTTTTGCGGTACAATATCACTATAAACAATTGTTTCTTTATCATCTGAGGTAGAAATTACTTGACCACTAAAAGATAAAGGATTAAGTTAAATTACAATTAATTACTAAACAAAAAAAAATAAACTTACGCTGGATCCACAATAGTTGAATGACCCCAGCTTTTATAATTTGGATTTGGATTATAGGCTGGTGCGCATCCTGCTACGTATATCTAATTTATTTTGTTCAAAATTATATCCTTATATTCTCTTTTATTATAATTACTTGATTATCAATAGCTCTATTATTAAAGATCAATAAATAAAACTTTAATTCCAAATTAATTAATAAATTACCTAGCTCTTAATAATAATTCCCAGTCTTTTTCGGCACTGTAGTAGTCAGGCACTGCTGGGTAGATCATAGCAATACAACCTAATATCAAGGTATTAAGATAATAAATTGAGCTGATCCTTAAAATTAGCTACCTTGTTCTGAAGCTATCTTTGCATATTCTGGAAATCGAAGTTCGTAACAAATAGCTATACCAAGTTTACCATATTCTTTTAAATTATTAACTAATGTTTAATATATAATCAAATTAATATTAAAATACCAGTATCAATATGGGTTAATTTATTTCCAGGGGTGAAAACATCACTTTCCTATGATAAAAATAAATTTCAAGGATATTAGCAATATGTTTTTTACCTACTTCTAAATATTTGGTATTTACTCCTTTTTCTCCATATAAATATATTTTTTGATGTTTGTCAATAACATTTCCTTTAATAGCATGAGATAAAGAAAAAATTCATTAAATCATTATTTTATATACCATTTGGACCAAAGATAACACAAGTATTATATAACTTATCTTCAATTTTTTCAATAATACTACCTAAAGTTGAAGGGTCATTAGATCCAATTTATTATTTTCGATCATATTACCACCAATAATATAAACCTTTGCTTGCTAAAATAAACAATTGATCTACTAAATCATTCATACAAAAAATATCCTTTTCCTTACCTTTGCCACCTCCTTAAAGAAGCTAGTTGAGTCACCAGTAGTTACATCTTCACTAATGGATTCATAATCTTTAGTATCACAACAAGAAATGAAATACTCCTATATTTTGATAATGAAAGATAATCAACACAAATTTTTTAATTATGCATAATATCAGAAACCTTACAGGTAAGACTACAACATTAGCTCCATTTTCACTTGCTTTCAAAATCAACTCTTTCGCTTTAGCCAAATTGTTTTTTGGTTCAGTGCTAACAAGCATTTGAACTAGAGCTAATTTAAAGTTTTTTGGATTCATTGTTTATACTGATAGAAAATTAGAAGATTTGGTTATATTTTTATAAAAATATAGAGCTTGATAGGAGTTTGATATGTGTTTATATAGTTTTTTCAATTTTTTCAGATACGCAGTTGTTTTAATATTATTAGGAATTCGCGTTTTTTATATTAAGATTTTTTATATCATTGGTTGAAATTGGATATTGTATGTGAAATTTTGGTCACGCTTTTATATAATTGATCCTTATTTTGTTATCTTGTTAAATAATAAAAATTTAATTTAACTTTTTTATCTTATTTTTATCCCTAATTCTTATTTCATGAAAAAATCAAAAATCAGTTTATTTTTAGATTGTTTTTATTTATGCCAGTATAAAATACAAAATTAAATGTCTGAAAAAGGATAGGTAGTAAAAATTAAGAGAAGGATAGAAGCGCGAAAAATAATACTCTAGAAGTAGGTAGGTTATAAACATACGGTCTAAATAGTGATGCAATGTATGAAGTAGTTTAGACTCTATCTTGTAAAACTTGACCCAAATGGTATATTAGGTTGCTGAAACAGTAGTGAAATGGAATCAGTTATCAACTATCAGCGTTGTGTACTAATATAAATGTCTCAAAGGCCAAAAAATCGAATAAAAAATGTAATGAAGCTCATTACTAATATATTCAGTACAATAAATAGTTTTTTCTTCAACTTGTAGTGTCGAATTTGAAATAAAATTTGTATCAGAATCTATATTATTATCAATCTCAATACCTTTAAATTATTAACTTTCGCTTTGATCGTATCTAATTCATCAGTATTTGTACTATCATATACTTCTAATATAGTCGATATTAATTTATTCGAGTTGAAGTAATTAATGATATATGTAAAATCTGTGTTTCATTCTATCAATTTAAAGACTTCAAATTGATTTAAATACTTTTTAAGTAACATCAATCTATCAGTACAGTTAGCCTTTTTAGTTTTAGTAATTTGGTATTTGTTTCAATATTATTATGACTATATATATTACTATTATTATTATCTCCATTACGTTTACAATAACTCCAATGCAAGGGGCTAATATTCGGATAATGATTCAAATACTTGATTGTACTTTTATCTATAGTAACATGTCTCATTAATCCATCGTTATGCTTCATAAGAAGCTCTTAGTAGTTGCAATATTTGTTATAACCATATTAGTAGAAAATTGAATAATATTGAATTACATTATATACATTTCTAAAGAGATATTTATTTAAGAAACACAAATCAAATAATTCTTCTGGTTCTAATGATTGAAGCATCTCTTCTAATACAGTATCATCTAGTTACTCAAATTTTATACCTATTGTCAAAGTTGATAGACTTTAGATTGCTTTAATTATGTTTAATTAACTTTTAACAACTTTTATTCACTTCTCAAGTTTAGTATTCTTATTGAAACTAATAAATTACTTTGAAAATACTTTGCGTTTCTCTAAATCTAAAGAAATAATTTAGTTATTACAATCCAAGTGCTATATTTTTAGCAATAATTTTTATAAACAATCACTTTAATAATCAATCTTTTAACCCTTAATTATTATGTTCTATCCACGTTTTATCTTAAATTTTATATTTAAATGATCAAGTAAAAATGTCAGATGTGAATTGAACTATCTGTATTTAATCAAGCCTGCCCAATCGAGAATTTTCGATAAAGGAAATCAATTCCCGGTTTTTAAAATCAACCAATAAAATTTGTCCCAAAATTCTACCAACACTTGATCATCAAAAAAGGGATTAAAACTGATTGATTATCAATAAAACAGGAATAAAAAGAAAAGATGAGATTACCACCACAGACAATTGTTAGCAATATATCTAGACTATGTCAAAATAGATTAAGAATAAATAATCATAGCTTAGTAAGTATTCGAAGATTACATAATGGTTGGTCACAAGCGATGGAACAAGCACAAGCAGCATGTGCTATACCAGTAGAGAAGATTGTAGATCCAAAAGAGCTAGTAGGTAAAGATATTGAATTTTTAACTGACAACATACGAGACGTATTAAGTAGTGGGCATCCTGTGATCAACACCATCTCAAACTACTACTTTAAAAGCGGAGGCAAACATATCCGACCACTATTAGTATTATTAATGGCACAAGCTTGTTCCCCACTAGCAAAAGGAGAATTCAATAACGAAGATATCAATTTACCATTAAATAACCTATTGAAACCCGGACAACTTCGCGAAAAAGACGATTTTAATACTTATTGTAGAGCACCAACAAGTGAAGTATATTCAACTACTGAAGACGGTTGTTTTATATTACCAACTCAACGAAGATTAGCTGAAATTTCTGAAATGATCCATACAGCTTCTTTATTTCATGACGATGTAGTCGATGACTCTGCTTTAAGGCGAGGAAACCCCTCTGTTAATGCCAAATATGGTAATAAAATGGCTATTTTAGGAGGCGACTTTTTATTAGCTAGGTCTTCCGTTGCTTTAGCTAGATTAAGAAATCCAAAAGTAATTGAGTTATTAGCAACTGTTATTGCTAATTTAGTAGAGGGAGAGCTGCTACAGATTAAAGACACCATCCAAGTAAAAGATAAAACTAAAGATATATTCGGATGTTATATTGAAAAATCATATCTTAAAACGGCTTCTTTAATTGCTAAATCGTGTCAAGCTTCCGCTATCTTAGGCAATACTTCAAATGAGGTATCTATGATTGCTTACGAATATGGTAAAAATATTGGTATTGCGTTTCAGGTATTTTATTTTATTCTTATTTTATTTTTATTTTGTATTGCTTTATTTACAATAATTTTAGTTAATTGACGATATGTTGGATTTCGTAGTTAGTGCAGATGAATTTGGTAAACCAGTAGGAGCTGATTTAGAATTAGGCTTGACGACAGCACCTGTATTGTTTGCTTGGGAAGAATATCCAGCATTAGGAGAACTAATCGAACGTAAATTTAGTCAAGAAGGAGATGTACAAAAAGTAAGTCATCAAAAAATCATTCCTTTATTTAAAAAGAATATTTAATAACGTAAACTAGGTAAGAGAAATGGTATTTAATAGTCAAGGATTAATAAAAACAAAAGAATTAGCATTAAAATATTCAAATGATGCTATTCAACATATTCAAAAATTACCACCTACTCAGGCTAGAAATGCACTTATATTGTTAGCGGAAAATGTTATCTTAAGAAAAAAATAAGCTCGATTTTTTTAATATCCAAAAAGTATTCCTTTATAGAAGATAAATATATCCCATGTTATAATATTAAAATAACTTCTATTGTTTATTTATTTTTGTTTCTTTTTAGTATTAGTTTTTTGATAATAAATAGTTCGTTTGTAATTGTTTATAGATGTATTAAACAGATTTGTAAGATTTATAAAATTTGTTAAATATATTAAACATGGTTAACAAATGAGAAATATATACTTTATCATAGTGATAATTAGCCCATACTATGTTGTCCAATTTTTATAAAAATCTATGGATAAAAGTATAAATAATTTAACTTTAGCAGTACTTTAATAAAAGATTCTTCATGGTCCAGTGGTTAGGATTTTCCGCTTTCACCGGAACGGCCGGGGTTCGATTCCCCGTGAGGAAGTTTAAACTGATGTATTATTTTTAAATTTTATCATTAACATGGCTACCAATTAAATGATTGGGCTTTTATTAAATAAAAATACCTATAATGATAAATTATGGGAAACTAACTTTTTGTTTCTTGAAAAAATTGAATTTTGATAATGTCTGGAAGACAAGGTAAGGATAGAATATGATATCAAACATACTAGATATTAAAAATAGATTAGGAGGAAAATTAAAGCCACTTAAAGCTGCCAAAAAGCAAACTAAAGAGTTAGATGAAGTAAGTTTTTTTATTTTAATTTACAAGAATTTTAAATTCAAACTGTTGAATAGGAAGATCTTGCTTTTAAACAAAAACAAAAAGAAGAACAAGCCAAACTCAAGGCCTTAAAAGATAAAGCTTCCAAAGGTGGTCCTTTACGTAGGTTTTCAATTTATTTTTTAGCTTTTACTTATTTTTTAAATTTATAGTTAGTGGAGGTATTAAAAAATCCGGAAAAAAATAAATGTGATTTAAATATACTCTATTTTTTAAATAAAGATATTACTATTTTCACAATATATTAAAAACATAGAAAAAGGAGCTAATTAAAAATGTACTATTTTATTAACACATAAAAAAAGAGAAGATATAAACTTAAAAATTTTATGACAAGACTTTGTAGTATAAAGAAACAATAATTAAAAAAGATACTATTTAACCAAATCCCCAATTATTTTTTAAAACAATGAGTCTTCTTCATCGTCTTTTTTTCTATAAACCCTTTTCTTTTTAAACTCATTTTCAATATGATTTTCAATAATATCCTTCGTGAGTAAACCCAAATGACGTTTAAACTCCCTTGGTGTTTCTATATTAGGTGAATCTACTACATTATTGACGTTCATAACTTCTTGTTCACCATCAAACTCAAGGCTTCTATCGAATCGAATACTAGCTTCAAGCATCCTTTTGATCAACTCATTCCCGTTTACGTGCGCTTGATTTCCTGAATTCGTCCTTATTGTCCGATGATTTAAACCTTTATAAATTTTAATGAAATGAATCAACGCTTCTTTATACCCCTCACAATAACTGTTATCCACCCCCTGTTGAGATTGTCGATATAAGTTGCTTAATGTTTGAGTGGCTTTTTTGAAAGCAAGGTATAAGGCTTTATCTGGGTTGGAGTTGGACATGGCTGTATTATACAAAGTAATCGATTATAATCAAAAATGAATATTGCAATTTGTTATTTTTAATAAATTATTAACAAAACTTAAAATTTTAACTGTTCTTTATTTTTTTGTATTTAGCATAACTTATTTAAAATTGGATAGCTGAAGCCAATTAAATCAGAAATATATTTTTAGCTTTTATTTCATAGTCGCAATTTGAGTTGGGTTTTGATTTATTATTCTTTAGCTTACTTATCTAAAACCTGGAAAAAGGTGGTTAAGAATAATTATTTGCTACAAACTGTTTTAACTATATTTATAAATAATAGTTTGATACTGTTGATATCAAAACTTAATATGAAATATTTCAGTATATGAAAATAATAGTCATTCTATGTCACAAAAAGTAATAAGTTTGGGTTTACCTAAACCTAAATGAAGTTTTACCAAATTTAACTTGGCTAATTAGCTAACCAATAAACTAATGTAGTAAATATAGCCAAATCATTTTGGAAGGAAACTAGTAAAAACCGCAAATGAAATTTTGCAGCTTTTACTCTTAATTATATTGAGTAAAACGCAACTTTAAATTTTGTAAATTAGAATTCAATCTCATAGCTTCGGCCAATTAACGAGGAACTTTATTTCGCTTATTAGCGAATGGAAAGGGGTCAAGTTCTATGGATACCAAGTTTTATTGAATAAAAATATATAAAATAGCCACCAAAATTAATGAAGGAGGTTTGTAAAAATATATAAATAAATATAATATATTTCGTCTCATTTTGTTTATAAGTTAAAAATACAAATTTTGATTTTGCTTGACAGAGATAATATAAGATGACTTTGATTGAGGTAAAATTAATAGTCAGTAACTAATTGTAGCTTTATTTATATTTAAAGGATCCTAAAATTAAAGAAACCTATGAGGAGGTTCGAAATGGTATTTGATTTTATAATATAATTTTGTTATGATTAAATAGTAATTTTATTTTATCATCATTAAATTTAGACAAAAGTGAAATAAATTGGTATTAGAATATTTTATTTTAGTTTTTCTATCTAATACCAATTAGGATGTTACTCGGTTTCATCAACGACAAAGCTGATGTATTGGAGGTTAAAGCAACAGGTAAACAACAATAATAATAAAAGTGGCAATTAACTAGTGGAATCCAGGCTCTCAAGGCCTTGAAGAGTTTATAACTCATTTAGAGCCTACCTTTGCAGGTTTTGGGTTCGTAAGGGTACCTTTACGTAACGATGACTACAGTGAAAGAACAAAGTTTGTATTTGTGGTTTATTGTGGTACTCAAGTAAAGATCATGCGTAAAGCCAAGTTATCGATCCAAAAGTCCCAAGTTCAAGAAGTTATTAAAAGTTTTTCAATTGAGTTAAACGCATCCGAACATAAAGACTTGGATCCTAATGATATTATTAAAAGTTTGAAAAGGGCTGGAGGTAAATTTTTTAATTATTTTTAGGGTTGTTGTATTTATTTTGTTTTTCTAGGTGCTAATTATGATCGGTATTTATATTTTATTTGTTTTTAATTGTATATTAATTATTTTAGCCAATCAAGTGATTATTAAACCAAATAAATTTCATTAATTTTTTAGTATTTATCATCATATATGTAGAGTGAATTGTATAGAATAAAATAGCAAACAAGATATTATGATTTATTTTAATCAGAAAAACAACAAGAACATGATTATGCTTAATCTTCGAAATAACTAAAGGTATCATTATCAAAATTGCTTAATTTTGGCTGTTTTTTTTGGTGATCTAGATTATATTTTATTAAATTATATTCTTTTATTATTTTATTGTTCATATTTGTTGTTGTTATAGTATCACCTGATGGGTTATTGCTATAATCTGCTTTAATCATACTATCACTACAGCCATCACTGTTACTCAAAATCTGTTTAAAGTTAGGCTTAGCGTCTAAATAGTGGATGATATGAAATAGATCCTTATCATTAACAGTTAATGAAATGATTTTTTTGGTCAAGTTCTTATTGGTACTATCATACCCCAAATACTCTAAATAGAAATCACAATAGCAAGGCGAACTCCACATCTTGCCATCAAACCAATCTTCAATTGTTGATACCTCATTGTCTAAAATTATCAACGTACCATGACCGATCCTCTTTCTTTGCTCGTAGGTTAGTCGTGCTTGTATTAGATTTTGCGGACCAAATTGTAGCATGGTTTCTAATATGCTGATTGCCTCTTCAATGCTGTTGATAGGAGCGTTATATTTTAACATTATGATTTTGTTGGTGATTAAATTTCTTATTTATTTTATTTTAGTTCTTTCACTCTTTCCCCTTATATATACTTTTTTTATATTCTACTTTATCATTAAGCAATCAACAATATGATTTCAAAAAAAGCTTTAAATTTAAATGAACTGCATTTAAAGTGAGTTACAAATTTGGAAAATATTTCTTATTTTGCTCAATCTGCTTCTTACATCAAGAAATTCAATTTTTTAGTTTTAGAGTAACTTCTTGATTTAGTCATAAAATGTATTTTGTTTACTTTTATGTAACTAAATGAATCAGCACGAAGGATTGACCTGGTGTGATGGTTGGAATTATGATCTGGGAGTTGTTATATGGGAATTCCTATATTTGATAAAAACAAGAAAGAATTAAAATATTTTTAATTAAACTCGTAAATTTTAATTAAAAAATATTATTAGCCTAAGTTCATAGATAGTTAAACAATTTAATTCAATTATTACAAAGGTACTTTTATTTTGAATTAGTCTTTTAGGTAGCTCTAAAAATTTTAATACTGGGGATGTATTTAAGAGTTTTACTAACAATTTTTCACTCAAATAATGCTTAAAAGTTGGAAAAAGTAATGAAGCCACAAAACATTCTTGCTATTCATTATATCCTTTTAACTTAAATTTGCAGATGATATTAAAGGGATGATATATTGTATGAAAAATAAGGATCAATTTTTAAAAAGTAAACATTTTTTAATCATCCTTATATTTTTAAAAATTAAAAACACCAAATGTATTTAAAACATCAAAGCTTATAAAAAACCTGTTTATTTTGTCTGTTTTCTTTAAAAGTAATTCAGCTTTAATTTTAAAACAATGCCAATAAGATGAAAAAACTTAGGTAGTTTAAAGAACTAGATTTGCACATTTATCATTACTTCAGCTCTAACTTATCACCATGTACCCAATCATCTGGAATAATCTCGTTTGCTCTTAAATTCCTAACCAAGCTTTCATAAGTCCCCTGATAAATATCTAACATCCCATTTTCCATTAGATGATTAGCATATTCTGTAAGTTCCTCAAATTGTTTCTGGTACTCAGCCCTTTCAGCTTCATTTAGCTCGACCTCTTCTTCAGGTTTTTTATTCTTTTTATTCTTATTTCTCCCACCTCTTTTTTTATTGTATTTTCCAAGTCTTGCTAGTCCTGTAATAATACTTTCCTTTGGTTTTAATAAATTAACAATCATAGCCATTATCTCCTCTTTTGTGAACTGAGCCAACTCATTTTCTTTCGCATTGATTTCTCTTTCCTTTAAATCTTTCTTTTCCTTAGCTAATCTTGCGTCTTCAATCTCTTTCTTTCCAATACTCTGTAGCCATCCATCATGTATGCTTTCAGGGTCCTTCTTATTCCAGACAAAGTTTCCATTCTCATCAAATTTTCCTTCTTCCATATCGTCCTTTAAATTAAAAGCCTCAATTTTAACCTCTCCCTCATTTTCTTCCTTGAAATAATCTTCATCTCCATCCTCTTGGCCTTCAATGTCCTCTACGTTAATGAGCTTCACTTTTTTGCTTTTTTTACTGCCAATGTCCTCCTGCTCATCATCAAACATGTCCAGATGATCAAGATTCTTTTTATTGTACTTTTCTGTCTCGCTGTCAGTATCAGATTGGTATCCATCTAACTTTACCGATCCTCGTTTGTCTTTTTTCTTTTCCAAATCTTCATCATCATCGATGGATTCATCTCCGCTCTCAATAGGATCTTTTCTGGGAGCTCTTATCTCTTCAGTGATATCTTGGAAGCGTACCCTTTTCTTTTGGGTATCCTTTTTCATTTGACTAGTTAGAATGAGAAGTAAAAATTAAAATTTTTAGCTTAAGAATGATGCAATTTTTAGGAAAAATAGTTAAATATAATTGGTTAATTTTTATTCAATATAAAACCTGCTTATTTCTATGAAAGGTAGCAAGCCAGAGTGCTGTACCTACAGTATTAGTAAAGTTAAAGAAGGGTCCAATGAATGGAATAAATTCTAATAAGTTGGCAGTAAATCCTAAAAACGACAAATGAAACTGGTTCTTTTTATGCCAGGTGATGGGCTCATTTAAACTTCTTGAATAACTACGGGTCAATTGAAAACCTCTAATTTTTGAGTTAAAGATTGAATAACCAAGGATAGCAGTAGGTGGAGATAAGAAGTAAAACAAACCAGGTGAGATTAAGCCATTGAAAAACATGGACTTAATTGACGAGCTTGGTATGAAATAATAAATGGTATGGAAAATACCCTTTAATAATGGGTTATTGACATAATTTAACTTGGGTAGCTCACCTTCCTTAACAGAAACTAAATTGTAGCTTAAATGATTCACTTTCTTTTCATCATCTTTAACCTCTTTTAATAAATGAATAGTGTCTTGATTATTTACTATTTGGCTATGGACTTCCAACAGCAAGTCTTTATTAAAATACTTAAACACAACATCAATAAAATAATATTTAAGCCACCCTTTCTTTAATACATATAATAATGCACCTAACACCCATCTAAGCTCTTCTTTGTCCCCAAGGATCTCAAATAATTTCATCCTTATGAAGCGACTATTCTTCATCAATGTATACGAAAGACCAATCGTGATCCCAGCCTTTAATAAAGGGTTGATGATCGCTGGTAGAATGACCCAAGGATATCTTAAAGTGTAATAGATGCCATAGAAGGGATATAACCCACTGTACATTCTGATCTTTCTTTTTTCATATTGCTTTTCGCCTCGGGTTACAATTTCCACACTCTCTTCTATACCTCTTCCATCAACTTCTTCAACCTCGTCCTCATTAATAATGGCTTGATCTAAGCCTATAAAGTCTAATTTGTCTTCGACGGGATGATTGCTACCCAGGATATCGTCATCCATAGAGAATCGATTGTTTTGGGAATCGTTTGATAAATCGTAACTTTCCATTTTGTTTTAAAAAAGGACAAGAAATGAAAGAAAACGTCATGATTATTGTTTTTAAAATAGGATTAAATATTTCTTTAGCCAATTAAATTATTTTTATTAGATTAATTAGAATCCATTGTTAATATTATAGAATCTTTAAAATTGGAATTGGAATCATTTGATAGCGTATGAGTCGAGCCCAGATAGATAGGTAATACGATGGAGCTTGGTTCGTTTTCCCCAAGGTTTGTAGTGATGGTAGATATACTCGCATTTGTAGCTAATAAACTATTCTTACTACTATTCCCATGCTTATTTAATTTATTTTTATCAAACAAACTTTCCCATTTTGATTTGAAATACAATAAATCCAACTTAAACTTATCAAAGTCATAATAAAATTTAAAGATTAATAATCCAACCTCACTACACATTACCCCAATATAAGTCAATGCTACAGTAAACTGAAATTCTTGATGATACGATAAAGAGATAAGCGCACTTATACCCCCGATTAGGTCCAAATAGATAAATAACAAAGAAATCCCTGTAGCATTCTTATTTTTTAATATATGAATGTACTGTGGTATAAAACCCAAAATGACAATAATTGGTCCTAAGGAGCCAAACATATAATGCAACCAGAGATGTTGATTTAGGTTGTAGTGAAAGAATATTAGCAATATAAAAAATTCAATGGCGCCAAAGATTAAGAATAGTATTACAAAGTAAAGTAATGTCGTGAGTTTGTGTTTCAATTTGCTATCCTTTGATTCCTTATTGGTAGTGTCTTTTTCTGCTAGTTTATTGTAGTAATAACATTGTATATAACAGATCATAGATAAAAAGTTAAATAAATGAGGTTGAATGATGATTAATATACTTGCGTTATTGATGATGCTGTTACTAGATACTAATACATTTGATACACACCATATTAGGAAGGTGTGCGGTGATAACTCCTTTGTGTTTTCCCTTTTGTAGTTTTTATATACTAAAAAAATATTAGTCATCGTTGTATATCATGTAGCAATAATAAAAATACTCTGGGGTAGCAATTGAACGGACCACAATACTAAGGCTACGGAAGCAAAAAATTGCTCCCAAAAAATTTCAAATGCAGCATCAGACATTATAAAATTAAATTAAATTAAATTAAAAAATTAGCAACTATCGATTTGTGTGTTTTTTATATACATTTTTTATTTAATACTCTTACATTATTACCCCCCTAAATAAAACATTAAATTTTTAACATTAAATTTTAAATTTTAAATTTATGAACCTAGAATATTTTAACTTTAAGAAAGCTTAAGAACGTATAAACTATTATATGTTTATTAAATAAAAAGCATGTCTGTCATTAGACTTCACATCAAAATAATATTATTTTCCAATATAATATATTAATGGCCTTATCACTAATAAATGTTAATTTAATGTCCCCCACACTTAGTGCCAATTTCCTTGCATAATTTAATTCATTGAAATGGCTTAATTTTTAACTAAATGCTTAGTACAAAATATATTAGTAGCACATTTAAAAGAATTCTAAAGCAATCTCCATTTTGACCAAATTTACCATAGCAACAATAAAATTGCTACAGTTGAGTTTACATCAAAATATTATTTTTATGCATAAAAAACATTTGCCGTTGAAATTAATGACCTTTTATTATTTGTTCCCTTAAGAGATTACTTTAGAAATTACCTTATAAAAAAGTAAATTCAGTTAGGCTACCATTATTTTTTTAATTAAGGTTTTAAATTTCAAGTAGAGATTTGTATTGTCTAAAGTTGTAGTTAAAAATATTAAACTATTCCAACAAAAAAAGCATATCGGCACACCTTCACTTCTTAATTGAGCTCACTGCTTTTTTAATTTAAGGTCTAGCACCAAGAGCTAAAATAGGTATATATTAGTTCAATTTATATAAATAGTTGGCCTTTCTAATTGTAAAACTTTAATCATGATTTTACATAGTGTTTAAGTCTCAAGTGCAGATTGCGAGCTATTTTCACAGCATAAAGGTAAAAAAAACAGGGATGATTGTGATTGTGGCTCTGCATGAAACGTTCATAAAATAATCATTAATCGCTCAATCACCTGATATGAGGGTTAATTTTAATCTTTGGGTGTGAAATTATATGTTCCTTACTTTAATATAGAGCAATGACTTCCGTTATTTAGTTATACCCTACGATCAAAATTATAAAGTAATGACGGTATCGAATTTTTTTTGCTTTATAATATTGGAATATTACGTAAATAGGGTTGGGTTGTCTACAAATATGATAAACCTTTTTTCATCACAGTTGATTTTTTAGTTTGGTTTTATAAAATACTTTTCTTTTTTAATTTAATCTATCAGTATTAAGGTAAACCTCGTTCAAATAATAGTTTTATTTCTATCAATAGTAATTTATAATAAATGATTATATAAATAATTTTTTATTATTATCTATTATTGCTTTAGAAAATGACTGCATATCTGCCAATAGAGCTGATTTTCATAAGTTGTGTTTAAGCCATGATATTAAGTAAATATGAGTTGCTAAATAAAAGGATTAATACAATAACAATTTATAGCTTAATTTTACTCAAATATCGATATTGGTGCAGTACTTTTATTTAAAGAAGAAAACAAGCTTACAATATATGGTAGTAGGGTGTTTTTGGCAGTTTATCAACAAATAATCATTTGCTCATAATAAATAAAAAGTATTTAAAAGTAAAGCACAAAGCTAAAATGTATAGATAAGATTAATTTGTAATAAGGACTTTATGAAAATAAACTACTCTATTTCTGATACAAAATTTAACCAGTGGAGACTGTTGGGTTAATAAAACATGTATTGTATGATAGCAGTTTGGTTAATTCAATGACTAAAGATTGAAATACTGATTAAAAATAAATACATTAAAAATTGATTTATATTATTTGGACATAATATGATGTTTGATGCTTAATCCCTTCTAATATTTGGCATTTTGTTAACTAGTGAATTGTCTCCGTCTACTTCTTTTTACTTCTTTTTACTTCTTTTTGCTTATAGCTTATTTAAAGACAATAGCAGTTTTAGTATAGAAACAACCCAATTCGACTGATGTATAAAGTGAATTATACTAAAAAAAATTTTTAAATATTAAACAAACTCTGGCTTATCACCTTATCAGTTTCATCTATAATTTATTGAAACAGAAAAACTAAGGTAGCTTGCAGTTAGGTGTTTTTCATTATTTTTAATTTGGAGTCAAATTATTTTAATATTAAATTAAAGCTTTGAAAGGAAATACACCCCTTAACTTATATTTAAAAAAATACCCCCAAGTTAAAAAATACAAAAGATATCTAACTGCAAGCTGTTCTACTTTTAATTTTAAACCTACTTGTTTTGTTTAACTAAAGTTGTTCTAATTAAAATATAAAATTGCTCCGCCTAAATATAAAAATTGAAAGAAACATCTACAGCTAAACAAAAACAATAAAACTACTACTCAATTATTTATTCCAATTAATAAACGGTTGCTTTTTTAACTACCATAAAATAATGACATAATTCGTTATGAATTTCCTTACAAATCGAATTTAATGGAAGGTCATTAAAGTCATAGCCGAAAGGATTTTCAATTTCATCACCAATAGCATTAATCCCAAAGAAAGTAAAAGCGACTACAAATTGAACAAAGATGACCCACATGTTTGATTTATCATTTAATAAAGTTAATGGTAAAAATAATAAATAAAACCATTGAGTTTGAACTAAGTGTAATTTATAAGCTATTGGTAATGGCGTCTTAGCAATTCGTTGCATATCACTATATATATTGGTCATGTTAGTTAAAGTGGTACTTACCATGGTATTACATTGCCCATCAATTTTGTTTGCTTTTTTCTGTTTCTCTAAGATTTCATTGATCTTCAATAAAATCAAATTGGGTAAATTAATTGGATAGTAATCACTATTGGATAAATCATGTTGATTCATTAAATCCATATTATCAAAGTTATGTTCAAAATTAAAATTATTGATCTCATCATCAACTAATAAAATATCATTTGGTAATAAAGGGGTTAAGATGGGATCACTTTTAGTAATACATTGAAAGTCATTACCCAACAATTGACGGATAGAATAGCAATAAGCAGTAATCAAATTTAAAGCTGTATAAATATCTTTAGCTTCATTTTTACCTAAAAATATACAAAGATAGCGTCCTAAATTACGTGTATTTGTTTTCAAAGATGACCATAATTTTCGCCCCTCATAATATCGATCATAACTTGAGTTCGTTTTAAACACTAACAATAAACCTACTACGGTGGCTAAACTTGGAACTAAAAGTTGAAACTAATATTCATTATAAAACTAAATTATTATAATAAACTTACTTATATTAGATTTTAAACTTATATTATGATAATAAGTATGAATATAATAAATCAATACGGAGTATAAGGTAGCTATGGTTACTTGAGGTAAAATAGCTAATAACACCGATCCTTCAACTTTAAATAAATAGTTTCTTAATAGCATTATTTTTAATTTTAGTTTCAAAAAGCACTTAAATTAAACAGAACAAATTTGACGAAATGTCATTGAAATTCATTGGTTCTAGTTAAAGTTAGAGTTAATTGGTTACATATTATACAAAGTCTTAAAAATTCACTAAAAATTTAGCATTTAACTCTTTTACCAACAAAATGTCTATAGAAATTTATTGGGAAAATTTGAATTCAGAAATAGAAGATAAAGTGAAACAAGAACTCAATGATGCCTTATCAAAACTTAAAGATAAACCGAATTTTATTGGAGATATCAATGTAACTCAATTTCAATTTGGCAAGTTAGCCCCCAAAGTGGAAATCATTGATATCATGGATGTAGATCCAAATTTTTATAATGATAACACACAAACATATGATTCTAATAATGTAGTTGACTATAATGAATTATTAGAGGATGGAAAATCAATCACTGAGTTTAATTATGGTATTGATGCGAAGAATTTATATACAACATTGACGAAGATTAAGGATGAAAATAAAATATTATTGGAAGATGATGTGGATTCGGATTTAGAAGAATATCAACAACCTGAAATTCAATTTGATAGAAATCATAATTTTGGTCATCATTATTTTCATCAACCAGTATTGAATCAATATAATCAAGGGAGTAATTTAAATAATGGTAAAAATGATATAAATGAAATTCAGTTTAAAATTAAATTGAATTATGATGGTGATATGCAATGTTCTATCCAAACTAGTTTACTGATCAATTTTCCTATGTCTGAATTTGCTCAATTACCTGTCAACGTTACCATTACGGGATTTAAATTAAATGGTAGGTTTATTTGAACAATTTATGAGTTTTATTTATTTACATGCTTTTTTAGCTATCTTTTTAATTGCTTATTTACAAAGTCAAATTAAAATTAGTTTGATAGCTGAAAGTGATGAAGAAGAGTAAGTCATTTATTATATTGAAAGTTAGCAATTAATATTAATATTTTGATAGAATCTTCAAAGAATTAAGAATCAATTCCGAACTGGGAGAAAAAAAGAAGCATTGTTTAAAAAATGTAGATCAAGTAGAGAACTTTTTATTAATATCAATACGCAAAATTTTATTAAAGAAGTTCTTGTTTCCCAATTTTTTCATCCATACGCTGAAAAGTTAATCCTTTTATCAGCTTTTATATATATGGGAATATGATTTTCGTTTCATTTATTTGTCTCTTTTTTTATACAATGAAGTTGAATAATTTATTAATCAAATTCTTGAGCAAAATAGATGACTTCGTATCTCTCACAGAGTGTTTTCTTTTTATTTATATTAAATCAACTTATTTAATCAAATTTAAGTTTTACTTAATGATCTTGCCTTATAGGATGTTTGTTCACTTTTTCTATATTTTCTCATTGATCGTTTATTTATTATTTCATTTTATTTATAATTGAATTATAACAATATACATGATATGAACTTATTGGCATGGTGTTGATTTTCGTTTTATTCGTTTTTTGATAGCACAAAATTTAAAAAAACAATGCGACATGTGTCACATAAACCTTTTAATAAAAAACATCCCTTATTGAGTTATAATTGAAATCCTTACTATTTTTAATAACTTTTTAATAGTTGAGATTATTCAACTACTTTTACCCCATTTTTATTTTGCTTTGACAATATTAAAATCTTTATTGTAGCTGAAATATTAGAATTGATAATTGAATAAATATTGTAGATTTTTTTATTTAAGTGGTAATATTACGGATGGTTGACAGTAGTATTCGTGTTATAATAAAAAATTTCTATAATAAGGTCTATAGCATAGATAATTTAATAAAATTAAATAATAAAATAACTTATTATATTAATATCGATATTAGCCTAAGCTTTATTATTATAAAATTGGTTATTTATAAATATTATTGTCATCTAAAAAAAGGCATCTTTTGATTATCTTAAAAACATGCATTAACGGCTTTACTCCTATCTATTATAACCACCTCTTATTGCTCTTTTTATTTTAACAAGTTGTCTCTTTCTTGCCCCAATTTTTTATTTTACTATATTTGGTATCTAACTATTCAATTTCTACAGTAACAATTTTATTTCTTCATAATGAAATAATTCGATCGAGATATAACGTTATATTTAATGTTTTAATTTTGCGTTTTAATTGAAAAGCAGGTTTATTGTAGGACTTGTTATCCTCTTTATTCTATGTCGTTTGTGCTACTTTGTTCTAAAGTTGGAATGAAGAACTAGATATCTCGAGGATAATTTTTACTTCAGGGTTAAAAAAAATTTAAAAATTCAAAACTAGTAGTTTAACTATGTTTTTTTAAGATGAAAAATTAGAATTTTTAAAATACTCTTGTATATTATTTTGTAATAAAATGATGAAAATAGAATATTACAATAGAGATTTGTTTATAACATAAGACAAACTCCTATAGGAAAAAATGATAGCTAAATCAGAAATTACTATTGCAACCACAAACTGTTTTTATTTTTAAAAAAAGGATCAAAAACATGATTTGTAAAAAATAATATCTTTAAGAATATGTTAGATAAATTGAAATTATAAAGTAATGAGCAATGGGAGGTTTAACTAATTTTAACTATTATTAAATTGAACAGTTGCTATATGCGGTATATCATTTCACCTTATATATTTTTTAAAAAAAAAAAAAGTATTTCAATTATTTAAGATAATATACTGTGGTTGTTTATACAATACACCCCTTTTAGAAAATAACTATGAAAATGGTAGTAAGTAGTAATAGTTCAATATTAAATGTTAAAGAGATAAATCTAAATTATAATTACAAAGTCGATTTTTAAAAGCATAGAAAGCTTTATAATGTAAACAAGTCATTTAAAATTAATTGTAACTCAACATATCAATTAGAGTGCCATTTTATTACATATTAGCTATTGTTAAGAT
The DNA here is from genome assembly GCA_030770535.1 of Batkoa obscura. Lineage (NCBI taxonomy): Eukaryota > Fungi > Entomophthoromycota > Entomophthoromycetes > Entomophthorales > Batkoaceae > Batkoa > Batkoa obscura. Next base: position 599,352 of record JASVEC010000014.1, read on the forward strand.
ACTTGATATATGGCTGATAAAAGTCTAATTTAATTTCCATGAATCAAATTAGCTTAACTCAAAATTAATTTTTTTATCACTTTGCTAATTTAAGTATGACACAATAAATTTTCACCAAAAACTACTATGAATAAATAATAATTTTAAATTAAAGGCGACTTTCTTATTATAATATACAATTTTAGCAAAGAGTCCAATAGATACTTGGATATAATATACTTGCTTTTAAGGGTCTATTATGGCGTCAAATAGTATATAAAAAGATATGAAATAAATTAAGTATTTTAAAATAAATATTAAAAATGACTAAAGATTTTACAGCAACTCCTTCAATGTTAGATAATAAATATACTTTTAACACTGTTTCAACTCCTTCAAAAGTTACCTTTACACCAACTGTAGACTCCACTAAAGCTGCTAAGCTAGAAACAAATATATCAAATTTACCTAATGTAACTCCAATTGAATTAATCAAATATAAAGTATTAAATGAAGATGAAGATGATTCTTTCTTAGTTGGTGACTTAGGTGCTATCTATCGAACCATTCAACTCTGGCATCAACATTTACCTAATATAATCCCCTTTTACGCTGTAAAATGTAACCCAGATCCGATGGTACTTCAATTGATGGTAGATCTAGGACTTAG